>MU392561.1:0-307509 GCA_022578505.1 Nemania abortiva
TTTAATTATATTTATAAAAATTAATTAATAATTATAATTATTAAATATATAATAAATATAAAAAATATTAATTTATATATAAAAAATAAAAAAAATATATTATATTAATAATTAATTTAATTAAAATTATTATTTAAATTAAAACTAATAAAAAAAATAAAAAATTAAAAAATAATAAATAATTATTTTTAAATAATAATTAAATATATTAAATAATTATATTTATAAATTTTAATAATTTATAGTTTTTTTTTATTTTAAATTTATTAAAAATAATATAAAACAAATAATAATTAATAAAAAAAACTAAAATTAATTAAATATATAATTAGCTTATTTTAAACTGCTTTATTTTTTATTTTTTTTTTAAAAACTCTTATTTTTTAACTATAACATTAAGCTTTTTTATACTTTGTTCCTTAATATATACAAAAAATCCTCTAGCCAAATAAGTAAGGATTAAAGCAAGTTAAAGCTTTAGTGGGAGGACTTCCAAATAAAGCTAGTTTCTCCTATAAATATAAAAACGTTGTCTACAAATAACTGAGGCGGGCATCTATATTTGTAGGTAAAGGTAGCTTGCTGTAAAGCTACGGCTCGTCTCGTTCATACTAATTGGCACGAATTGGGCCTAGCATTTCTATTTCCGCCTAAGGCACCTAGAAACCCCTTAGTACAGGTTGTTACTAAGCTGGAGAGTTCCCTTCAGACATGAGAGATACAGACATGATAATTTTCTTACGATTACCTAGTGCATTTGATTAAATAGTAGGTATAGATTACCCGTAGAGCAACAGGGGTAGCGGTGCGGGTAGGTGGGGTGAAGCAAGCGGCGAGTGCGCTAATCCCAACTTAGTAAAGCTTAGAACCGAGCTCAACTCCGATAGCCTCAATGCGCGACCCCAGATTCCGCAAGCTCCCTCCTACGTACATATACAATCCGACTCTGCCTTCTACCAGTAATACGGCTCTCCTAAAGTGCGAGGCACCCGTTCGGCCACTACTTGTATTCTACATGCAAGCGTACACTGGTGGCCACTACCAGGTAATATCTAAGTCGAACTATGACTACTGGCTAATCGTCTTGGGTTTGTGACTCACGTTTCCACAAACAGTTGAGATCTCGCCAACACTCTCCTCCCGTCTACCAATCTAGACTAAGGCATCACCAACAATATTCAACCTTTCCGCAATCGACGCAACCTCTACTCACACAACATCGCATCGGTTCACATTGTGTCGCATCATATCGCTTCACCTCATCTCACATTATAATTCACCTGGAGAGCGTCTTCGCGCGATGGCTTCCATCAACGCCAAACCGACTTTGAAACTCAATACAGATCACCAACAGATGCCCCCTCCGTCCGCGGCCGCTGCAACTCCTGCGACCGAGAACCCGAGGCCTATCCTCAAGGTCAACACAGGGTCGAGACAGCCATCCTTTAGCGGCGATGGCGCAATCCCTACCCCCTCGACGGAGAAGAAGATTCTCAAGATTAAGATCAGCAGTCAACCAGGCACGCCGCTTGCAACCAGCGCCCAGTTACCAAGTGCTATGAAGACGAAGGCTGGGCGAACCTCCAAACCTACCGCGAAACTCGCCGAATCCAAGAAACGCGGTTACGACAGTGATGAAGATACACCATTATCAGTCTCCCGAGCCGAGTCCCGCCCAAATAAGACCATCAAGCTCACACACAAACCCGCCCACAAGAGCAAAGGCTCAGTGTCTACACCTCACCCAGTTAGTACACCTATTAGTGCTATCAGATTCAAACCGAAAGGAGAGCATGTATCGCACAAGCCTGGTGATGCATACGACTCGGAAGCTAGCGATCGCGAAGCCGACCCCCAACGAGAGTGCAATTTCATCCTCCGTGTCATGGACGGCGAGCCTGCCGAGTATCTCAAAAAGGCATTGGCAGATGGCGCAATCGGCCAACCTAAAACGAATGGTGGTGCAGATTTCTCTGTGCAGTTCGTCGACAGCAGGGAGCGTCGTGCCCTTGTGACGATCAATGGCATCAATTATGCAGCTGTCCTGGTCCAACTACCCACCATCACCGAAGCCATGAAGACCTGGGATCGTAGAAGCATGATGAAGAACTCGGATGTAACTGAGATGTTACTGTGCTTCGCCGTCGTCGTCACCGAGCTTGAAGCCAGGACAGTGCCGTTGCCTCCAATGGTAATGAAGAATGAACTCAAGTGGCCTCATGGCATTACGCCCCCTATGCATGACGCTCCCAACCGGCGATTTAGGAAAACTTTGTCGGAGAAACAGTGGGAGCGTACTCAGAATACTGTGGCGAAGCTTCTCGAGGACGACGCGGCGGCGGACGAAGTCAAGACGGAGCTCATCACAGAAGAGGATGGTTATGCGGACTATGAAGATGACGAGGATGCCGAGGGTGAGCTCGAACCAGATGATTACTTCGGCGATCAGACACAGCAAGATATGGATATGGATGCTCCGGCAGAGCCCGAAGAAGAAGATCTACTCAGGGAATTCCTAGAAGAGGACGAAGGACTTGGTGCTACGCCTGCAACACAGCCAGAGGCTCCTACGCCTATGACCATGGGTGTAAATACACCCATGGCTCCTCAAGAAGAACATGTTTCCGAAGATGAAGAAGAAGAAGAGGAAGAGGAAGAGGAGGATATCTCCGATGAAGACGATGATGACGACGACGAAGCTGACGATGATGGCCGCGACCGAGAACGCAAGCAACAGCTCAGCCAACTTCATGAGCTTCAAAAGCAGCTCCAGGAAGCCGAGAAGAAGCTCGCCATAACAACAATGCCGATCCTCAAGAAACGTATCTCTTCAGGCATTGAAAGCATTAAAAAGGAGATCAGCGTCAAGAAAGCCGCCCTTGGATTAACGGAAGAGGACTAGGAGCCTTCCGTAGCTCAAGAGGAGCATTTTGCGGGGCCAAGTACCAGTCACTACTCGAAACCACTGCACGAGGATCAAGATAACGCTTTAGATGTCGCCATTACGAACCCCAGGCTACAGAAACAATCGGGAAATGGCCACGCAAGCAACAGAAAACGAGATTCTGGCTCTAGTAGAGAGCTGTCCTCCAGCACCATGAGCGAAGGTAGTGCTGCAAACAACACAGCGAATACGTCAAACACACTGGATCAAGATATAGAAAGCCTCTTCGGCTAAGTCGGGTGCCATTGAACATATAAGAATTCATAATATGGTGTTGACGATGATTTGTGTTGGTCTGAATACGTGGCAACGGCGACCACGAAGCGAAACCAAAGTGGTTGAAAATAGCGATGTGTTTTTGTTAATCATGTACACATGATTATTTGGTATTTCTTACAGGACTGTTAGGAAGCGAATGGACGGGATAAAGGTAAAGGAAAACCTCATTGATACCCACTCTGTTGCTCAGTTGTATCTTGCTATCTGCTATAAAATTGAAATGATTGAACGGAGCTATTACTGAACCTTTCTGCGTGCACGCGCACTTCGAGTGTAGAACTTGGAACATGTACAATCCTGAGCGACTTGCGCGGAATGGCCGATATAGGCAACGGCAAAGTCTTACCTAGATTCATATCCTAAAAACAGGCAGGGGTGACAACAGATCAGCTACCTCCACAAGAATAGAGATGAGATGAATCAATAAAAATTGATTTACAATTTATATTATACAGCCCTTCAATACGAGCTTGCTTAAGTTGGAGGCGTGCATGTTATCCTTGTACACGCCATCTGCTAATAGTCTTGGCTTGAAGTATTTATACACACAGCACATATACACGGGGAAGCGAGTTGACAGATGTCATGCTGTCTCTCCTCTCGGCTTATTGCCCTGTCTTCATCCCTATTCTTTTAACTCCTAGGCCGGGGCGGTTGGATAGGGCTATTCTTTAGCATCCAACCAACCCAAAGGGGGTACATGAAGCCATAGTGTACTATTCTCATCCAGCCCCAGCCCAGATGATTAACCCAGGGGAGCGAGCAAGTAAGGCATTGGGTGTAGTAACGGAGAATTCCCCAGGCTTGACTCAGCCCATCTCTTTCTTGCGTGGTGGGGCTCATCACATGGACTTGAGGTAATTGCTCTCCTTGATCTTGGCCTTGCGCTCGCGGCGCATGGCGCGGCGCAGGTCCTCGCGCGCGTCGGCGGCGGCCAGGGCGCCCTCGGTCGTGCCGGCCTCGTTCGCCGGCAGGTTGATGGCCTGGTGCTGCAGCGGGATCTTGGGCGCCAGGGCCTCGAGGTTGCCCTCGGCCATCAGCTTCGCTTCTAGCGTCCGCTGGCGCTTTGCGGCGAGGCGGCGCTGTTTCTTCGATTTGGCTGGTTTTGTGGAGGCACGGTTAGTTATGTATGTTTATAGATTTAGATTCAGACGTTCTTGTAGGGAGAGAGAGGGATGCCTAGCGTCTTTTACATGCTTAGACCGAGGGTTGGTGTGTGTGTGCTCGGTGGTGCTGTTGCGTATGAAGAGAAGAACTCACAGAACTCGTCTCCGGCATCGTCAGCCTCTGCCTCATCCGCCTTCTTCTGCACGTCTAGACAGCTCCACAGCCATTCCGGGTAGGCATCGTCCGCGAGCGCGACGGGATCCGTCTGGTTCTTGAAGTAGTTGAGGCCCTTGAGGATAGTGCCTTCGGGGCATGACGAGAGGTTCTCTGTAGGTGCACCGGCTTGGCTGTCGGCTAAGGGCGTGCTTAATGGCGGATCCGTAGTCGTCGTCGTCGTCGTTGCGACCGTTGCTACAGCGGCAGATTGCCTCGGTATGCTGCTTGAGATTGGTCTACTGCTGCTGCGGACCGGGATCCAGCTGATAATGGAGACGGTGCTTGGATTCCGAGGCGGCGTGCGCGTGCTGAGCGCCGAGGCCCGCTGCAGACAGCGCCGGCAGATCATGGCGGTTAATATTGACTCAATCGCGGAGCCCGTGCCAGCGAGCAATTGGTGGCGCACAAATCGTAAAGGGTTGTTGGCGTGGAGGGCAATTGAAGGTGCTGGCAATCGGTGCTAGAAAGTAAATTTAGATCGGTAACGGCCAAGCTCCAGAAATTTTGGATGGGGTGGTCGGAGCTTTGGCGGCGGATTAGCCGATGGGTTGCGGCTCAAACGGGGGCCATGGAGACGGGCGGACATACGGTCCCCGACACATCAAGTAATCCTATACATATATATGCAACGCAACGCAACAGCTACCATTAAACTCAATTGATGGGGCATTTGTAGATTTGTAGTTTCAATTGCACAGTTGGTTGCTTTCTTCTTCGCGCCGTTTATGTACAATTACAGGTCTGGTGAACATTTATTTCAAGGCGCCTTTACGGCAAACCTGAGATGTCCCTCATAGCTCGGCTCTCCCTGTAGATATCTCCCTTGGACCTGGTCTCCATGCCATTGAGGTCTCAAATACCGTCCCGTAAAATTTTAACTGTTGTCCAGATGGAATGGCGCGTCCCTCTATTTCTTTCCTTCTATGTAGTTCTGTTGTTCGAACAGATAGCCCCGTACCCGGTGGTCCTTGAGCATCTGGAGGTATTTCTCTGCCGGCCGAGTTAGTCCATAGCCCATCGTCCACCCATCGTCCACCCAATCTTGTCGACAGTGTAGACCCTATCGGGAAATGCCTCCTATGCGCATCCCACTGACCGAAAACTCCCGGGACAAACTAACCTCGTAAAGGGCCACACTTCTCGAGGTGGTTCACGCCTTCTCGGTAGTAGCATTTGCTAAGCTCTTCGCGGACCAGACGACCCATCATCACCTGCACCCACTGCTCGCGGACAACGGCGTCCTGGGCTTGCTTCAGCCTCTTGTTGTCATCGTAATCGACGCCGTCGAAGGTGGGAGGGACGGTCGGCTTCTTGGCCAGGAAGGCGGCGGATTCGGGGGTCGGCATGGCGGGAAATGAGTGCGTTTATGGCTCGCTAGGCACCTATCTAGACTGTGCCCTCGGAGAGCCGGAATCGATCCCCAGAAGTGAGGAGCCAGGAGGTGTGTTGGTGCAGAGAACTGCCACGGCGTTATGCGTTCGAAGATAGCTAATCGAGCTTCAACGTAGCTTCTGACATTGGCATGGAACAGCATTGGCCAAAGGTCTAAATCACGTGTATGTCTTGGCATGTGTGGGGTAGCAAACGGAACAGGGGCATATAAGGATAATCTAGCTAGCCGCCACACTACACTAGAACCTACCCTTCTACACACTCTTTTAGCTGGCCACTACGGCTCTCGCTGGTCGAGCTTCACAATACATACTATTCCTCCCTCTACTCTAGTGTCCACACATGAGCAGTACATAGCACACACCTAGGTAAGCACTACCCGCCCGGACTAATAACGTCTTCAGGCTTACGGGAGGGGGTCCTGGCCCTCCAGCCTGGGTCTTTAACTAGCAATTTGACATAGCAAATGGCAATTATGCAAGCTACTTACGAATAGGTAGGGTTGTCACCAAAATAGAAGTAGCTCGCATAATTGCGATTTCTACCTAAAATGATACCGCTAACCCACCTGCCTAACCTACCTAGGCCTACCCAACGGCACTGCCCACCTACACCAACCTACGCAATTTTTTTTCCCGACGCGGTTTGTATACGATTTAGGTGTAGAATTATCGCGCAAAAAAAATATAGGTCAGGTAGGTCAGGTCAGTTTAAGCAAGTGCAGTAGGTGCAATTGAATAAGTAGGTCTTCAGTTCCTACATAAAATTGAATTACTAGAAAATATTGATTCCTTGGCATTTGAATAAACAGCATCTTGAACATATCAAAAGTACAAAACTTTTGGTGTAAATTGTATATTAAATTAAGTATATAGCAATTGCCATTTGCTATGTCAAATTGCTAGTTAAAGACCCAGGCTGGAGGGCCAGGACCCCTCCCGTAAGCCTGAAGACGTTATTAGTCCGGGCGGGTATGGGGTTTTGAACGGAGTAACTAAGGGTAATACTCGAGCCCACCTAAACTGGCCATGTTTCATAGCTAGACTAGCCCAGCCCAGCTTACCTGTTTGGCAATTGGTCATACTGTATAGTATTGTTTACCGCGCAGCATCTTGCAAGCTGTAGTTGTACGGTGTGGTCCCTGCGACAGCGGTCGCAAATCAATGTAGGTAGGTTCTTACGGCAGTGGAGTGGGGTCGCCGATTACAACGTATTGCTATCAACTCACCATACCTTATTATAAAGCTTAGATCTAGTATGATAGGTGCTTAAAGCCATTTCTATTTATATAAGAGCACTCGCGGCGATATTAATTTTGACCCCTACCCCTTACCATTTAGACTGTGTGATTAGGGTGACTTCCTCAGAAGTTCGACAACCGAGTTGGCTAAAACGTCAAGCCGTCAAGTAGCATCTAGCCATTCCCGCAGTATGTATATCCCTTGTATTGGATATTCAATATCTCTTGCAAAAACATATTGCATCCTTTTAAGGAGCCAGACTCAGGTACGCTTGGCGACAGCAACGATATACACTCACAGCCTATATGCCTAGGTGAGACAGGGACACATCATATCAATAGCACAGACTTCCGTATCGTATGGATTCGTGTCTCGTTACGCCTACCTTGTCAGCCACGTAATGTAGCCGAATTCCGCCCCTATAACATTGGGCGAGAACCCCTCTATATTGCTGCAAGGCGTTTTTCTTTTCAATCTTGCCCCTCTTACCTACCTAAGCCAGGTTTCTTCAAAGTATCTTTTTCGTCGTATTGCCACTGTATCCTCCCAGCTCAAGGCGCCTAAGAGATTGCTGTATATATTCTAGCAGCGTCATCATGGCCCCCGAAAGCACCCCGGTGCCGTAAGTTTTACCCCGTCACCAGCCGTTGACGATGCTAGAAATTGATTGCTCTCTATAGGCCACACTACGAAGGCCTACTGGCACAGTGGCAGGCCGCTCAAGAGCGATGCCGCAACAGTCTCCACGGGAAGGAGACATCAAGGGCGCTAAATTTCCAGACTCCCGAGCAGCTTGAAGCCGATTTAAGGAGAATGCAATCCGAGCAATCGAATTCAATCGTCCACAAACTCATTTCACAACTGTATCCTTGTTTATCTACTATGCAGTCTTTTTTTCTTATTCTCGTGGCATCTTCGCCCCCAGTTAGCATCGAAACGGCCCTGTTCTGGGGCATTCTGCATCTCATCTTCTCTGTTCGTCAGAAATAGCTTTCGTGATCTAGTCTCGCATCTGACTCTACTAGGGGGCCATTCGATCAGTAGAGGCACTGTACAAATTGGTGACAATGCTAAACAAGATAAAGAAAGAGCTAGCATACTTTCAAAAATGCGCAGAGCTCGTTCCTGTCAATGGAGAGTTGCAGAGTGCCATCATCGAATCATTGGTAGCTCTCTTGGAGTTCTGGATCAAAGCGCAACAACGCTTTGCGAGAACATCACCAGGTTCGTACATCGCGTAATAGTCACGCGAAGCTAATATGAAAGTTTGTACAGAGCGGCTGATCAATGATGGCTGGGCAAACATCGACAACGACTTCGTTGAGACAATGAACAAATTGAATGAAGCCGTGGAGGATGTCCATAGATACGCACTGTTAGAAGCTGCTAAACGTGGCTCAGCCTCCCAACTGAATGAAGCAGGTCTTATGCTCGCGAACCTTCGTGTTGGGGAAACACAAGAATCACTATTTCCGTGTTATTGCTTACCAGCCAAGATGACATACTATTTCGGAAGAACAGAAGAAGCAGCGAAGATTACTAGGCATCTAGATCGAAACGTCGGCCTTGAGGATCTCCTCTCATTCGTTATATATGGGTTAGGCGGTAGTGGAAAGACGGCGACAGCTCAAGCATATGCTCAAGCCTGTAGGAAAAACAACACATATGATGCAATATTCTGGATCCGTAGCCAGACACCAGCGGACGTACAAGATTCATTTATCCAAGTGGCTCGTACTTTGGGCCTGGCCGCCGAGGAAAACGACGCCGACACAGTTATGGTTAAGATCAATACTTGGCTTGCACGAACTAGTGAGTTAATACGCTCATCGGAGAGTAAGCACACTAACATGCAATAGAGAAAAGATGGCTCTTAATTTATGACAATGTAGAGGAGTACGACTTCATTCGCAAGACCATTCCTACTGGAAATGGACGTCTGCTTGTGACAACACGATACAAATGGCTCACCTTCAGATTCAAAGGCAGTCGAACGCACGAACTCCGTACGTTTAACGATAGCGAGAGCCTCGAAATGTTTGAAGAATTATGCCAGATGTATGACACAGACAGGGATCGTACGATGGAACGAGCTCAAAGTCGCCTACTCCTTCAAGAACTTGGAGGATTAGCTCTAGCCATCGACCTGATGGCAGCATATGTATCATACATGAACATACCAATCATGAGAGCCCGAAAACAAATTGATCTCACACTAAAGAGTATTCTCTTCAACGAGGCGGCTTCTCTTGCAGAGAAGGGCTTGGCAGCGATCTGGGATGTTCAATTTCAAGGAATCAAAGGTACTCTTGCTGCAAAAGTGCTCGGGCTTCTCGCGCTCTTAGCTCCCGATAGCATTCCAATGGATCTACTCGTTCCCGATGGAGATAAGGAATGGGATAACGAAATATTAGAGATCTTAGGACACTCTTCTGAACAGTCAGTTCTTATTCACGTCGCGTCAGACTATACGACGAGCTGACTTACAGGAAATAGGATGTATCAAGCTGTTAACGAATTGATGAAGAGAGCCTTGATCAAGGTGTCCGACGAAACGATCACAATACACCGACTTGTTCAGAAATGTTTTCTCGAAACCAGGATGCAAGAGAGCTCGCACGCTGCACAAGCATATTCAGCAGAAAGACAAGAACAATTTGACACCGTCTGCAAAGTACTCAATTCTCGCTATCCAAAGTCAGACGTAAGCATGTCTCATTGGGGCCGATGGGAAATATGTGCGAGATATTTTCCCCACGTTCTTTCCGTTGCACATATATATGAAGCGCAGGCCAGAACGACTGACAGCAAGTTGGTAATGTCGAACGAGTTATCAAGAGTGATCAGGAATTGCGCGTGGTATCAGTACGAGTGCGGGAACCACAAGGAATGTTTAGAGTTAGTAGAGATCGCGAGAAATGGATGCGAAGATCGGGCTGGATTGGAGTATGCGCACATCTGTAGCCACGGTGCGTGTGCACATTACGAATTACACCAAGTGGCGAAGGGCAAGGAGCTGATTGAACAGTCCTTTAACATTCGAATCAAACTCATGAACTCCAATGACGGTCAACTAGCGAATGCTTACAACAATAGAGGACTACTGGAGGCATCGGAGTGTAGATGGGATGAAGCCCTGAAGTCGTTTGATGAGAGCCTTAAGATCCGAGAAAAGGATAACAACATATACGTGGCCGCTAGCCATCTCCTGAAGGGTATGGCTTATATCAGTTTGAACAGGCTCGAAGAGGGAGAGAGAGAACTACTGATGACAAAAAATCTGTGCAAAGAGATAGGCCACAAAATGGATTTGCTGAGCACGCAGTAAGTTTCTTTTAAATAACATTCCCACAAGCTGATAGCTGACACAACGATAGCCACCTGTTTTGGCAAGGCAACCTTGCTATAGAACGCGGTCAGATTCATAAAGCTGAGGAGTTCTTTAGGACGGGTCGGTCAATTATACAACGGCTTGCGCCTACATATATAGCCGCGTCGGCTTTTGAATACAAACTGGGCTACGTGAAGACTAAGCTAGGGAATTTGGACGAGGCAATGTACGTTCACGATCCATTTAATTTGGCAATTCTAACAGGGTGAAGTAAGCATTTTGACCAGTCGATTGAGATTGCCAAGCACAGAGAAATCGAAGGGGAACAAGCTCGTTCATACAGAATGAAAGCAGTAGCTCTCAGGCTAAAGGATCATCTTAGTGGTGAAGAAGAGATTGAAGCTTCGAAAGCTGAAGAGGTGAGCAATGGTATGCTTCGAAGATATTTTGAAGAAAACCAATTGCCAATGGAAGGATTATCAGACGACGCGATGTATGAAATGTTCATTTGCGCGCAACGTCGTTGAGCAGACGCAGATAATTGTTGGGGTTACTATGAGCCTTGCCGCACGATCCTTCTCTGCGGCACCTTCGATAAGTGGGTTGGACAAAGTATCAGCCGTGGAAATTATCTAGTGGCGAAACTTCCCTTACATTATCCCAGATTCGATCGATTCTCTCGCAGGTTGTTTGATCCAAAGGACCTAATTCAAGCCACCGGAGAGTCTGCTGTAGCTGCTCCGGGCCATTCGCGCCAATGATCATAGCGTCCCCGAGTTCGCCTCGCAGCGGAGAATTGTATCGCATCCATCGATAAGCCAGCTCAGCGGTGTGGCATCGCGCCTCTTTCGCGATGTCGGCCCATTTAGCGAGGGCTTCAAGATTTGCACTGTTCACGTAAAGTTTCCAGTAAAGTGAGCCATTAACAAAGCGGCCTAAGCCTCCTAGAACCTCATCCCGCGTCTTAGCCAGAATCCCTCCAGCTATCGGACTGTAGACATGAAAAGATATTCCTAATCGCCTTAGGGTGGGCAGTAAAAGCTCTTCGGCACGCCTTGCGAGAGGGTTGAAGTTTCCTTGGTATACTGATGGCAGTACGTATTTATGAGACCAGCAGTACTCATGGATTTGTTCTACTTCATGCGCCAAGTAGTTTGAAAGACCAAATTTGGAAAACAGGCCTTTGTTGTAGAGGTCGTGCATGGCGTCTAATGCCTGCTCAATGGGCGTCGAAGAATCCGGGGTATGGAAATATAAGACATCGACCTGTCATTCATATCAGCTCTGAGTGAATTGGTGATACTACAGGAGGATTGCCTTTTCTGTCTGTAACTCCTGGCAACTAATCGCAACTGAACCCTTTATTTGGTCCTCACATAGCGACCCGGGTTGCAACCCTCCAGGTATTTTGGTGTGGATTTGGAAACGCTTTGCCGCACCAGCCCGGCCTAGGATCCTTTCGCTATTGCCATAGGCTCTACTCGTGTCAATGGTGTCAACGTCGAAAGCTTCAAGAATGTCCAATGCCTTCAAAGTCGCTGCTTCGTCTTCAAACCCCCGATTTGGGTTTACGCGTGCGCCACCGAAAATAATCTTCACGTTCACCATTGTGTATGCCTTATATACCATGAGCCTAAGAAGTCTCCACGGGATGATGGGGTAATCTAACTGGGAATTGGGGTAATGCTGTAAGTGTCTTTGCGTAGGCGATGCGATTGACCTGTGCAGGCATCGTTTTATAGCCGCTGTGGTGCGTCGCACCGCTTGAATCATATATTCGTAAAGATACATGAATAATGAATACTTATGCTAGTGTGCACATACCGAGGCGGCGATCAATACCAAATGCGCTTGGGTATTGTAATAGCTGGACGGCTTTCTTTCACAGTTGCGCTATGCTATATTGGTCCCCCAAAACTGTAGATAGCAGTTCGAAACGTAGTCATTACGAACTTAGAAAAACAAAGTATGAAATTGCTTGGGAGCCGTGAAATGGGATATTGGTTGACTACGAGGGCTAAAGAACTAACCGAAAGTATAAGGCGTAAAATCACGATAAGGAAAGAAGTGTCTAGCGTAAAACTCTGATATAGTTATGATAGTGGCCCTACTAATTTTGACTATATGACCAAGCATTTACCCTAACTTGATGAATAATTAGTTGATATCTCGACTAAGTTTGGAGCTTCATTCCTTCGTGATAACCAAACTACGTGTTTCGATACTCTGCCTCATTGGAGCGTCCTTAGATGCCAGTGGGTTTTGGAATGACCCATGAGCACAGACTAATGTGGGAGGGATTGTCTGTATATTAGCAAATTCCGCCCTAGTAGAATAGAAGAGCGGTATACAGACACTTACAACGGGCTGCTCCTGGCTTGGTATCATACATGAGCATCAGTACTAACTCGCGGGGAGTCTGTTCTGAAAGCCAGTGCCATTGCTGTTTTGGATTATGTTTAAGGAAATAGAGAGTATAATAGTCATTTGGGAAGATCCTGTCCGCAAGCACAAGGTCGGACGGCTCAACTGATCGCGAATCGCAGAATGCTAGTGGATTGTCCTCGATCACGGGTAGGAGTGGGCGCCAAGTGCTATGGGGCCAATATCAATTAGCATAAATCTCGCTGGATAGGCACGGGGACCACTGACTTTACGACTCGATATCTGTATCCTGGCTGGAGGTACTCCTCCATTCCATGTTCTGCTAACTTTCTAGCGATGAGCACCGGCGCCTGTTCGAAAGTCAAATCTAACGATGTTTGTTATTGGCAGATCACCCAGGAGGCCTAAGTCCCAGGACTAACCAACTAAGAATCGATTAATTAAGCTAACATCGACATAGGAGATGCCTACCATGAATCCCTTTGGCGGGCGGTTCCAGCCAGCCCCGTCGGACAAGGTCAACTGGTTCAGAGGGGTCCCAGTATCCATTTCTACGAAGCTTTTATATGGTCAGTCGTCTGGGCTTGAATCGAAGAAAGTAGACCTGTTTACCTTGACATTGTAACAGAGCGTATATTCTGCATTGAGATAGGAAGTCCAGAACTCCTCTGTTTCCCGAGCGTAGTCCTCACGCGCGCTGTTCTCCAAGAAATCTAAACTCAAGTTGCGAGTCTCGTTTTTGGCTACCTCAAAGCCATTATCCCCAAGGGAGTATTTCTCCTTTCCTCTAATGTCTTTCAACAGAACATCTGCCCACTCTAACTGTACTGTGTTCAAGTTCTCTTCCCCGGTATCGAGCTTTTCTTCGAATTCTTGACCCGGTGTAAAGACAAATGGCCTCTCGGTTTTATAGAGGTCAAGATCGGCTAGGAAGTCGAGCTTGGATGTGACATCAGGCATACTGTTTGCTAATGGCGGCTCCGTGTGTATGAGTCTCTATACAGTATCGTAAAAGAAAAGGGGGTTTCAATTTTTGTGTTGTGGTCGGGGTATTCGAGACTCCCCCAGCAACGCACAAGAGCTTACCAATAGAGCCTCATCAATCGCGATATCGACTCATAATTCCGGCAATCACACCGGTCCAAATTTACTGCATCCACGTCGTATTTGGGGTCATGAATATTGCGAGGATTCGGGGATCAAGCTCACTGCATGCTGGTGGCGTGTGATGAGCATCGTATGTGGACAGACTAGGATTTGAAGATACACTGCAGGAAACCGGACTACGTATTCTCCATTCTACACACCAGATTGGCTGATATCACCACGTTCCATGTTTTCCCTGGATTTATAGACAATCTGATGACCATTCCGGGTATTGGTACCCTTGTTGTGTGAAGGATTTCAAACACCACAATAGTTGGTTAGCCTTGTCTACGCTTAAACGATGCTTCTGAAGAGGTGAGCTGCCTAGTACATATCTAAGACAATAAGATAGCAAATTTAGAGACTGGGAAGCTTACTAATCACAAGCAGCATAGTTGAATGAATGCCGCATGATAGAACATACATAAGTATTCAGAGACTGGAGGCAAAGTGTCTTCCCCGATACGTCAATCCCCTATGTGCTATCTAGGTAGCTAATATACTACCTACCCCACTTCGGTGAGAAATCGGATCATATCACTGTTGCATTGGGAGCATTGGGAAGGAATTCGCGAGCGGCATATGAAATCAATAAATAGCATTGTAAGCCGAAGTGGACCGCGGCCACTAGTGGCTGTGTGACGAGGCGGCCGGGTGTGTCTGGTTCTCATAGACACCAAAGAAATATATTTCGCGTCAAGCAGGAATCAAATGAATACCTACTGTATGTCTCTGGTGTCTCTGGTGATCGGCGCTCCGAAAAGTATAAATTAAGTATTCATTGACATAGGATTTGCGTTTACCATGTAAACTACCTTCGACTTTGATATACCAACTTAATATATCGACTGGGTCCACATCTCTAGCCCTCACTGTTTACCAATACAACCTCCAAAATAAACTACAACTCGTCTAGATCAGTGCAAATAGCCACAATATCATGTCGACATTTTCCATTGCCGATGCCATTAAAGATGATACGGGCAATGCATGGAAGACACTTGGGCCATTTTCTACAGTTGATAGAAATGGGTTTCCCGAGGAGCCGCCTCACCGCCAGCCATGGAAGCGCTTCCCAAGAACCCCTACCAAAATTGCGATCAAGACAGGCAACGTTGTTGTCACACGTGGTCTCTTGATGTACGGCGTCGGTGGCACTGTTTGAGCACACGAAACTCAAAAAAGGGGGGGGGAGCTTGGGGCCGGAACGAACGAGTTGAATCCAGTAGGGGACGGGGAGGCACATGCTTTTCTCCTTCCTTCTTTTTCAGCGGTATAGTGGCAGGCAGTGTTTGTAGGCGAAAATAAACTGACATTATTGGGTGACCGAAACCCCCACGTAATATTGCATGTTCCTGTGCATAATATCTTAGTATAGATGCTCCGTCACCGCACGTGACGAAAGATACCTAATTACTTGTAAGACCTGTGCATTTAATACTACGTATATGTAGTATGTATGTGCGTACATAAGGGTGGTCCGTCCACCGGAGGTACTCTGCCACTTTCTGCGGGGTTCAAAGTCATCACAACGTTGTTACTAACTTATGCTGGCTACTTGCACGCCATGAAAACGTGCACTCTCCAAGTCATTTCCCTCTGCGTCTTCATGTATTGGGCGTTCCTGAGACTCACAGGCCTTATCTCTAGCCGAAAACCTTTACACGTAGACATGTCGGCTAAGCGTAATTTCGACATTCTGACCACAACAGCCGGTGATGTGCGTCGGCTGTTGGAGAGCGGAGAAACAACAAGCGTTGATCTTGTCAAGAAATATCTTGAGCAAATAGCGAAGCACAATCTTGAAGGCATGAAACTCAATGCTATAATTGCAACTGCGCCTGTCGACTCTGTTCTAGAGGAGGCCCAGGCACTAGATAAAGAGAGGGTAGATACCGGACCCAGGTCCAAGCTTCACGGGATACCCATCATTCTCAAGGTGTGTCGCTTCTTCCTTTATTCCGCCTTAATAAAATTCTAATATCTAGATCAGGATCTGATATGCACTGGTTCCCTTGAAATGGAGACTACTGCGGGGTCGCTCGCTCTAAAGGGCCTGAAAGCATCAGCAGACGCCACGATAACAGTTCTGCTGAGAAATGCAGGTTGTATCGTCATTGGGAAGTCCAATCTTTCGGTGAGTCACTGACCACTGGGTGCGTCATTCGTAATTGTGGGTTTCTAACGAATCTCAATAGGAATGGGCGAACTCAAAGGGGATCAACGTGACAAGTGGGTGGTCCGCGGTGGGAGGACAAGTAAGGAGGCCGTACCCCTGATAAGTCTTCCTATTAAATATTCTTAGACTCTTTCACCATATGTAAAAGGCGGAATTAATCCCAAGGATAGGTGGATGGGGCATAGCGTAAGTATTTTCCCTTCCCTGGAATAATCTGGACTAAAAAAAACATTCTTTAGACTCCGGCAGGGTCGTCTTCTGGCTCAGCAGTCGCAGCTGCAGCCGGTTTTGCGCCATTATGCATCGGAACCGAAGCGGATGGATCAATTGTTCAGCCAGCAATCCGAGCAGCACTGTATAGCATTAAAGGAACCGTCGGGGATGTTGACATGGTTGGGACTCAATCGGGCGGCGCAGCATTTGATAGTGCTGGCCCGCTCGCAAAGTCGGTTGAGGACTGCGCTGATGTCATGGATATACTGCTTCCTGGGAGAGATTTCCACACTTACCTGAAAAAGTCATGGCAGGGCATCAAGATCGCATATCTAAATTACGATGCCTGGCAATTCCCCGACTCAGTCTGTGAGAAAACACCTGCCTTCGACGAGGAGCACGTGAGTAGGAGATTTTTAGATAAAGGACGTTTTCTAACTAGCACAGAAAATGGCAATGGACGAAGCGATGAAGAAGGCCGAAAGCTTGGGTGCTAAAGTTACCTTGAACGCCCAGCTCATGTCCATCTCAAATATTACTCAAAGCTACAACACCGTTACTCAAGGCCAGATTGGAAGTAAGTAGATCCGAAGTACCACTGTTCTATACTCATATGTGAAACAATCTAGGACATCAATTGGCCCCGGTTATCAAGAGATTTCTGGCCATCTTCAATGAACCGACGATGCGGACACTAGAGGATGTAGTAGAATTCAATAAGAAGCACGCCGCTGAAGAGTTACCACCAGGTAATTACCCTTGGCTCCCCTTAGTGATATACCTACTGCTAAGAAAAGAGAAGACCAGCCAAGCCAGCAAGTTCTAGAGAATGGTTTGACGGACGACATGACTGACTCGGAATACCATGAGGGGTTGAGACATCTCCGAGAGAGCACTCGCGACGCAGTGGAGAGGTGTCTCGAGCAAGCCAATGCAGATGTTATTATGGCATCAGGTGAATCGGTCATGACTACAATTGCTGCGAACGCAGGCTATCCGATTGCCAGCGTGCCATTAGGGTTCTCTTCCTATAATGGTCGCCCGTTCGGAATGGAGATCATGGCACGGAATGCCCACGAGGGGAAGATATTTGAAGTGATGTCTGCTTGGGAAGCAACATTTCCAGAAGGTCGCATGCCACCCCCCATGCTTGTGAATAAGGAGTGATGTCAATAGGATAGGTAGCACTGGAGAGCATTGAGGGGAAACAAGTAGAAGTAGGTTGTTCCTTGCCATATTTCAACCTGTTACGGGATGTATGCATTACTCGTAGTTTTGGCTTGATATTTCCGATTTGGGGTGGTGGTCATACGTGTTAGTGGCAGAATATCTCTATGATGAATTATTACCCCGTATTACCCCGTAAACGTTGGATCTGGACTGCTATAAGATTAGTGATATGGCTAATGCTAGGGTAAGAGCGTGAAAAATCCGAGACGCTAGGCATCCTAAGAGTATGCGTATGAAGCTATCTCTATATTTTATGTAAAGTTATTTTGGAAAGCGAACTCTAAGGCACGCATGATCATATTCCCGCCATAATGCCGATGGCACGTTGCTAGCGCATTAAAATGTGGTATGTATTAACCTTAGGCTTGTGACTTCTTCTGGAAGGATGTTTACGAGACTGGAATGATCAGTGGGAGCCTCGCCTCCCTAGGCATGTACATTTACTAAGCAACTGTATACCTATAAGTACTTAGCCTTCCAGGTCACCCACCCACAAGATCTTACCTGAATATGACAACCACCTGAACACTGGACTTGCAGTCTACCACTAAGTAAGCCTATTAGATCCCGTTCGGGGTAATCGACCAAGAATGCACAGGCTAAGCAACAGTAGCATTTAGTTTCGACATAAAATACGCCGTGAATATGACTATACCTAGGTGTAAAGAAGTCAAGCAATTGATAGTCGAGTCAGTAAATTGTATATTTAATATCGCATATATCCGCCATGTCCCCGGTAAGTATCCCAACAGCATTTTCCGAACTCCGAATAACCCTCTGGGTCAGTTTGGTTACCGCTGCTATATCAGACACATGTTATTACAGACTATCCGTTTGCGATACAGCGGTCCACTTACTATAAAATCTATAGCCCCCATCTTACCATCTTACCGGTGTGTAGGGGTGTAAACGTGCCTAACCGAGTATTTGGGCTAAACAACGGCTGCTAGCCTGTGGTGTCCCCGGGGGTTGCTGTATGTACCTGGCAAGATACATACCCAGGGCAGGGCAGGGTAGGCCACCGTGGCTTGTGCCAAGAATACCTAACAATGCACGTTTTAATAGCCATAGGTTTCTAGGTACCGACCGGCTTGGTAATGGTATGCTGGTGTATTAGGGAGTAAGACTGAACCCGGCTAGGAACCGTAGGTCTATCAGGCTTTGAATAAGGCAACTTTTAAGCAAGTTAATTGTTTGCAGAAGTATTTAGTGTAAGTACCCTAGGGCGAGATGTCTTCTGCTCGCTGAGAGGCAAGTTCTATTGGGCAGCAACCATAGTAGGATAACGCACCGTTATTGGTACTCGGGAGTTCAGCTTCTGCACATTCCCCAATTACTAAAAGCCCCAGACTATGTCGGGTTGATGGCAACACAGACATATATAAGCCCCATGCTGTGCCACTCCTTGTCTCCAGCATTTGCCCTTAACACCAGTTGGTTGATTCACGCACCAAATATAAGTACTTGAACAAGCCCTTAGCAGAATCGCGATATATGCTGTTGTTATTAGTCCAGCCGCGACGAGCAACCAACCACTATTTCCAATCCAACATGGTAATTCATCAGTATACTAGACGCATACCGACTTTTTCATCCTCTCGAAACAAACAGACTGAAGAAAACGATATCGTACAACAACAAATTACGAGTAAGCAAGAGTACGCATTGCAAAGAAAAATACCAACTAAATGGTACTACAGACCATGCACAACAATTTCTGCTTCAGTATTTATACGAAGACTGTGTCGACAAGCCAAGTATTATAGACCAGGTATCTACATATTGGGCATTCTATCTTAACCTCCTCAAAACTCGGTTTGAGAAACTGCCACCAGAGTTCTCGGAATGTAAAGGTAGAGCTGTCAGCACTCCACAGCTCACCTTCTCCGACTTCTGTTCCATAGCGGGCTCCATGTGTCAACTAGTGGCTACGGAAAAATGTTGTAGTCTGGATACCATGGCCACCGACTTGGTGGGCAAAGGGCTGATAACAGGTGATGAGCAACTGTCTAAGAAAGTCCAGCAGTTAATTTTCACCATTTTCGGTATCATATCGAGTCTCTATGTACCTACCGATATCTGGGAGGGCGATCTATTGACCATAGATGTGCCCATATCCAGTCCAAATCCGCGCAGAGTTTCGGATACATGGGCCGTAACGAGACAGCCCATCGACGACGCGAATGGGACCCTAGTCACTATGATACATAATTTCGGCACAGCAAGAGGTCCGATTTTCTATCAAGAGGAATCAAACACACCATTCGATGAGATCAATATGCTAACAAGTTCGAATCTACACTATTATACGCTATCTAAACTGGGCGGGATCAAGCTAAAATGGGTCGATTCAATTTGCATGCACCTAGAGTTGAACCGTAGAGATAAAACACTCATGCTCTACCGATATCCATCCATTTGTGCATTGCTATCGCAGAATCGGAGACATGGGATATTCTTGGATCGGTAAGTCTTCCGTATCATTTTGTAGCAATCGGGGGATTGTGACTTACGAACTACAGATTATTCAAAGATTATATCGAAGAGATCAACAAGAAAACCACTAAACGTTCACCTGCTGCAGATTTCTTCCGTGAAGTCCTTCTCACATACCGGCTTCTTTTCGGGCAAGACAAGAGATCCTGGAAACTCTGTAAAACCGAAGGCGATATTACACCCAAAGCCTGTGACGATAATGATCCTCTACTATATCATCTCTGCTGTCAAGATTGGGAGAACGAAGCTATTTATGATGAAATCCAAGCACCAGATGTTCGGAGCGTTTATTCTGCGCGACAGGACTTCAGCTTCTTTGGTGAACGTCTCATCGCTCTACAGGAGTATACTAGAATGCTCGAGCCAGATACCTGGCGAACATTATATTACGACAGGCGAAATTTGAGCCGATTTGTTACTATTTGGGCAGCAATATTCTTTGGTCTAGCCACACTGGTTTTCGCTATACTTGGACTGGGGCTCGCAGCTGCACAAGTGGTTGGTGGTTTCAAGGCAGCATGATATATTTGACTGAATGTTAGCGAATAGCCGCAAGTATTCGTAACTTCTCGTGAGTTTTATGATTGATAGTAATTTACGCATCATATAATACCAGTCAATCCGGTATCGCAAACTCATATTTACGGATCCACGTTTCCAGTCGTAGGGTAGCGAGTATTGATCAAAGGATCATTTTCTTTTAGATATTAATAATTGAAACTTAGCCGCTTTATATCTATTCACTTAGAAGGTTTGCAGCAAGGAAGTGGTTGAACGCATATATTGGGGGAAGCGTGAGCCTTTAACCGAAGGCCTGGAGGCGCGCTATACGAGCCGGCCGCCTCAACCAGGACTTCGGGTAACTGCCCATACTCACCCCAATACCGTTTATTCTATTCCCTGGGGTGCCGTTGGGGGGCTAGTTGCGGTGCGCCCGTGAGGCTGGCCACCGCAACTAGGTCCAAGGGCTGAATGAAGGCTAAAAAACCTCCGACCACCACTGAAAAACCACCCCCTTCGTGGGACGTGGAAAAGTGAGGTGACGAGGAAAAACCCAGGTCGCGTCGAACGCGCGGCGAAGGGCCCCTTTATAGGGGCCCTGCCGGGCCCGAGCGCGGAGCTAACCTCTTTGGGGAATAGAACCAAGCCATCCCATTTTTCGAGCGAGGCGCGTACGGACTTAAGGTACTAAGTTATGGAGACTAGAGCGGAAGGTGAATGAATTAGGCTTTTGAATGGTATTTTGCATGAAATTATCCTAATATGCCCTTGTTCCCTTCGCAAGTACGTTTTTCAGCATGCTATCAGTACCTAGGTAGGTCAACTTTCCCCGTAAGTATTCCACACAGTTAACAGGGAGTGAAACGTACCCTGCTTGGCATAGCCTGGCTGCTTCCTAAGCTAGCCATGTTTCTACGGCGTAATAGAGAATATAAAAGGAGCAGATAGAGGACACAATACAAGCTACCTTGGACCTTTGGAGGTTTATAGTTTTTTTTTTAAGTGAAGGAGACTGGGCAATCGATTACAATTAAGAAGTGATAGGATAAAAGGGGTAAGCTCCGAAGTAACGCGCCTGCACTGCGCGACGCGTCTCGTCCACTTGCTCGCCAAGGACCTCTACACCTATTGATGTGGCGCGCGAATTATTTGACGGAGCTGTCAACAGCCCAGCCAAATTTTAAGACTGTCAGCCGTGAAGGTAAATGCAACTACACTCTTCTGCGGACTGTTCAAATTTTAACCAGTTTTTTTCAGTTCTTCAAGATCTGTTAAGAAGGGGTCGGATAACGTAATGTGATATGTTGTGCCGGGATTGTAGATTAATTTACGTCAGGAACCTTTATGTGTCATATTAATTATTCTATCTTAAAAGGCCATCGTCGGAAACCCAACGAGAAAGACAAGACCCTAGCTAGGCCAACCGCCATTGTTGGAAAAAGCAGTAAAAACATCGGAAGCATCATTGTGACGAGCTAGGTATACTAACGGGATCAGCACGCCGAAAAGTCCCACAAGGTGGAATACAAGGATAAATCCTTCGAACTTGGAGAGGGCTCGGCTTGAGATGGAGTTCATCAATACACAAAACAAGCTTGTTGCCCACATAAGTAGAACAGTTTGCCACGGTTGTGGTATGTAGCTCGGATGTGCTAATACAGCAATCCCTTGAAACAGGGTCGCTATAAGATATGCAACGGAGGCGGCAATTGCCTGCCAGGCTATGGCAGTCAGCCAGCCAGTCAAGTAGGTCAGAAATGTAGCAACTGAGGGCGGCGCTAACATGGCAACCCAGTGATCTATCATTTATAGCACATTAGCACATTGTCCAGAAGTTCAATGAGAAGACGTAGCCTACACTGCCCGCCCGCTGTGGGAGCAATCGAAGCCAGTTCTGCCAGGGCCGCGTAGATAGATAAAATACCGATCCAGTTCACCACAAGAGCCCAAACAACTCCAGCGGCTCCACCTACAAGAAGTGTAGGCACAGATGAAAGGAGCACACATTCCCAGGAACAAAGCGCGGTGCAGGAAATACCCAAGATTGACATGAATCCAAAGCTGCGGTTTAGGCGCGGCTGCTTGCCAAGCCGCCGCAGAACCACATTGTCATCGTAATTGGAACGAGAACCATGAGCTGGAAAGGATGTATTGCGGTCACTAGGAGTGCGAGGTTCAAAGCTGTCTTTAGACATTATGAAGGGCGAGGGGGGGAGTCTGAGTATAGCTATGAAAACACAAGAAATAGCGTGCTGGAGACGGCCGAAAGAACTGAAACTGAACCAAGGAGAACCAAGATATTCGACACATCTACTTAAAAAAATATAGGAAAAAAAATCTTGACATAAAGTGTAAAAAGACCAAGTTAGCCGCCTCCGTTGGTAACCAGGGTTCGCCCCATGCAAGTCAGCCCCCTTCAAATCAATCGTGGATCTATTTGGGGGACCTTGCAGCTAACTTATTTCCCCGCATGCGCTGCTACCATAGCGACTACTAGCCTATATAACGAATATAAATAGTTGCCAATTCAATGTTGGTTTCTCCCACATAGGCCGGAATTCTCATCAGCTGCATCTCCAGCACGTCAATTCTTCATACTCTGCCCGCCTCTCATCATGTCAACGGTTCCTGTTCTTGAAGGCGAGGTAAATCTCGAGGCGCCGAACGGCGGAAAGCCCGGCAGCACTTGGTATAAAGTGTATGGGAACATTAACTCGACAGTACCAGCTCTCATTGCTCTGCATGGTGGCCCCGGGGCTGGTCACGAATACCTGTCACCACTTACCAACTTGTATCACAAATATGGAATCCCGATAGTCTTTTATGATCAGGTCGGCTGCGGGAAGTCTACCCATTACAGAGAAAAACGAGGAGATACCTCGTTCTGGACATTCGATCTATTCATCCAAGAGCTCGACAATCTCGTCGACCATCTCAAGCTACGAGAGAATGGGTTTTGCGTCCTCGGCCAAAGTTGGGGCGGCATGCTAGGCGCCGTTTACGCTACACGTCACCCGAAAGGACTGCGAAGGCTGATAATAGCCAGCTCTCCTGCCAGCGTTCCGCTTTATGTGGTCGGAAATGACCAGCTGCGATCAGAACTGCCAAAAGACATGAGAGAGGTATTAGAGAGTTCCGACCATGACAGCGTCAAGTACGAAAAGGCCAGCGAGTTCTTTTACAAGCAGCATGTGTGTCGCCTCGATCCAAAGCCAGAAGATGTCCAGGCAGCTTTCAAAAACCTTCATGATGATGATACAGCGTATATAACTATGTAAGTAAGCTGGTATACAATTAGTCATTGGAATGAGTTACGATGCTGATGCTACGTGGTCAAAAGGCAGGGCCCTTCTGAGCTCGTTATCACAGGAAGCCTTAAAGATTGGGAAGGCTGGAAGATGGCCCACAAGATTTTGGTGGACACTTTAGTCCTGAACGGAAGATATGATGAAATGACAGACATTTGTGTTCAACCCTGGTTCAAGGCTATCCCCCGAGTCAAATGGGTTACTTTTGAGAATTCCAGTCATATGGCACATTGGGAACAACCTGAACGTTTCATTCAGGTGTGCGGAGAGTTTTTACGCGGCTAGGAGTCGTACCGCGGTGGTCTTACGGGCGCTTCTGCCTGTACTTCGTCAGCGGCCGCGGGATCTTTACTTAGGTTTCCATTTGTAGGGGTGAACCTCGATTAACCGATATTGTTCT
This sequence comes from Nemania abortiva, assembly GCA_022578505.1. Lineage (NCBI taxonomy): Eukaryota > Fungi > Ascomycota > Sordariomycetes > Xylariales > Xylariaceae > Nemania > Nemania abortiva. The sequence continues at coordinate 24,369 of MU392561.1, forward strand.
TCAAAGTCCTCGAAAACTCAATAGTTCTCCATTACCTAGGCTACCGTAGACAAGTGGCATTAATAATGCCAAGCTGAGAATTTGATACTATACCTTTGCCTTCGCAATGCCTCACACAACTAGTGTAGCACTTATTGTTCCGAGCACTTCTCCACTTAGCTGTTAGATCTCACTGCAGCCTGCATGAATACTTAACTATAGGCAGTTCTTCTGTATCATTGGTGGACCAATCGGGTCGTTGGTCTGCAGCCTACCTCCAAAATGCCAAGGCAGAATCAGTACCGTTGCATTCCTAACTTGTGTTGGCTACCAGTGCATCGCCCTAAAGGCCAACACGAGGGTGATCATTCCGGCCTCTCCAATAGCCATTGAGCTACATGCGCATCGGCCAACAGCATCTACCATAAGTTGCCTCACCGCCACCGGCGTAACCTACGCGCAGCGATCAATTTCATATGTGCAGACCCTTTAGGAGTGTATGGCTCACCGAGTGCAGCCTAAGAATTCCATAGAAAATTTCGCAGCTGATAGTAGCGTTCGACAAACGAACTACTCATGATCGTCATTATATTATCTGAGTGCATGTAGGGCCGATGTGTTTATCATGACAATAATTACAGCATGGGCCGTGGTGCGAGTAATTACGATTGTTGCTTAAGAAACTACACATCCCTACTATTTCTCAGAGAAATAGCCCCAATACTTGTTTGCTGTCTCTCTGCTACTTCGCAATCCGAGCTTCGACCGTGAAATGGGTCAGCCAGCGGGTGCTGGGACCCCTGACTTGCCGTATGTAACCCAAGAAGACCGCTCTGTATTGATTGAAGAAATGGCCAGAAGTACACAACACAAGCCGAGGTGATGCTAGTAAACTGTGTGAATTGTCTCGAGATATAATAAGGAAAAGCGCGAAGTGTGAAGTTGGGATCCCGGAGTAGCGGAACCCAGATCACTTGTAGAATAGTCGTAGCGATGACACTCAAAAATATTAGTAAGGCCCCTTAATGGATAGGATGGAATCTTCTTCCTTACAGGATCCTTGATGCATAAAAACCTATGATGATAAGTCGTGTCCTTAAAGCCATTTTTTTAAGTGGGAAAAATATAATGACTGACACGACTATCAATGCACTGTCGGTTATTATATTCGCGATGCCTTCAAACATGCGGAATGTTTCCTTCTAATGTTAGCATAAACTTCAATTTGCTTACTGTTCATTCCTTACCAGGCTTATGCAGTGTGAGCTATCATACTCCCAGGGAGTATGTGTCCCACATTGAAACGCAGTCCCAAACAGAGACGAGAGTAGAATGCCGATGATTGCAATAATAAGCACGAATATCATCAAACGATGGTTGCGATCTGGGGATAAGAAAAGAAATCCTTGACAGACAGAGAGTTTTGATAGGTTAAGCCCAAGTTGAAACAAGATCTCTGCAGCATAGTCTGCCTGAGGGCCAATTGTTGTTAATCATACAAATGAACGGGCGTTACCATTGGAGTGTGGGCTTACTTTCAGGCCATTCTGCAATTCATAAAGTGACACTTCCCCGATATCTTTGCCAAAGAACTTGCTCTGTGGAAGTACCAATGATATTGATTCGCCGAGTCCGAAAAGCTCCAGGCACATCAGCAAAGTCGCGCGAGAGCGAAGGGGAATGAGAAATGACAGCCTTACAAACGCCAGGGATATGAGCGCGTCCTCCAGAGAGAATGACTTCTCCGCCTTGATGAAGAACCGGGTCAACAACCGAAAGAGAAACATTAAGGAGGTGACGGCGAGTAAGAGCCATGTCACCAATTGTAGAATTGGACTTAGATCTCTATCGTCCTGGGCTCTAGGTGAAAACGCAGTTCCCGAATCATTCGCCGAATCATCCTGTAAAGTCTTCATCGTAATTAGAGAATATGGAAATGTCGAAGTACGATGTTGCGTATTGACCAATATTAGAGAACTTGAAGCCCGAGCCGAGCGAAGCGCGAAAAGTAGGGTTGATGATTGAAGCTAGCTAGCAATAGATCCCGAACCGCGCTCTACTTTAGCCTTCGGCTTTCTATTTCCAAAGTATTGCAGCCACCTCCTAGGGCCAACAGACACAATCGCGCTGGTCGATGATTGGGTTGTGGTAGAAGGATTGGTGATAGATGGTGGACGGACAAGGCGGACTGAACACGCATACTTGCATGCATGTAAGAAACCTAGATCACCAACAGTCCTAACAGGAGGCGCTTTTCGAAGGATGCGTGTTTTGCCAGGACCTCGTACCATCCACAAACCCGATTTTCAAATCGGCTGCGTCATGTCGCATTTGTTTAGGTCTAGTATGGGGTGCCATTGTATTATAGCACCCAACATCATACCCTTTCGCAGTTCAAAGACCAACAATCGGTCCAATACCCCGTGAGGCGTAAAATTTGGACTAGCGCTCATTAAAACCAACAACCAACAATACGCCTAACGCCTGTCACGAAAATGTAGAGACCCAACAGCCGAATAATACTACTTGACTGTTATTGTTTGTCATCTGCTGTAGCGAGTGCTACGCTGTCTAGTCTGTTCGATTACCCTTCGCTGCCAAGACTCCCCACAGCCCAGGAGGACGTCCAGCTTGTTAACCCAATGTATATTCCTCTTCCCGCCCATGTCGCCGCCTCTACTAGGCAAGAATGGGAGAGTACCGATCAAGCAGTGTCATCTTCAAATGACCTGGCCGGAGCGAGTATGTCCCCGGTACAAGGGCTCTTTCCCGGGCCCAGTTATCCAGGCTTTCCCAACTTACACACGTCGTAATTGCGTGCGAACCTAAAGCAGATGCATGAGGAATATCAGGGTCGTGGACCCAGATCCCGGTGTGCGTTTCAGTGTTCGCATGACACATGAGTGATTGCCGAATTGCATCAATGCAATGGTCTAGATAAGATTAATAGAACTGCCAGCGGCGGAGGGATGGTGATTAATGGCGTACTAGAGTGTTTTTTGCTGAAGGGGCCGGTGTTCTCTGCCCAGTCGATACGGTCTTTGTAGTAGTCTCAATGGACGATGCGGCGTAGATTGTTGAGGCAATGCAGATGGTGATATACACCGAGGACACCAATGTAGTCGCCCCCACTGATTTGAATTCGGTTGGTCATATTCGTGTTGAGCTGTTGCAGCTCTTCCTTAGTAACCCTCACATTGAGAGCTTGAAAAGTCAGGTTATCACCGGTCAAGAGACGACAGAATTATCCCTGGGCGTTTATGGGCTGTAAATTCACACAGTATAAAAGGTTTTCCCAGGATTCGTCAAGCTCATCAGATGGGTTCAGATTCCAGGGATATTGACGCCCGACCCATTCCGGCCTATCTTCATATCGGAGAGCATTCTGAGGGAGTGCTTGAGATTATTAGTAGGTGGACAGATGCTCGATATGACGGACGACATCGCACTAAAATGTGATCTCTGACCAACGTAAGAAGCAGCCTGTCTGGCTTCAAACAATGACCTCCCAGTCAACAGAGCTGCAATATAAAGCAAGAGACCCAAGATAGAGATTGAGAGGTAATTTCTGCAGAACCAAGGCCATATTATCTGGCGAAATGGCCTTGTCCGACTGGCAAAATGTGTATCACCGAAGTCGATATCGCTATTGAGGAGTGGCCCTCTAGCACTCTCTATTTCCTTGTCCATATCGAAGGAAGTCATATTCTGACAAACCAACTCCAACACGATATAAGAATGGTACAAGGCGAGAAATAGTTTAACATAAAAAGACTAATTTGAAAGCTCGGAGGAGGCTCACGTTAAGAGACTATAATATGAGTATTACTATCAATCTTCATGCTTACCCTTGAAAAGAACTAGCCTAGTTAGAAGGGAGGGTACCAACAATATTGTGAAGGACATACTTCTTCATTGGCTATCAGCCGCCCCTCAGACTACTAGGCAGCAGTAGTGCAACGTCCCATAAACCCGAGAGTATCATGAATGTGCATAACAGGTTATAACATTCGTTACTGAAGTGACCAGCATGTGGCGCAGATAACTAGAATAGTAGGAATACGCGAGTTATATGCAGGATTGCTATAGCATGTAGACCAATGTCCGCCAACAATGGAACCGTCGGCCGTATTCAGGCAAGTGGTATCTTCGGTGTGAAATAGATGACACATCGATCAGTATTATAGTAACCAGATTACGGCTTAGTCCGCTGTATATACGTCCATGGGATTGGAGCCTTCTCTTTATTATAAAGGAGTCTCTGCCTACGTATCACCCAACATTTCCTGTTTCTTTGACTCTCACAAACATTCACATTCGAATCCTATCAGCTTCACCATTAAGGTTCCCGTAGCGCCTCATAGATCCCAACCCATAATAACCGCCAGAGTCATGCATTTCAAATACCTACTGCTTCCATGGGCGGAACTTGGAGCCGCTTTGGTGGCTAGAAACCTAGGTAAATATTTCTAGATATACACGACCTCATGAGGACAGATTTTCCAATAACAGTAGCCTCGGATAGAAGACCCGGTATGACTAATGTAGTTGTCGCCGGTGGAAACAGCATCAGAATTGTGCCCATATCCAAAGACTTCATCATCAGCGCTGCTGACGTTGTTGGTGAAAACGAGGTCACACGAAGAAGCAAGGACTTCATCATTACTACCGCCGACGTTGCCAACGAGGACGAAGATACCCTTACCTAAGATTGTTGATGAGGGCGAAGCCACGCATCAGAGCAAGGATTTCATTATCACCACCGCAGATATTGTCAGTCAGGATTAGAAGAGGCATACCAACGAAGTGAAAAGATACTATCAATAAACATGATTGGTTATACAATATATTCAGTTATTTCCGGTTCAGGTAGGGTACTTCGGTACCCATGACATAGCTTTATCCTTCATTCTTTACTGGAGTATGAGGATGTCTTCAACTCCGCTGCTCCTCTTGCCTGTCGCATTCGCGTGTTCAATCCGTAGACCCAAAGGAGAATATGTTCGCGTTATTCCTATACCATTATACAATCTGGCCTAGCAGCTCGTGTCCGAGTTCAATATTCGTTCCGATCATATATAGTGGCGCCCTTGGGCTATGGTATGACTATTTAGATGAGACAATTTAGTTAGCAACATCATCGCCGTCCCACTCTACGCTGTTAAACGACATCTTCATCAGGCTAGTATCTTCCTCCTTTACTCTAGCGTCGTCTGTTTTCTCAGGCTTAGCGATTGACCAGCCAGATCGGTGCCGTTCTTCCATCCAGTAGACGATCTCGCTTGGGTTTTGCGTCTCCGAAGACCAGCAACAAATCCCTTCCTAATCGAGTACACAGACGCATCATAATTTGCAATTATGGCAAGCACATCTTCAAGGAAAGTTCCCGGCCTGCTCTACTCGATTCTCTAGAAGAGGCATTCAATGGCATGAATCTCTGCATAAGGCTGGCTTTGTTCACAGGGATATTTCAATCAACAACCTCCCGATTGGCAAGGAGGGTAGGAAGTCTTTGTCCGCATTTTTAATCGATGTCGCACAGCCAAGATCGGTCAAATACAGACACCAAGCGCAAAAAGGATTACCAATACGAGAGCCTTTACACTAGTTGTCGTTGTCCTCGTGAACGAAGGTGCGTACATTATAACGAACATGGCCGCCAAAGCCGAGAGACTCTCTTTGGCAAGCGGGGCCAAATAGACACGATAATGAGACAGTGCGGGCGACGCGGATTCAATGGGGTTTGATTGATTAGCCAAGTTAGATAGTGTTTGATTTTTTTTCTATATATTTAGCTATCTTCTAGACTTAGCTTTTTTCTTGTTTTTTTTTAAGCACATAGGCAAGATAACCTAGAGGGGTTTATTCCACATAGAACTTAGTATTGTTTTACTTCCACAATTTTACAAAATCTTTGGAAGCGCTTAAGTACGAAGGTGTTCGGGCTTCCAGAGTGCCAAACTGTTTTAATAACATTAGCAGTTCTTAACGAGGAGGTGATCAAACAACAGAGACTTTATTCGTAAAGTGGACGAATACCTCACACCTTACTATCAGGCATTAATCCCTTGGGTCGACAAGTTGCGAAGGACAGTGTTCTATAATGGCCCAAGATGACAACAGGTAGATGAAAATCTTATATTTACAGATGATACGAATCCTTCGCCGTAAGGTACCCAAATGACCCACTAGTCAAAGTAGATTAATAGATTCTTATCATATTTTGGAGCACCTCTTCTAAAATACTAAAGGAAAGCGGTTGAAGTGTTTTATTGCATTACAATAGCATGAAAACGCCATAATGATGGGAGGGGGGCACATGTTTATTCATATAAACCCACTAATACAAAACTCTGAATCATTACTTATACATACCTTCCTGTCAGTGGGTTTGATCACAGAGTAAATAGAAGGCTAGTCTACGGCTAAGAAGAAGTGTAGTATAGGACTCAATAGAGTATTCAATTGATTCCTGAATCTCCCAGGTCCCCGGGGGACCTGGCACCTACATAGTGGCATGAGAATGTGGACTCCCAGATAATCGTCGACTATACCCGTTCGGATGTGCGAGCGCGGCCTAATTCTCAGAGAGCCTAATAGGAGATCTATCTGCGTGGCCTAGCTCAAGCCGTGCAAATCGGACCCATCCCTCCACCATGCGACTTTCGCAATCAGCATCGGAAATTTGTAGATCGTTAGACCGGATCTTTCGGCAGGCTTTAGACTCGTGCCAGCTACGTGCGTGTAGGCCTTGCCCTAGTGGCTCACGAAAAAAAGCTCGGGCATTCTCAATGGCGTGAAAGCCATCAGTCCAGTCGTCATGCGGTCGAGGTACACGTACAGCCTTGACAGTCACAGGATCGTCCTCGTGTAGTGTGATGTTGAAGCCCTTCAAAAACTTGCGGTACTCTTTTCCGAATTGCTCATTTCCCGAGTTCCAGGGGTCCATCCAATGTACCGAATCTTGTTCCCGGTCGTAGATAGCCAGTATCCAGTGACCGCTCTCAAGATGCACTGGCCATAGATGGAACCGGCGAGTGCGGATTGCGTTTTGGGTATTGACATCGAATTTGTGATCCGACCGATGCTCCCAGCTTATTAGCATACTAATCCAGATAGTGTTCTGCACTAGAACACTTGGAGTTAGTTATCACCATTTTGAAGGGATTTATGGAGGACTCCAAAAGCCTCCAGACACTGTATCAGCCCGAAAAGGGAAGCTTCTGCTTTAAAAGTAGCCGAAATAAAGAAAAAAAAAGACCCCGAGAACTACTTACTGTCCTGAAGACTGAACGCAAGCCCGGCTACTATCTCCTCAAGGCGTAGCCGAGACTTGGCCTCCGCCGCACCCTCAAGGTTCGCAATACCAGCATATTGGGTTTGGATTGGACGACCGAATAGTGTCCCGTCTGCAACCGACTTGCGTAATAGAAGGCCGGGAAATAGCTTTTCCCATGCTCCGATATCGATATTAACGTCATACCTGTCCGGACGACGATCTACTATATCCATGGTGTAGGCAGAGAAAGGCATCTCGTCCCACCCCCGGAAAGGCCAGCTCGGTATGCGCACGTCGGAGTTTTCTGGCGGTGGCCACCGGGTGGATGTATAGGCAGTCGGCCAGGTCCGAGTACACGCACACCACTCTAAGAGACCGGACCATTCTGCGCATGACTGGACGGGATATAATGCTCGCTGGCTGTCCTTCCTCGAGCGTTCTCGGCGTTTAGCAGACTGTGGTTTCCTAACGTGGAACCGGAAGTGATCCAACAGACATGATTCCATGTAGTCGCCGTTCGGTCTCCAAGTGGCAACTATTCCAGGGAGGTTGACTGGTATACCGGTCAACTTGTCTTTACAATGCGATGGATGCCTATAGTCTGTGGTGGCCCCGGTTCTCTTTCTGTCATCTTCTGGTGGAACCCACTTGGCAAAACTCTCTGAGATTTTCCTTAGCTCTGCAATACGGCGAACGACATCTTGAGGGCACTTCTCTTCAAGGCGAGATATCTGGCGAAGCCTTTGACATGGCCACTGATCCCGATCGCCGAAGTCGTTGTATCGATCCACGCTTGCTGATATCACTGGATTCCACCGCAAACCATCAGGTTTGGTACTACAATGGGCAAGTACACATGAGGGTAACCCCGGCCAATAGCTTTCTGTACCATCACCAACTGGTATCTGCACGAGGTTCCTCCCTAGAGTCTGTAGATATCCTTGAAATGACGCCATTTCTTCCCAGTCCTTGTTGCCTTGAAGCTTGCTAAAATGGATTGATCCTTGGTGTACGGCGAGCCGTAGTAGTAGCAGGAAAGGACTGTCATCTCCCTCGCCCGTATACCCCGTCTCCTGGGGCCCTATCGCTTCCAACAGTCCGTTGAACTCGGTCCTGAGCTCCCGTAGGGTCTCAGCTGCCATGATCGCATACCCTTCCGACTGACACGAATTAATGCGACTTTCCACAAAGGGGACGTTAACCGATGCCATGGTACGGAAAAAGTCGCTTGCGATCTGGGTATTTCGATTCTTGTCTAAAATATTGACCTGATCTACCATGACCCGGTAGTTCTTTACGAGTTGGCGGAGGTGAAATGCCTCCCTCGGCCGGCTGCCTTGGGATTGAACCATGACGTGTTAGGCCAAAATGTTGACTGCGATCCGTGGATAGTAGAACAAACATAGGAAGAGTCGGAGCTGCATTATCAGCAGTATAGCTGTCAATTAAATAGGTCACTATTGTTGGGTAAAATATACCTTTACCCCTCTCTTCTCACGATGCATTTCAGCCCTGTAAGCCACCTCGTAAACGCGGAGGCAGTCAACGGGTGCTCACATCACCCTTGCAGTAACGGTTCCCGGTGTCTACTGTTACCCATACTAAGACAGCGTACAATGGTCAGGAGTACGGCTAGCAATTCTGTGTCAAAAAACCTGCTGTTGCCTAGTCACAGTAATTACACATTCCAGATAATAATATTCTCCTATTTGTAAACAGAGTAACGGGGAAAGAATACTTCTTTATTTTGAGACTAAGACTATCATGAAACACTGTCTCAGCAGGCCCCAAGGCAGCAGTTCGACTATCACATCAATTGGACCGGGTGCGTTCACGAGGACGGCCGGTGGCGTTCGGAGTAGCAACTGCGAGACGCCGAAGACCATTGGCAGGCATAGGCAAAGAAGAAAGCCTTCTAGGGGGAAGGATGCACCGAAAGATAGAGGGATGCCTAGCTACCTTCAGCGCCAGAGGATCAAAAAAAGAAAAAAAAAAAAAAAAAAGAAAGAAAGAAAAAGCATATGCAATACTGTGGTTAGTACATGCTATACATAGCATTGGAATGTTAGGTGGCTGCCCACCTACCTAAGCATTTGCCAGCTTTGTCTTTACAACGTGTGCCGCACGCATTAAGTGGGGCTACCATGGTCTTTATATGTGGGGTTGGTCCCCAACATGGGTTGTTCCCTAAGTTCTCCTTACATTCTCACTTTCACACGTGTGACACCATAATTCCGTCTCAGCATAATCCCGTCTTCCCACCATAGTCCTCTATTCCCACCAGAATCTTCTGTTTTCACTAGAGTCTTTTCAACATGTATTCTAGCCAGTGGGACTGCTCAAACACGCACGACGACAACGACAAGCTCATAACGCGAGACGAAGTCATTCGGTTCTATCAGCAGCTAAACGAGACCGTCAGGCCGGACTATGAATTCTTCGCTTGGCTTGCCTGTTTGACCTTTGACATGCACAAAACCGCGATACCTTTATTCTGCGACGGTGACGTCCACTACCAAATCCACCCTAGCTTTTCTAACATGCCTTTACGCCAATCGGAAAAGATTGAACGTGATGACTACTATTTCCGCATGATGGAGTTCCCCGCAGAAGGCAAAGTTCTAGTTGTCCCGTTTGGCCGACTCTTTATAAACAAGCCTTTCAGCGACCCTGATAACCCAGGCGAAGTTATCCGTCTTCCTCAGTGGACGGGGTACGAGGTTTTTCTTGACATCCGCCTAAACCTATGGTTCGTCTTTCGCTCGCTGTCTTTCGAGACCCGCCGTTTCGGCTGGTCTCCAGCCCGATGCGACCTTTTCGGGCCTCAGGCAGATAAAACGGCTATCCCCGACTGGCGAAGAGATTTCGACGTCCCCACACCGTTCAAATCCGAAGATATGCTTGATTCTGCTCCCTTTCTATCGGCTCGGGTTACGTTAAATGGCAATTTCACCATGGAAAACCTCGACTTCGGAAAGTTTAAACTTGAGGTAAACGACACGAAACAGACGGAAAGGGAAATTGAACTGCAGGTGGTTGAGAGGGAATTTGCTGCCAACGAGGTTTCTAAATCTCCTGCTTACGAACGAAAAGTCCCTACACATATTTCGTCACACGGCCAGTCCACCTCTCAAGACAACGTCCAGTCACTCTCCAGTCACTCGGGTCTACCCCTAGCATGCTGAAAACCTGAGTTGAACGAAGGATATTGGATAATTAAATAAGGCAGGAGAGCCTCAGCCTCTTGGAAGAAGGGCCAGTGGAGATTCGGTCTACACCAGAATGTAACCTAGATTGTCGGGTATCAATAGAGCCAAGAATCTCCAACTAGAAGGAGTAGGTCATGGAACCTTGAAATGCCAAGAGACTTATTAGCTTGATTGAACCTTCTTCCACCCACTTGATTACAAGACCTTGTCACACGTATTATAAAAGCTAGAGTGCATTCGGAAGAAGATTCCGGAACATAGAATATAACTTCATTCACGGGCGAGAGGCCGTGGGCGAAGGCTAAGAAAGAGAGTAACAAGGTATCAGCAGAGACGCGCGCCTCCTTTAGTCAGAGTTATAATACCGACGGTTATTCTTAGGTTCATACCTATCGCACAAGAGTTATTATTGCTCGGTGGGCAATATACAGTGAGAAAAGGTGTTTCTAGCTCTCTACGGTCTTTTTTTTTCTTCCCAGTGAGAAGGGCCCCCTTAAGCATATACAATTGTGCCTTTTCAGAAGCATAAGCTTCAACACCTGAGTCTAAGAGCCGCTCAACAAATAATCTACATTGTCCAATAGAGCCAAACTTAGCCATTTAGGTGCCATCGCTGTCCCCATATTATAGCGGCACCTAGGAGCTAGTCTCGTCACGTTTCTTTTTATTGGCATCCACCAACTAATTTCCCCTTTCTGTTGCCTCATAGAAATGCTTTCCAACTCCGTACTTTGAGGATCCTCGTACCATAAAAGAGCAACATGAAATAATAGAGCAGCAGGGCAGGAAAATGTGAAAATGACAATTGATCTCGGCTGATTTATAACGTGTTAAGGATTAAGCTACATATATATCATATTAGGCCCTGTATCCCAACAGTCCACTGGCACTCCCCGATGCACTATCAGTTGAGCTTATTATAGATAACATTTCCCCAGACGCTCTCTATTCCCGTAGACATAATCCCCAGTCAGGTACTCTAGCTTTCCAAGGTGATGAGTTTTTAGCTGTCACGGAATAGAACTGCAGCTCTAAACGAAGACACTACAAAAAGATAGAAAGAACGTAGTCAAGTCGAGGACTTGAGGCCGTCTACAACCGATAATATACGTACCGTACGTAATATTGGCAAGGCACATTGAATAGATAGAAGACCTCCACTGAAGAGATGGCTAGATCGCCTGTGGTTGCAAGTTGTCTATTAACTTCAAGCTGGCGTTTTGCCTCTCACAAGGTAAACCGTTTTATACCCATATGCGTTAGCACTCCGGCTTTACGGGAAAAATTAGTGTGTGAATTGGCGGCTTCGGCGTTTTCCTCCACGACTGAGGTGCAACTTCCTGGGAAGTCGCTACAGTCACACACCCTAAATTCTAAAGAGGAAAAAAAATCATATCATTAATAAACAACGCTTCAAGAGTTTGTTAATATAAACAGAGATAGCATTCTACTATAAGTTAGCTCACTACATACTACCTCAGAAGTAGCGATGTATAGGTATCCAAGTTTCGCGCTAGTTATCGATAAGAACCTGCAGTACTTAACTAGCACCTCGGTTTTTGGGAGATCACTCCTCAGTATCGGTGCATCACGTTAAACCTATTTGGGTTTAACCTCTACCTAGTCATCCCAGATGCTCCAAGTTTGGTTAGATTTGTATGGGGAGTGGAGCATACCTTATGCGGCGGCTGAGATCAACGAAAACAACAGTCAAGTCAAGTCAACCTAGGATAGGTTCAACCGCTGGCAACTTATTAGTACATAATACCAGCAAGAATTTCTACTAAAATATATGTACTTACAAGTTGTACTAGAGTCGAAATTTTAACCAAGATATATACAAGTAGTAGATCTAGGCAGCGGTGTGCAGTTGTGGCGGCAGTTATGGCGGTAGTTGAGGCGCTGTGGCTGTGGCTGTGGCTGCGTATGTGGCTTAGGCATGTATGGTAGCTGTTTTTTAGTGGGCTTAGGGGCCTAACACCACTAAAGAAACCTACTTACCTGCTCCTTCCGACCGTATATTTAAGCCGGTTTTCTTGTTTTACATGGGTTCTGCTGTAAGGCGCCCGCTCGCTGCTCCAATCCCCATACAAATTTAACCAAATTGGGAGCATGTGGGGGGAATGAAGGAGCTATTTCCATGTTAGGTTTAACGTGATGCACCGATACTGAGGAGTGATCTCCCAAAAACCGAGGTGCTTAACTAGTACCAAGTAAGTTATATACTAAATCTTCACCGCCCGCGGAAGACCCCACATGCCCCACTGGCAAATCGAAATTTTTGGTCAGGGTCCAACAAATTTTCCTGCAGCTCCAAACGTACCGTGTTTCCCATCTTGCATAAATACACACAAGCCAGCGTCTTGTATGCCTAGACTTCCTGACTTCACACCATCCATTCTTTCCCATTCGCCCTAAGCACATTGTCTCCTACCCATTTTAACCTTCGTTCGTCCAATTATCATCACAATGGGCAAGGTCAAGCAAGCAAACGGCAAGGCCGCAAAGGCCGCAGACCCTCTCACCGCGGTCAAGAAGGCGGGTGTTACTAAGGCCACCGACAGCCCCAAGGTCAAGTCTAAGCAGTTGGCTAAGGATGTAGCCACCAAGGCCGCTCTGAATGGAAAGGCCAAGGACCTCAAGAAGAAGAAGAAGAAGGCCGAGTCTTCTTCCGAGTCTGAATCTGAATCTGAATCCGAGTCCGAGGCAAGTAGTGACGAGTCCGAGGCTGAATCCGAATCTGAAGCTTCTGACTCCGATTCATCTGAATCTGAGGAGGAGACCAAGAAGAAGACAAAGAAGACTGAGGCCAAGGCTGCTGTCAAGGCTACTACAAACGGCAAGGCCAAGAAGGCGGCTGAGTCTGATTCCGACTCCGACTCCGATTCTTCTGACTCTGAAGAGGAAGCTGATGCCAAGGAGAGCAAGGGTGGTGCTAAGGTAGAGGCTGATGTAGGTCAACTAATAATCCCTAAGCTATGAACGTTGGCTAATCATAACTTAGTCCTCTGACGAAGATTCGAGCGAGTCCGAGAAGGCTGCAGAAGATTCAAGCGATTCTGATTCCGATGACTCTGAAGACGACTCTGAAGAGGCTGAAGAGAAAAAACCCGAAGCCCCTAAGAAGCGCAAGGCTGAAGAGGAAGCTACCACACCATTCAAGAAGACCAAGACTGAAGAGGCATCCTCAGATGCTTACACGACTTTGTTTGCCGGAAACTTGGGCTGGGGCGTCACTGATGACATCCTATACGAAACATTCAAGGAGTTTGAGGGCCTTACAGGTGCGCGAGTTGTTACGGACAAGGCTATGCAACGCTCCCGTGGCTTCGGATACGTTGATTTCGAGTCCCACGAGGCCGCCAAGGCTGCTTTCGAGAAAATGCAAGGCTTTGAGCTAGAGGGTCGGGCACTGAACCTCGATCCCTCGAAGCCTCGCCCGGCTGACGATGGCTCTGCCCGCGCCAGTGACCGCGCTAAGCAGTTTGGAGATTCCGTCAGCCCTGAGAGCGACACCCTGTTTGTTGGCAACTTGCCATTTGATGTCGACGAAGATGTTGTCGGCGCCTTCTTCGGCGAGACTTGCGAAGTCAAGAGTATCCGTCTTCCCAAGGACCCGTACGTTTCCATCAATCTTTTATATTCCAATTGTCCATGTATTTGCTAACTATTGTCAGTGATTCTGGTAATCCCAAGGGTTTCGGTTACGTGACTTTCAACTCCATTGAGGACGCCAAGACTGTTTACAACTCAAAGAACGGTGCTTACATCGGTGAGGGTCGTGGGGCTCGCGCCGTCCGCTTGGACTTTGCTGGCCAGCGACCTCCTCGTGATGGTCAGGGCGGCGGTTTCGGTGGCGGCCGAGGCGGTGGCCGTGGAGGTGGCCGTGGAGGCTTTGGTGGCCGAGGTGGAGGCCGAGGCGGCGGCGGCGGCTTTGGAGGTCGTGGTGGCGGCCGTGGTGGTGGTCGCGGAGGCTTCGGTGGCGGTCGGGGCGGTAAATCGTTTGAGGGCAAGAAGGTAAGAGAGCTCACAACCCCGGCCCACCATTCCTATAACTAACCCAATTATTGCAGATCACCTTCTAAGGTGACATAGCCGCACATGATACGTTCTGAGGGCTCTTCAAACACTGGTTGGCTTTGTGGGTTGTCGGCTTCACAAAAACTATTAACCCCCGAAAGGGGTTGTGGGCTTTGAGGGCTAAGCTTCGTCTCGAAGCTGTGATTTACCTGTGGGCTTGATCTGGGGGCAACTCCTATGTGACTTCTGAGGGCTGAGGGCTTCATGAACGCGCCAATGTCTGGGATTCATTTTGCGCTTTGATCTAGTTGTTGCTATGAAGCGACACTTAATATCTTATGATCGGCTTTTCCTCTGTGGGCACCGAGGGCTTCTAGTCAGCGAGGGTGGTAGGAAACTTCTTATGCTCATTGCGAGCATCTTGATGTGGACCACGCTTCCACAACTATGAGGGCTTATGACGGCGTTCGAGAGCTTTGCGGTTGGCTCTGTCTATTCGCTATCTTCGCGAATACCTAAAAGCACATGCGTCGGTTAACAACTCCTATCTATCATACTATTTGATAGATATCGGGCTTGGACACATGAACGAGTCGTCGGTGAGTATACCCATATACCCCACCTCCTGTATGATACGGCACTGGTATTCCCATTGTCTTAGGTAGCGTGTTATAGGTTTCTTAACAAATACCTACTCTTTCCCCACCTAGTCGCCATCGGTTTTCTACGTAATGTGCGTTGCTTTGATTCTTCAGACCGTGACCGGAGCCACTGTAAAGCTAGTATGGAGCCAGTAGTCACTGTTCTCTGCTTCAAGATGATCTTGGAATGCAACTTATTCCCTACGTGCATGCAACCTGTTGCCTTGTGCAGTAATTTCGGGGCCAATGGGTTAGTATACCCCACTCAAAGCACCGTCATCTCTATCGTATCTCGACGTATCAATTCACCTATTTTCAAAATGCTAGGATCCAGCTAGGATAGATGAATAGGCTAAGTGTGACTAAGTACATTCAGATAAGGGCGGTCAGTAGGTGTAAATGTGAAGATTAGCTGGCGCGGTTTTGTTACCTTCAATGGTCTTCAACTTGGTTTTGGGGAGGCTTCAGATCGTGAAGTTGGTACCCTCATACCTAGCTAGTACGATTATGCGAGGTAATAAGCGGCGTAGCGGTATAAGATATCACTCTCCAGGTAGGTCCTTATTCGCTGTGATGCGATCTAAAGATACGCTTTTAGTAGTTTGAGGAATGTTATCTCCGTACTCGTATGAGGTAACTTATTAGACCTGTCCGATCTCGTCTCTACGTTCACAACCTCACTATATCGCCCATTAACTGGGAACAACATGCACATGAATGTAGGGAAAGAAAGCCTTGTGCTCATTCCTCGACCGAGCCGTACTTGTGAATATCGCCGTACTCAACTATATATAAGTAAAGACTTTGAGCAGCCGAAGCTAGCGTGACTCTTCCTAGGTAAGCCAACTGGGCGAGGATCGTATCATGGTCTCAAGTCTAGAAAGTCAGTTATAGAAGTCATGGTGTTTGCTAAACGCCCATTTCTCGCCCAGCACCGGCGGCGAGTCGCTAACCGTGTCCGTTGGCGGCGATGGATTGGTCACCCCGACCGTTACTCCCAACGCTTCTCCCATTCCCGCTACCACGGTGGGCTGGCATGTGTGTGGATTTTCACTTCCACAGTTTTTCGCTTTTGGTATGAAACTACACGGCTTCTGGCTTGGTATCAGGACCTGGAGTTCAGCAAGTCTTTACACACTGGGTTAGATGCGTAAGCGGCTAGATCGACTTGAGGAGAACTTGGGTGGATGTTATTATGAGAAACGCGTCAGATGTTGTGGTAATAGAATGTGGTATGTTGATGATACGATATTCTAGCACTATGAAACATTAGGTTTACACGTACTATTACTAGCTAGGTATGTGGTGACACTTGGACGAGATGTCGTTTGATCCGTGAAGACGGGTAGATGGATAGATCACACAACTTAATTCAATATAATGGAGATTCCGGTGAGGATGCGAATGGCACCATGTACTTACTATAAGCCCAAAGGTTCCGCTAGCACTGATCTCTTTGATTCTGAGTCTGGGCATATGTGTACCTAGATCTATCCATGCAGACCCTTGCTGGTCTTCTGACGCACACACGGTGGTTAGCCAGTCGGGTGAATACTATTGATGGCAGAGAGATCGGCTATTAAACAAAACAGAAACAAGACTCGACGATCATGACCAGGGACCCTCGCCAAGATAAGTCAACGAATGTTGATGTGGCTGAATCATGGGTTACTTGTGTTGTTAGCAGAGTACGGGTTAGGGAGGTCGAGAGTCGAATACCTAGGTGTCCAGCGAAATAACTAGATTGCCATCAAATTTTCTATTAAGACAGATAGATACTAGTCTGGACGGGTATGTATCGGATTGGCAGACGTACGAAGTTTTAAAATAAGTAAATTTTCTATTTTTATTTTATTTCATTTATACCTCAGATATAAATTTGATAAATTTGTTATCCATGATACTCAACCTGGTAGGAGACTCGGAATTCGTACATATGTAAGTAGCCAACATGTAGCCTCACTGCACTGCTTCTTGGTTACCTACCAGGTAGGTATCTTTAATAAGCTCCTAGCTTACACGTACAAGCAATTAACAAGCAGAGAGCGCAAGTACTATCGTATATAACGGATATAGGTATTTATCCTAAGATTGATTGAGATCTGTAATGGCCATTATTGAAAATGGTAAATACTGTGCCCAATGCCGGAACTAGTCGAAAGGATTACTGCAACATGATGGACTCATCTCAGCCGACCTGCTGAACAAGATCTCTGGACACACCTCGTAGTCTAGATGTCTAGAATCGAAGGGGAATTAGATAAAGCAAGATTCGATTGGCACTCGCCAGCTTTCGGGGCCGCGCCTCTCACAGAGCTTCTAACTCTAATTTTCGCGATCCGGCAGAGCCGCCCCCTATACGCTCCCGACCGCCGACCGCATTATTCCCGTTAATGGTTGCTTCGCCGTTGGGTATGGCTTCCATTTATCGGAAAACGAAGGCTATGCCTTTCTCCTCCTCCAGAAGCTCCAGAGGCACGGACTCGTCCCAGCATCGAAGACGTCCGCGGGCGCCTATGTACTTTGCCCGGAAACCTCCGAAGGCGTTGCGTGGGCACACAAGTCCAGCGCAAAAACATCCTCGCCAAGCAGCTTTCAGCTATCAGTGAAAAGCAGTTTCTAGTCAACGCCGTCTTAGATTGGGAAGATGCCGCGGATGATTGCTTTGTGGTCACGATTATGCACTAAACATAGTCTCAAGACGTTTACCAGCCGTTCTTGTCGACATCGAGACTAGTCATGACATGAAAATTACAAGGAATCAGGCAGCGGTTTGATGTTGAGTGCTAAGTAACGGAGAGTGAGGGAGAGATACCTATTCCTCGGCATAAATTATTTATAAATGTTACTACTCACCGGGTGAGCCCCACATGCACATCGATTAGTATTATTCCCATTCTTCTCTCTTAACGTAACCGTCCACATCAGCATCCCTCACTAGCACGATGAATCCATACGAGTCTGACCCCGACAAAATACCGCCCACAGATCGGTATGCGGATGTACCTTTGTATGGCAGATACTGCCCCCAGCCCTCCGACTTCAGACCCGATGAGAAGCATATCAACAGCACGACGCCGGAGTCTCTTCGGTACTGGTCTGCGGTGCTTGCACAATGCACGGAACTTAACAGACTCTATGAAAGCGACGAAGGAGGGCGCGATGTCTTTGCGCTTGGGAGCGTGATCATCAAGTCGAGTCACTTGAAGGTAGCTCCCGAGGGCCGGCGATCACAGCGCGACTACTCATACGCCGATGCAAATGAGGTGGAGGCTATTCGCCTAGCAAAGAAAATATTAGATGACATTAAAGTCCCTCAGGTTTATTTCGCTGACAAGGTACTCTCAGCTGCGCTCCTTAATTACATACTCGAGAAATTTGCCCCTAACATTTCTGTCAACAGATCAACGGACGGGATGTGTTAGTCCAGGAAAGGATTCCTGGTGTCGGCCTCAACGTAGCCTGGCAGTACATCTCACAGTCCCAGAAGGTTTCCTTCAAGGAACAAGCACGGCAAATGCTACAGAAACTACGCACGATAACTCCGCCAAGTGAGATCAGTTGCCGGTCCTATATAGTCCCAGACCCAGATCCCGTACAGCATCGCGGTATACAAGACATCGAGAAGGAAATAATTTTTGCAGATAACGAGGAAGATACTGATTTTGGCTTTATGCATAATGATGTTACGCAATCGAACTGCATTGTGGACAATGACAGGGTCGTCGGGCTCATCGATTGGGAAATGGCTGGATTTTTCGGCTGGAAAACCGCAGCGAGTATTCACGTTCAGATTCGAACCCCGAAGCGTGAGAATTACGCTTCGCTGGATCTGCCTGAGGAAATGATGGACGACATCCTCTTCTGGAACGATTTATACGATGTGAAATAATCACGCTCAAGAGATCGAAGGACTCGTTTTCTCTTAGGGAAGCGAATCGAGCCAGATTCCCCAGTTCGCCATGATCGACGTGACGGGATAAGGTCCGACCAAGTATCGATTTAGTAGGACGTCCCAGGACTCAAGAGTGACAGACGCCTAGACCAAAAGATTCCGAAGGCGAGAGTTGTATTACGAAATTACTGGTGCGTACTAGGTAAATGGGAAGTAATTGTTATTGAAGACTTGAAGACAGCGAAGATGATGTGGTAGGTTGAAGCAGCCACAGCTCACTACAGAGTAAATTAGCGGTAGCCTGTAGCCCGGTAGGTAAGTACCTACCTAGGTAGACTGAAACCATGCTGCGGGTCAGAGTTACCTATCAGAGGGGCACCACACTTAGGTACTAGTTCAATGTGTATGTACATCATCGGAGAGGGTCACCGTCAGATATCACCTGCATTTCCAGGCTGATTCGATGGCGCGATTTGTATTCTAAATAAGTAACTACAGTGCCTACCTAACCTACTACAACCCCACCAGATTTCTTCGGTCTTTTCTCCACCAAGGTAGGTAGGCAGGCCTATCTACGGCGTACTGTACAGGCTGCACGGAACTCTGGAATAAACATAGAACATGCATCGTATCCACTCGGAGGAGTCAATTCTCTCTCATCAGGCACCTACCTAATACATGCAACGCCCAACAAACCAAAACAAAACAGCGATAGAAGATAGCAAGTGTTGACTATGCAGGTAGACGTCCACCTTAGTAGACTAGGTAGTAAGTAGGACAAATTGCCAAGTATCTATCTAGCCTACACAAAGCAACTTCCCCCTCTTCTTCCACCCCCAGCACCTCCTGAGGTGCTTACATATATAAGTAGGTACCTAATAACTATATAGTATCTACACCTGGGCATGCAGAGCTACATGTACATACATATTCACCGGTCGACATGCCATGCTACCCCTTCCTCTGCCCATCCACCCCCCAACATCAAACTCCCATGCGCCCACTTCCAACCAGCATCAGGCTACCTACCCATTACTGGTAGGCTAGTACGGTACCAACCACAATAGTACCTACCTAGCACGCCTTCTCAAATCTAAATCTTACATTGTGACATGTACTTGTCACTGCCACGTTCCCCGTGATCTTGGTCATCGTCATCATCACCCCCCCTACAGACATTAACTACATGCCTACCTACCTAGGTAGTATGTACCGCGTGGCTGACCATTTACCATTTTGCATCTCAGACCTGACCTGACCGAGCCGTATTTTCCTCCTTTGTCTCTCTTCGACTCCCTGTTCTCCATCCACTGTTCGCACACGCAGAGACTTTCTACCTTTTAAACTCCGGCCCGCTATCTACTTGTAACTAGTCGCACCACTATCCCATCCGATCGCTCCCTCAACTTTAACTACCTGGGTTGGGCAGTCTTGTCGTTCTAGATACCCCGCCACCGCACCGTATCGGGTAACAGTGCAGCGCGGTGCAGAGTGTCTATTCGACAAACCCTGCAGCACCCTATAACTCTAGCCAGACTCTAGCGTCGAACCCAACTACCTACCTACTGTACTGTACTGTAGGTATTGGCGAATACGTGTACGGCGACAGTGCGACAGGACGAGCAATAACCGTCGTACCTCCCATCCATCCATTATCAATCAACCGGCCGGACTGCGCGCTACCGCAGTTGCACTTAACTTACATCTCGTCTTAAACTCTCTTTCCACAATCCAACCGGTGCTGTCCGGTCGTCGTCGTCGTCGTCGTCGTCGTCGTCGTCTTCTCTATCTGCCTCCTGTTACGATACAGCATCGCTCCTCACATCTGTGCTGGACGACGACGTCTCGCATCTCGCGTTATATCAACCCCGAAAACTCCATGATACGTTGTCGACGCCAGTATCGGAAACATGTCATCGAACAGCCAAGTCCCTGGCCAGCCCGGCTACCCTGCTAGCCGACCGGCCGTATCTACTACTGCTTCCTCTTCTTCTTCTGCCTCTACCGCTCGAGCCCGGTTCACCACTGCTCCAGTCCAGCAGCAGCAGCGGCAGCGGAATGATGGTCAGTCTTCGCCGCCGGGTGTCGATAGACGACAGCCGCTGACAGGCCCAGAATCCTGGGTTGAGGTGTCCTCGCACCCTTCCTCCTCCTCCGTATCCTCCATAGGAGAGGAGATCGATACCACCGGCCTCCAAGTTGGTTCGACTTCTCGCCCGCGACGGCGGCGCCCACACCAGCAATCTTATGCGCACATCGATGCACGGCAAACCACCGGACAAGGACACGTTGGTGCTGGCGGTAGCAGTCAGGAGGAATACGATGAAACGGAAAGCGAGGAGGATCATCTTTTGACGAGCTCAACTGAGAATGTTATTTCCGGACATGCTGTTCGCCAGACACCCCTCAGACAAGTAGCGGCCGAGCACGTCATCGATTCTGACTCGAGCGAAGAAGATGATGATGAGAATGCGACTGCTTTGGGAAGGAGGCCGCCTGAGCCGTTCCGCCCCCAGCCTAACGCCTTCTCCCACCCGCCATCTCATCTGCTTCAGCGACACTCTACTAGCTCAGCCATCCCTGAGCATAGCAGACGGCCCTCGTTCAGCCGGCGATCGACACGGGCCGACCGCCACTCACATAACTTCATGTCGCCAAACTACCAAGCCGACAATGACGCTGCCCTACGTGCAAGTCTGACGACTCTTCTGAGCTGTGCCGCAGCGGCAAGGAGCCTTCCGAGGGGCGGTGAGAAGGAGTTGGGTGAACGCTCTGGTCCTGTCAATAGCAGTCAACCTGTCGCGCTACGTTTCGCTCCTGAAAGCGAGCTGATGGCGCCGTCACCACCCCCAGCGCCTTCCCGGGGCTCTACTCAATCTGCTCAAACAAGGCCATCGCCCGCGTCACCTGCAGCTCCCGTAGCGAGCGAGAAAGTAAAGCGCGCAGCAACACCGACGTCCACCTCGAAGCCACCCCGCGCAACCAAGAAAAAGAGAACAGCAAGCAGCGACGATACGTTGATTAGCCCAACCCTTCTGACATGGGTTGTTAGCGCTGGCGTCGTCGTGCTCGTCTCGGTCGTAGGTTTCGGGGCTGGATATGTCATTGGAAGAGAGGTCGGGCGCCAAGAAACACTCAGCAGCCTAGGAGGTGCGGGCAACATGAGTGCGGCTACCGAAGGAGGAAACTGTGGACGGGAGGTCTTGAGGAGTAGCGGGGGCACTCTGAGAAGGTTCCGCTGGGGAAGCGGGATAGGACGGAGTGTCGTGGCGTGAATAATCGTCAATTTCCTATTGGTGCACCAACCTGATGCACTTCCTATGAAACCCGAAGTGAAGGGGAGCTTTCGATTTCGCACCGTCCGCGTATCACACGGCCAATATCCCACGAGCTACGGCAGGCACCCGTGGCATCGCCAGATTCAACAGGGCCGTGAACTAAGCGAACCCCGATATGCTAATCTTCTGTCCCCTCATGATTGGACATAGACGCACGGAAAGCGGCCAGGCTTCTTTCGAACACGATCTATACGCCCGATAGCCTACGGCTCGAAGATTGCTTTCACCCTGCAAGGATAGTAATATGCCGAGGAGAAGAGCTTCGTTTTGATCGCTTTTCTTAGGGTCTAGCTTGTCCACTACATCAGAAACTAACAACAAGGGATCTAAGCTGCTGCTCGGAATTACGACGCACATGTATTCAATCTACTGCAAGGACAAAAGAAGCGTACAACGGAATACGAAATCGCACGATACGGGGCGTTTCGAAGCACTCCCGGCTACTTACGTTGATTTACTTAATAGTATTTTCTTTTGTTAGGATTACGCATTATCAAGACTGTCCAGCCTTGCCTATCTTACTAAGCCAACTGACCTATATATAATATCTATATGTAGGTTGGGAGAGACAAAGGCAGATTGATTGGGAGTCGAGATTTGGAGTTTGGGGCGGGTTTTTGCGGTGGTTGAGACATTATGAAGAATATGATGGATGGTCGAATGTCTTGAGTCCGTACCATGTTTGAGGTACGTTTTTGGTGGGTGTACGGGACTTATAACCTACGCGATGGCTTTATACCCCTGGGCGAAGTAGTTGTTTGACGGCTTGAGGTGAAGCAATGAAAAATGCCAAAACTACAGGATTTACGTGAAACGTCTTCTCACCGTGTTACCTCGGTTTTCTCCTGCGCTTTGTTTTCTCCCATCCCTCGTAAGATTCATTTCCGCGCCCTCGCCGTGGAAGATTTAACGTCGATAGCCGTAAGACATGTCCTTCAAAGCGGCATTATTCACTAGAGAATTAGCAATAAAAAACACCTCAATATACGCAACAGAATACAGCTACCAGTCGAAACCAAGATCTCGAGAACTAGGGACCCGCTGAGGAGGGCAAACTATTTTTTTTGTTTTGTTTGATATGTGACAATAACCGTATTTACGTGCTCAGAAAGCCAACGCCATTTCATGCTATGTCATCTCATCTCGTCCCATCCTTTTCATACACACACTCTCTCATTTTCTCCTTTCATTTGCTCTGCCAGATGTTTCGTTTCCTTTCATTTCGATCTCGTTTGGCCCTCTCCTGAGCTCTCATCGTCTAGCCTCGTTACCTAAGCACAGGCAATAGATACAGTAAAGGCAATCCATCTCGCATCGCAGTCTTCGTCATGGCTGAGGAACGAGAAACAAGGGTAATGCGAGAGGGAAGGGAAATGGAAAGAGCTGGCGAAAAAAGAGGCGAAAAAACGAGATGAGGCTCGCCATATTATCAACTGAGTGACGCCGTAATACTTATACATGCATAGGTACAGGTATCAAAGCCCTGGAATTGTTTCCGGAGGTGAGATGACCAATCATTCCGGAAAACCGGCACGTAAAGGCACAGAATGTTTCTGCTTTCACTCCTTTTTTACCAGGCAAGGGATGTAAGGGGAGAGACGATTCCCCAGGCGAGGACCCTTGAGCTGGTGGGCTGTAAATGCAACAACTAGACCCCCGTTTGTCCTCCTGATCTGAGACGACTGATTCATGATCATTAAGGACACTCTCTCCTGTGGAGGTTGAAAAAAACAATGAAAAAAAAACATTAAACTCCCACAGACTCCAAGGCCGTTCGTCATTTACATAGAAAAATGCCAGTCTTAGCATGTCCATCCCATCAACGCCATGCTAGAATATTCTTAAAAGACTGTAATAGACTACTTATTCTCTTTTGGATAAGTTTTGTGAGACGCGGAGCGCACTATTCCATATCGTCTGTGGTCTCTGAAGACTTCATGGTCGGTCGGGGTGTAGGCTCGTCACTCGAGCCGCTCCGTGCGGTCACAGCGGGACGGGGTGTCTGGTCAAGATCCTCAGCCCCAAGAACCGGAGTAGTCTCCGGGGTAATACGATCCATAGGTCTCGATGGTGATTGAGCACTGGGAATAGGTAGCTCCTCGGCCCCTTCTAATGGAGTGACAACCTGAGTAATAGGCTCTGGTGTGCTGTCAGATGCGATTGCAATACTGTCATGACTATTCGCCCTCATCATCTCAATTCCCAGCCTTGAACTTGGGGGTAAGGGCTTTGCGCGTGGGCCACGATCACGAGAGCTTCCCATCTCCTCGTCCTCATCATCCGCAGAATCGCTGCCCTCGAGACGTTGTTTTTCTAGGTGCTCATGCTTCGACTTAAGTTTTCTTGGTGGTTGGTGTGGAGTTAATTTTCTGTGCCCTTCCATTTGTGCAGGGGCCGACTGCTGAGACACCAACGCTATTGGTGCTCGGGGTGCTAAGCCTGAAAGAAATTCACCGGCGTTTTCGATCCCAAGCCCTGCTTCATCGTTCCAGTCACCCGTGGCTTTGCGAGACAAAACAATTGGTATGTCGTCCGTGGCCACAGATTCCGAATCACCAAACAGGCTGGAACTAATCGAGTCTTCTCGGCTAGATCCGCGAAAGCCACTACTTCCAGGGCGAGCATACGAAGATCCAGAAGTGGGGCTGTCCTCGAGGCGCGCGCTAAGGGGTTTGATAGCAGAAACAGGGTTTGGAATAGCTAGCGCATGACTCTGGTTAGGAGCGGGCGGTTTCCATTGACACAAATTGGAGATAACTTCAACCAATTTCGAAAGACTAATTGGTTTCTCCACAAGGGAGTCGAAGTAATGTGGGGCTTGTAGTTCCTTTAAATAAGCCGTGATAGCAACAATTGGTGTATGGGCATTAACGTTCTTGACTTCACGGACCATACGAGCGACATCGCTTCCGCTGGTCCCCGGAAGTTTGAATTCGGTGAAGATAATGTCGAATTTGACCTCGCCGACAGCGTATTGAACAGCCTCTTGGCCAGTGGATGCAGATATAGTGCGACAACGAAGTTTTTCTAAGAGCTTCTCCATAATCATGCGGGAAACAGGATGGTCTTCGCAGATGAGCACATCTAGAGAGCGGAAAGTTGGGCTATCGAGCATGATTGCAGACATTCGGCGCGAAGATTGGCGACGGCGTTGGACTTTGAGCAAGGCGTTGGCTCTTTCACTGCTCTCGTTGTCTGATGAAGATGGGGACATATCAAACACTTGGCTTCTGCGGTTGCGGTGGTGGGCAAGAAGCTCTGACGCCACGGGGCTATTTTCCTGAGAGCCAACAGTCAGGGATCGTGAACGCGTTGATGATCCACTAGCCTGCCTTGGCGTAATAACCGACTTCTGTGGTGAAATTGCCAACGGTGGTGGTGCTCCTTTGCCTTTCGCAGGTGGCGCGGCTATAGCGCTTGTAGACTTTTGGAGATTAGGGTGTGGTTTCGGGGCATCAAAGCCACCAAGCTGCGAGGCACCCGTTCCCGACTGCTGAGAAAAGCTTGATGCATTGCTAGACGCTTTCCGACGGCCCTCTGGGCCTGTTCCTGCTTGGAATGAGAGTAGAAGCGGTGAGGAAGGCTGCGAGGCTCGACTTGGAGACGAATTAGCATGACTAGTAGCGGAGGGCGAAGATGGACGTTGCGATGCGGAGGCCTTGGCGTTAGATAGGCTCCTTTGTATAGGATTAGACAAGACTGGGCTGCCTTCAAGATTAGGAAATTGGGTTGTCATGTTCGGAGTGCCATTGGGACTTAAGATAGCCTTGTTCTGGGCCGCCATTGCTTGTGCCTTTAGTTGCTGAATAACATCTTTATTTGCTTTCTCAAGCACCGTAAGATTCTTGAAGGTGAAAGAACCAAAATCATCAGAGGTTACTGGTTCGCTTGGTCGGCGGCTCTTGAGATCTCGAATATGTGGCGGTATATGAAGTGGCATCAGGCCTCTTTTGATTTGGTTTACCTGGATTTGAGATCGAGGCCGAGATAGGGCATCATGGGGTCGATCAGGATAATCCGGAGTTGATGCACTGGGAGGAGTTGCTTGATCTTCCATTTCCTCGGTAAACGACTGCAGCGTAGCGCCGCGTGAGTCAAAGTATTCCGTATCTTCTGGATTCTCTGGTTGCGGAACAAACTGAGCCTCGTCTTGCAACAGGGTGTCCCAATTCATGCCGGAAAACCATGGGTGGCTCCGAATTTCTTCGCCGCCAGAGGCAAACTTGTCTTCTAGATTTTTCCCCAACCTCTGCTGGGGGTCAACGCACAGCAACCGATTTATTAGATCTTTAGCCTCGGGCGAAACCACGTCTTCGTCATCCGGCCATTCAATCCTGCGGGCTAATATATTTTCGAAAACTTGTTCAGCCTCACTTGCATGGAACGGGGGGAAACCATATAGAAACTCGAACATGATACAGCCTACAGACCACCAATCACTGCTTTCATCTTGTAGTCCGCCGCTAATGGTTTCAGGGGCGAGGTAATCGGGGGTTCCAACGAATCTCCGGTTCGTATCTTGTGGGTCAAATAGAGCCATATGAGGGGGCATCATACTTGACTGCGGTGGCGTGTTGCGATATGCTTCACTACTCTGGCTACCCGTATGGTGAAGATCGGGAGAAGCACCGCCTTCACTTCCCTCATCATGTGGAGAACGGCCACTAGACTGAGTTGACTGGGCGGACGAAATGTCGTTCAGAGAAAAGTTTGACAGCATGTGAGTGAGAGTCTCACTGCCTCCACTGTCACTGCGTTGCCCGGATATCCGACGAGGCTCTTGAGAAACATGCGATAAGCTGAAATATGAAGGCTGCCCAAGGCTGTTGTCCGGGAAAATCTGAGGAGTGGCACCGGGAGAATGGTGGGGGCCGTGTAAGTCTAGCGAAGCTGATCGAGAAGATGCAACAGATGTCGAGCGTGCAAAAGGACCCGTTTTGAGGAGATCCGGAGGCTTATCTGAAGCAGCGCTGTTAAGGGCTCGCTTCTGACGACCAATCAGACCCATACGTGAAAGTCCAAAATCAGTCAATTTGAGATGACCTTTCTGGTCGATTAGAAGATTATCAGGTTTCAGGTCCCGATGAATGATACCACGGCTATGCAGATGTTCGACTCCCAAGATTACTTCGCCAAGATACTTTTTTACCCAATCCTCAGGTAATCCGCCTAGGACTTTGACGAGAGAAGCACAGTCACCGCCATTTAGGTACTCCATGACGAGGTACAAGTAATCCTTACTTGAAAACGTCCAGTATAGCTTTGCCACAAAGTCACTCTCGCCCTGCCACATCATGATAGCTCGTTCAGCTTTCACATTTGTGACTTGGTTTTTCGCAACCATGTCTGCCTTTTTCAGGACTTTGATAGCGAAATATTCACCAGTGGACTTCTTTTTGGACAAATAAACACTCCCAAATGCACCCTTGCTAATAGGCTTGATAATCTCAAAGTCTTTGATGGAAGGGGGGACTGCTCGTGCTAGGGGCGGGGGATTAGATGCGCTTAATCGAGGTGACGTGGGCCGGTTATGAAAATCTGGGAACGCCGTAGAGGACTGCCGTCGATGGTGAGGAATTATTGCTGGAGAAGTGAATTCACTATGTGGGAGCATAGGAGAAGCTTCTGGGGAAGCAACGCCCTCTTGGCTAAATTGCAGGTTACGCGGCTTCGATATTCTCAGAGGAGACGAAGGTTGGGTGCTTCTGGAAGGGGATTCTTGTCGGTGCGGAGACGAGGTACCTGTGAGGATCAAACTACGTCTATTATGCTGCCGAGAATTGGCGCCGCGCCGTAGACCACCGAATTCAGAGATGGGGGAATCAGTGCGAGGCGCGGGCCTGGAGGCAACAGAAGCAGATCTACCACTGCCATCACTATCGCCAGCATCACTTTCAATCATTATCGAATCTCGGCGGACCCCTAAAGCGTCCCGATGAGACTTGGGTGTAGGACATTCTCTAGGACTACTCGACCTAGTTGATTCGATAGTAGCCGAGAGACTTTTTCCCTTTTCGCTCAGCTCTATATTCTTCAAGGCGAGTGTTAACGATGAAGCCGTCTCGCAAGGCTCATGCTGTATGGATCCTTCGTTCAATGGTTCTGGGCCCATATCTTCTTCCAATTCCTCTTCGTCAATCTCTTCGTCTTCGGTGGAATCGCTGAAGCCCGCTGCTATACGGGCAGCCTTGCGCATCGCCTCATCAATGCAGTCCTGGACGAGAACAGCAAACTCAATGCGGATGCGTTCAGAATATTCAATAATTCTGCGATGACGGAAGACGGCATCCACTTTGTCCTTTGCTACTCTTTCTGTATCTGCACATAAAAGAGCCAGACCTTGTTCTTGTTCGACCGTATTTGACCCAGGCGATTGCCATTGGAGTACTTGAGATATTCGGGATTCTGACTGAGGGGATTGTGTACGAAGCTCACCCGATCCTTGAGAGGGGGATTCTTTGATCGCCGGGGGGCTAATCTCCATGGCGGTGTCACAAAGATCAAGGAGTAGTTCAACAATCCGAGCTTGTGGCCGTCGAACAGCAAATGACCGTGACCGGGAATGCCCAAACCCGGTTGATCTATCTCTAGATGATGGTGTAGGCGATGCTCCACCAGGAGAGGATGTGGTAGAGGTTGGTCCAATTGGCTGGCCCTTGTATTCAGCGATCGGGAACGAAGAAAGGTCCGACGGTTGGCGGCTATTGCGGGCTTCTAATGCGTCTAATACTTTGACGATTGCATGCCGATGTTCGGTTAGGCTCTCTTGTGCCATTTGGACATCCATCTCAGCCCGATGCTCTTGTAAACAAAGTTCGGTGTGCTTTTCAAACCACCAAGAGGGGATTTGGCGCTCACAGATCCTACATAAAACCGGTGTTGGAGCTGGCGGTTGATTGGCAGGGTCTTCCTGGCCTGACTCGGCCAGCTGTGTCAAGTAACTGGCAAGTATTTCTGCTCCTGAGCCAAGAGACTCAACTATTAGGGGTGGAAGATCAATCTTGATTTCACGAGGTGCAGCCCACGGGCGTATCATCCACATAGTCTAGCATCACGGTTAGAGGATCGACCAGAGACAACACTATGGAAAGGAGGATTTCTTACGTGACTTTCGCCGCCTGTAGCACGATCGTAAACCATAATGCCTTGTGCCTCCAGCTCGATTGTTATCGGTTCGGCTTCTCCGGGTTCGGGTTCCTTCACACTTTCGGAAGGGTACAGCCTAGACATAGGTCCCAGGCAAACTGTGAAACGGATATATTGGCTGCGCGAGTCATCCTTCTTCATTGAGTCAATAGCCTCAGAAAAGGCATTCTTGTTTTCGCTAATTATGAGGTCGGCAATAGGACATTTCTCCACGGTGCTTGGTTCCGTACCGATCACATCCAGCCAAGATGGGCTCACCCACTTGATCGAGGTGTCCAAGTTGAGGTCGACAATCACATTCAGGGTTTGCTCGGCAGCTTCACGAAGCTCCCTCCGCTCTTCCCTAATGTCCTCGGTCAGGGACCTCTCCATCATGGCAGTGCCGATCGCCTGGGCCCTGAGAGACCTGACGCCAGGCGGCGCCAGCTTGGTCGGATCAAGATCCATTGTTGAAAGAAAGGAGGGGAGAGTGGTTCAATTGCGTGCTGGCAGCATCGGGCAAACAAGCTGGTCCCCGCGGACAAGGAGTCAGAGAGGCTGCGGGGGCGCAAACGCGTCGTCGGACGTCAGACGTCAGACGTGGCTCGCGCAGTATGCAAATCAGGGCTCTATATAAGTCAACACAATGCAGAGCCAGGTGGGCTGGCGGGGAGCCAGAGTCAACAGCTGGCAAGGACCCGAGACATGACGGTAGCTTGGTTGACGTGCGCAGAGGCGGTACTGAGGTTGTCGAGAGACCGAGAGACCGTGAGCGCTTGGGTCGGTGTTGATCGAGGACGAGGCGGCCTGGTCCGGTGGTGGGAACTTTTGACCAGGCCGTAGGTATTGTGCAGCGCGGTGGTGCAGAGCAGTGCAGGGTCCCTTTGGGGCAATTCTTGTTAGCAGCAGACAAGTTGGTTGGCAGCGGAAAAGAGAAGGAGGAGATCCTATGTGAGATAGAGAGGGCAACATACACCAGACGGCCAGAGAGCAGCAATCGTCAACTTGGCCGGTACTAGTACAATTTGATTGTAAGGTTGTCTTGTCTGTCTCGCCAGTTCTCGCGGGGGAGGGAAGAATGTCGGGGTGAAGAACCGGTAGTCGATGTCGCGCGGAAGTGAAGGGAATTGGAGATGCTTAGGTACATAGTTAGTTACCCGTTAGGTAGTTACGGTGTGGGGCCAGTACCTCCCTAGTGCAGGTAGCGTAGGCGGCTTCCTAGGTACCAAGGTACCTAGTCGACTTACGTCTCGTGCCCATTTATTAACAAAAACACTGAACATCTAGGCGACAACCCAGGCGCACCGGCCCCTACCCGTAGTCCCTAGTTCATAGTCCGGTGTTTAGGGAACAAAGGCCCCGGACCTACCAATCTGTTTCTATTCCTTTTACCACCCTCTTCAACAAATCTAGAATAGTGAAATATGTAAGCGGGAATTAAACATAAAAGGACCATGGTTTTAGGCTTCATACACTTCTCTCAACACTGGCCAGTGAATAGACGTTGAAATACAGGTGTATACCTCTTGCTTATCCGTGTCCAAGTACTGTATCTACATGCCAGATAGCAACTATCTACCTATCCCCCCGGTACAATTACAACTAAATTTCCTTGACAATGAAAAGCTATTTTCCTTCTCTCTTGTCTCAGTTAAAATCAGTTCTACCTAACAGCTTAATAGTAATGTATAGTGTAAAACAGGAGCGTTCTCCAGCAAACAAGTGGTGTTAAAAACCTGCAAGTACATGCCACTAGGAGGTATGCAATGGTACGTCTTGCCCAATGCTAACAATAGTGCCCTCTATTAGAGGTATTATGTAGTAGGAACTTTGGGATCGTACTCACGTGTCTAACCTTTAGTTTACTACCTATGTACCTTAGGTAGGTACCTAAGGTATGTAGATACAGTCATTCGATTTAAATTGCCTTCGCAGGTAGGTACCTATATAATAACTACGAGGTAACTAATTCTTCTTGATGATTTTCCCGTGGCTCCTCCTAACTATATGATAGATATCCCTATCAACAGTTAAGACAACCATGTAGGTTAATGCTATACCTACAATGTAAGTACTTAACTCAGGTAGATACTTACCTAGAGCCGAGCGATTTGTCGCCTATCCAATCCTTTACGTCTACGTACCAAGCATAACAAAGACAGGCTAAGGCATAGCTTACCAAGCTAGGCGGGTTGCTTGGGCCAATGGGAAACAATTGTTAGTGGATAGGCCAAAGACGGCGGATGGCAACAGTGGTAGCGGAATGGGTCGTTCATCATGCTCAACACCTTTACGAAGACTGGTGCAGGATGCCCACAACAGCAGGTACCTACATCATACCTTAGGTGCCGGTTCAGTTTTCACTCCGCTTCTGTTATGCACTCACTCAGCAGGCCTGCATCTGTCACCTTCGAGATACACCCTGCCCCTGACACGCGAAAATACAAAAATAGAGAAGAGAGCGATCATTCTGCACACATACGTACAATACAGCATACCTACTTACATACAGTGCAGTACTATTATACTGCAAAATTATTGCCTATAGGCATGGACCTGGTTGGCTAACCCAGGTCGAAGAACCCCCATATCCTGCATATCCTGCTCACCGTCTATTCTTCAACCATAAACTGCACTGCACTACAATGTATACATGGCATGGCATCCCACGATCGTATGCATTCTCTGAGCTATACCTACAAGCAAATCCCTATGGAAATAGACAGCCACGGATATAGAGCGTCTAGTTCGGTAGCATGACCAAATAACTAGCTCCACAGGACTAGGAGAACAGTTCACGGTTCCCTCGACTAATCAACAACAGTCCCAAGAGACTTCTGCATTGGCTTCGCACCCCTCAGTCTTTTATCCTGTCTTCCATGGTGGTCAGTTGGGGGGGCACTATTCAACTACTGGCTTGACCCCAGACCTTCAACCACACCAAATCTCTCGCCTATTACGTCCTAGTCCAGTGTGTAGTCCAGAGGACCAAGATTGGGGTTGCAGCACATTAGCGCCACCCTTTCCGTTGTGATGGGTACAGTTGAAGGAAGTCTTACGGCTGACTCGTGAGCAATCTGTCACCTCGGGAGCGGAACACATACATGGACCGCAAGAGACTAGTTTCCCGGTGCCGTGGCTTCGCCAGCTATGCTCGGAACTTGTGTGATACCTACCTAACCTGTTACACACATAGATATAGCAGATCACAAGTGAGCAATCAACCTGGAGTACCGTACGCCAGGGATTACACAGAATAGGTACAGTACCTAACCCACTGTATCAAATATAGATTCTGTAGCTGTAGGTAAGTTCGATATCCATCATCCATCCTATCGAGTAAGCAAGCTCCTACGAGTTAATGCTATCATATGCATATGCCGAAGGGCCACATGCTATCGTAAGGTATGTATTGGCAAAATACAATAGAGTGGTGAGATTTGCATACTAGTCCTCACCATCTCGAACATGGCTTGCATGTCAGCAATGCACCTCTAAGTCACAGACGAGAGGGGGGGAGGAGGCGGTCAAACCAAAATTCGTCGAAAATGTATGGAACGCCTGTGATGGCACCGATGTAACGACAGGTATAATGTATTACCTCATGTAGCACAGGTACATATGGAAATCGAGGTTTGCATACACAATACCCTACTTACTGGTATCACCGTATGCTGATCTGATGGAGTATAGTATCGACTAGATGGAGTATCTGCTTAGATGGAGCATGAAGACCGGATGAACCACAACAGTCCATATCAAGGCCATTTCGGCGCCATCGAAAGAGATACTGAAACGGCAACGTCCGATATCCATCCCAGCGTCCATCCCACGACGTCGTCACAACGGTTTCTATCACCCCACTCAGCAAGTCTCACACTACACTACCTAACCCTAACGACATACGTACGTTCCTCGATAACCCTTGGAACCCTTGGGATTCTTGGAATCCATAGAACCCACGGAACCTATGGGTCGAATAACCCATCACCTGTTTTCCCGCCGACGCCAATGCAGCAATGCAGACAGATCATGCAGACCAAAACACTTCCCTGCAGAAGTTGCCAGTATTATCATTATGCTGCATGAGTAACGCCCTTCCAGCAGTAGCCAATCCCATCGTCGCCCTCTCCCTGATAGAATACCCACCCTCTACGTTTGCTCCGCATACAAGCCAGGCATTATCGCTATTCTGTCGCCATCCCATTGACCACTAGGAATCTCTAGTTTCCACACCGACCTTCAAGAGCACGAGGGGCAGATGACGACTCCCCTCCCCCACGATTGATCTTCAGTCAGTCCTACGTTGGTCATGTACTATCTTTCCCCCTGAGCACCGTCGAGATTGCGAGCTTCGCTTCATGACGATCCTGACGGATTCAACTAATCAATTCCAGCCAAGCTGGTTACAGATTATTGAATAGACACCACCGGCGCACAAGCTGATTGCCTTGTACAGAGGTCTGATGATGAATGCTGATCGATGCACCTGAAATTAACACTAGTCGACTTAGACGGACATCAGATGATGTCAGGGCTCATCGACTCTATCTAAGATCTGAGCCACCGTATCAAGACGTGATACATTGTGCTACCTTTTGTGTCTAGTTCCTGCCTCAGCTGCCGGGTCTTTCAGCTTCAAGAAGTCTCACGAGGCGAGCGGTAGACAGTGCTTCGAGTCAAGCATTAGATTTTATGCTGTCCAAAGCTGTGGCGGTTCCATCAACCGCGCGTGTGTCATTAAGACGGCTAAGTATTCTAGCTAATCATGGCACAAGTCGTCAGGAGTTTACCGAGCCTTTCCCACTATCTGGGAGGTTCGCTGGTAGCCAAAACTGTATGACAGCGGGGAGGGACTGGTCTAGAACTTATCGGGTGCCGCCACTTGAGAAACATGCAGTCTGTGACAATCTTCTGAGAATCGGGACCGCTACCCTGCTCACTAGATACACTAAGTATGCACCCCAGACAGACGAATTGCACAAATGCCTCTTTACGGCTTGGTCATCGTCGATTGTCGAGTAGGACGCATAACCATGTCGCAGTATCGGGAGGCTGGCTACGGCTTTAGGCAAAAGGCATCTAATGGTTCATCAATTGCTAAGATGTCACCGGTGAGCGCTGCCGAGCTTGGTTTGAAACCCGTGGATAAGGACTGTATGCTTGTCTATCAGGGTTACTGTGCCCAGGAAAGAAAAGCTCTACCAACCTACCCTCAATAGTGCCGTTGTTTTCGAATCAGACAAATCGGTCGGGAAGCGAACGGCTTGATTGATCGCTTCTTGGATCGCCATTCCGTCCCCTTTGTCTTTCAACACTGGTCCCTTTTGATCCCCACCGCTCGGGCCATCTATCCAACCCCTCGTCTACTCACAACAGATCGTCGCACGGAAAACGTCGGGCCATGACGTAGACATGATATCCATGAATTGTCTGACACCTATCGAGAAGATCGAGAAGTGGTTTGAGGAAGTAATGCAGCTGGTGATATGAAATCGCAAAATTGTAGAGTACCCTCACGTGGTGAGCCCCGCGCAGTGACCGCACACGTGTGGTGGATCTCTTGGTCTGTAGATCGAGATGTAACGACTATGCATGGCGATCCTGCTTCTTGCACTTTCAATTATTCCCAGTGTTTCTTTTGGACGAGCCTAGTTGGTTTGCCGAAGCTAACCAGCCCTACTGATGCCCTTGTCCATCCAACACGCAACATATCGGTTAATCCCTTCTATCACCTAAAAACACACTAGAGCCTCATTTTATCACGTATCTCCTTCTAGTTGTTGTTAGCATACCCATTTTTCGAAGACTCCATTCTACCTAGAAAAGGAATCAATTGGAGTTGAAGCCTCTTAACACCTAGCATATGACGCGCAAGATTAAGCTTTGCGTCATGCAAAGATCAGCTGAGATATCAAGATTTAAGACAAAAATACCAGCTCGGCGGGGAGAAGTCTTGCCATATTGATACCAGAACCGTTCGAATTCTACAAAATGGCTTGAGTCCATCGCTTGATGGCATATGCAATGGCAGCGGATGACCATAGCGTTGGGTCTAGACCGAGGACAGAGCACGCATAGGCGACTGGGATAATATCTTTCCAATCTGTATCGTCCCTTGTGCCTCTTGCAAGTCTTCTGACTCGCTAAGCGTAGCCTAAACAAGCAATAAGCATCGTACGACGGAGCAGACACGGCGACACAGGCGCGTACAAAGAAAAAGTATCCGTTAACCGAATCGCTGCACATGTGCTATCTCTTCATCGGGAACTTAAGCTTAGAATGCTAAAGTATAATAGTGGCAAGATCTCGTACCGAAGTTAATTTAGCAGATCGTGTATGTAAGCATTCTCACACTCTTTTCCCTCGCCCTCCTTTTCCTAAGTTGAGAAGGTATGTAGCTATCACGACATAGCTTACCTCGTTGGCCGTGTCTCTATGGAATCGAATCAATTTAGTATTTCTGCGGATGACACTTAAGCGATCACCAGGCAACTATCTCGGGTATTCATTCTTAGTTTACTTTTCGGACTTGACTCGCCTAATGGGAAGAAAAGGGTACTGGGCAAGGTAAACATATGATCACTGACTGTGTCATAAGTCATCTAGCATTTGTTGCCAACTAGGCTTTATGCGTCTTCGTAATAATGTTGTGTAACATCTGTTCTTATTCGGTTGCTGGAGTTTCTACTCATATTAGGTAGCGCGTCTATCAAAACCCTTATGTTCATCTAAGACTCGCAGGCGTTCAACTTTAATTTTCGGTCTTCTAGAAAAAGTACAAAATGATTGTAGTGAGGCATCTCATCTGGCGCTGTGTCTTGCGATCCTCTTTTCCGGGGCTGATTACGGTGATCATAGCCAACTCGCGGTTTTGGGCTTTAGGTACTGGCCGTTCGATCCCAAGATAAATTCTTCATGACCGATACTTGTTCATTTCTCCTTCTTCTACCGTTCCCACTCTCCTCTGGCTAGGGCGTTTAACTTCCAACCAGAAGGAGACTATCTACGAAACTGTTCCTTGAACTGGGATATAATAGGGTAAGTGCACTTGTGTGAACTCGAATGTCTTGGGCACTTACTTTTCCTTTAAGCTGGAAAATTCTTGACTTTATTTGAGACTCCTCTTAAATACTCAAAGCTGTCTAATCCCCTTATCTATAATCGGAATTACCAGTAAGCTAGCTTTTATAACGACATGTCGAAGAGCCTGGTTGATATTGTCTCCTAGGCACGAATAAATCCCCCCCCCCCACCCCATGAGATATAAAAGCTAGGAGGCCCTAGGTTTCTTTACCTACCAAGATCCGACTTGCGCTCCAAGGAGAAATCTGCCAACAAGAGCGTCACGGTTCGGGAGCCATCGTTTTGGACCTGAATACGAGGATCGCGGAGACATAGTCTAGCAGCAAGAGGATACCACTAAATGTCGGAATCCAGAGCACGGCCGGCTTCGTGGCCGGTAGTTGGAGGGTCCTCGCGCGTCGGCTGCATTGCGGATTATTTTGTCCTCTTCTCTACATGGCACTTCCGCAAAACGTCCGTAGGGTTCGTGCATTTACCGGGCCCGTGATACGTCGATGGCCTCGACGTCAGCTCTCTCCGAATGTGCTATTGCTCTCGTGGGAGATCCCCTCGGCTGGACAGTAGTGTACGAGCCATGGCGTGTCCAGGGGTGACCTGGGGTCGTTTCGTGCAATATTCGTAGGTTGCCGTATCTGCCATCTGTTTGACTATCTGCTAACTCGACCCCGATAGACTTCGGGCTTGCGGTTGAGGAAGCGCTGTCGAGCCGCGCCGGGACGGTATCCATCTAACGGTGTCGTAGCTACCCGTTTGCATTGTAGCTGCGCAATGGCAAGTAGTTATGGGCCCTCGTTGGCATCTATTTGGCCGCGGGCCTTATGCTAGCGAGTGCCCTCGCCTAGAGGAGTCTTGAACTAGAGCATCTTTCTATTCCAAACATGATCGATGCCTAGCGGCTTTCCAACTCCTGTAAGTCATAACCTCATCCACGATCATCACTACCCACGTCATTGGTCTTTAAACTGATAGCTCCTTGAAAAGATATTTAGGTATCATTATAGGATGTTAGCTCAATTATACTAAACATGCCGGAGTTGGAAAGTATGGTATAGAATAATGAAAGCGGGAGAGGTCAATATGGAAAAGTATGTGTTCATTCATCATGGAAGCTAGACAGATGGCAAATCCCGTATATGACGCGAAACACGAGATTTTAAACTCAACCACGACATGATTAAGTCTTGAAATAAAGCTTGTTCCTAATCGATATCAGCTACAGACTAAGAACGAACGAATATAGGATGCCATCAACTCCCATAGTGACTCTATTCACCATCCAAGATTACTACTGAGAGCCATTGATTCGGTTTCATTGTGGCGGAATCATCAGGAGTTCTTCCTCCGGAGAGAGCGTGATCTGACGACATTAAACGAGATGGTCTGGAAGACTTCAGGTGTATGTCAGACGATGAATGCCGATACTAGCGGTTGGTTAGTAATCCTCCGTCTTAACCCCAAGCCAACTAACTATCTTAGCATGTAGTGCATAATTACCTATACTAACTTACTGTAGTGTATAGCTAGCCAAATCCAGAGTTGGACCCCCACAAACGTTCTGTAGCCATGTTCTAGTTAGATAGACATTGTATTATAATCGACGTCTAACCTGTCGTACAAATATAGTATAACTATAACGGCTTTGGACCTTAGTGTAGGTATCTACACGGATACTTTCCCGTCTTAGATAATGTTGGACGCCTCGCATCTCATCCTGCTTCCTACTTGGACTTAGCGTATCGAGGACTTCGGCATACAGCTGGCGCCGCTGGAGATGACCGAGCCAACTGATAGCGCTTTGCTGTTTCCAGTCTGCCGATCCCTCTATAAAGCTTGGCCAAGACGCGCCTATCCGTGTTTCAGGATGTTCTGGAAGGAGGCGCATTGAATCTGACTCTGATTTTAGTACGCTGTGAAATTTGACGATACTACATCACACAGGGCCTCTGCTTCCATCACAGATCAGCTCAAAACCATACCGGATACGTGGTGACACTAATCAGTGCCGGCGCTGCGTAGGGCTTCTGACAAGGCTTGGCTGTCTCTTTTGAGTGGGAGCCTGGGAGGCGGTCATTCATTAGTGTATGCGTAGTCCTGCGATGGCAGTTGGTACTGTCGATCACTGTTATTATTAGTGAACTTGCGAGAGCTGGAGTGTACATGCCGTGTATATGCTGTAAGGGGCTAACTACAGAACGCTCCCTAATCGAATGCGTTTTATGCCATCCACACACGACGTACGATGGTCATCTTTTTTTTTGTGCTATTATTTTCTCGATCGAATATGATTTGCATGCAAATTCTACGGGACAGTAAAAAAAATATGAAGGCTGAGAGGCTCTAAGTGTTTAAACCACAGGAGATGACAATTAATTCTCCTTCTCCGCCCCGGATCTTAGCTAGTGTGGAATAGACGAGAGAACTTGGCCGGAATCAAGCGATGGTCCGTCCACGACCTAACGCTCAGATGGATGTATCTAAGGATTTAAGCTTCATCCTATACTTAGCATCGAGTAAATACGCTAGGCATCTACTAATCAATCTGCCTATGCTGCATTTGATCATAGTCCAGCAACTGGTACATACTTCTTACTTTCGCTGCCAGGCAGAAATTAAGCATCACCATGGTGAGCACGACGATCTTGTCCCCCTGGATACAAAGTACTAAGCTAAGATGGCTAATAGGGCAAACTGCCTAACCCGAAAGAGTCAGCGGCTAGATCCCTCGACGCTGGTTGGCGAGGGCCGTGTACAGTAGGTAGGTGAAGGGGGATGGCCCTGGCATGATTATTACTACGCAGCCCTCGCTTTGTCCAATCGCAGCGTCGAAGCCTCAGCCCATCGAGCAGGAGAGCCAACCAAGGCGAACCAACAGTCTCCCGCACACACAAAGCACAAACACAAACACAAGCAGCGGGGGGGTGGGAAGAAGAGCATTGACGTTTGACTGTGACTGGACAGTGGCCATCTCGGATTCGCCAGGAACCCACGCCAGATCTGGTCTGCGTCTCACCTGTCTGTCTCTTACTAACTACCGAGTCCCTTGTCTTGTCAGTCCCTTGTCAGTCACGCCCTTGAGCGAAAAGCCAGCCATGTACGCCATCCTCGCATGAAGAGGATTGTCTCCCGCCCAGCAACCCACAACCCAGCCCAGCTGCCCGCTTGCCCACTTGCCCACCTGCCCACCGCCCGCCTTTCCTTTGTCCTGTGCTGCTTATTCCGGTATGGCGTCCTGGTGTCGTGCGCGAAAACGAAAAGGCCCCATACACCGACGAGCCCACACTTCTACCCTTGGCACCAGGTATTTGAGTTATCTGTCATCGTATGTGACACTGACAACCCTTTCTGGTCGGCTCCAGGTCAGCAGCACCGCCACCACCTCTCGCTGGGTATTTGAGAGCTGTGACGCCCGCGGTTCCGCTCCGAGTTTTGCCTGTAGGTCCTCAGTCAGTCCGTTCGTTCATTCATGTTCATTGTGCCAGTTCTGTGTTGTTTGATTACCTGCTCGCTGTTCTGAGAAGAAGAGAGAAGAAGAAAAAAAAAACATGGCCACCATGACTGCTA
Organism: Nemania abortiva; assembly: GCA_022578505.1. Taxonomy (NCBI): domain Eukaryota; kingdom Fungi; phylum Ascomycota; class Sordariomycetes; order Xylariales; family Xylariaceae; genus Nemania; species Nemania abortiva. The sequence goes on from MU392561.1 coordinate 64,502, forward strand.
ACGTTGGTCCCGCCGCCAGCTACCCTTCCCCCCCGCAATATTCGCCTCCGTCAGACAAACCCATGATGGATGGCACCTACGAACCTAATTCAATGTCGTCCTCTTCATCTCCCAATGCTCACGGCACTACCGACAAGAGCCCCCTGTCATCGCTAAACCTCAACTTCCTCAAGACCCTCAGTGAAAAGAGGACGACGAGAGATGGCAACCCCCCGAAGCGGCGGGGGCCTAAACCCGACAGCAAGCCGGCTTTGACCCGTCGCCAGGAATTGAACCGTCAAGCGCAGAGGTACGGGCAAATCAGTGATGCGCGAGTTTAATTGCGTCATTCTAACATTCATGGCTTACAGAACGCACCGTGAGCGCAAGGAACTGTACATCAAGGCGCTGGAAGATGAGGTGCTGCGATTGAAGGAGGTTTTCAGCAACGTATCGCAAGACAAGGACAAGCTCGCCGAGGAGAACCGCCAGCTGCGAAACCTTCTACATCAAAATGGCATTGCCGCGTCTGGCGTCGGAGCCATGGACGATGTCATTAGCAACCCCAGCATGGGCTACACCTCGAGCGGGAGCATCTCCGGCAGCTACGCGCCCGGCTCCAGCTCCGCCTTCACGCCTCCCATGACAGCCATCTCCTCCCTGCCCTCCGTCGCTGGCTCCGCCCAGATGATGGGCCACATGGGCCAGCAGCACCCCGTCCAGAGCGTAGTGGACTACGACCAGGCTGGGATTGATTTCGTGTTAACGTACGAGCTCCCCGTTGACCCCTCGAAGGCATACATGTCACCTCCCCACCAGTGAACAAAGGTAACCAAGTCCCCCACTTTCGAGGGAGAGGAAGGGCTGGTTTCTTTCTTCGCTTTGGAGAGAGTTTTCCGGTGTTTCCGTTTCGTCGTCGTCGTCGTAATAGTCGTTGGTTTCTTCGTCCAAACAATGGGAACAGTGTCGCTAATTACAGCGGTCCGCGTTTGGGCGTTGTAGTCTCGAGAAACCTTGCATGGACCACCTACCGTGGTTACTAGAGAAGGGCAGCGACAACCCCGGCGAGCCCTGCGGCCACGCCCTCATGGCCTCGTGCCCCCCAGAGCCCTTCGCCGAGCTCAACGGCGACATCCCGTTCGGCAATGCCCACGGCGCTGCCGTCGTCGACGGGCCCGAATCCAAGACCAAGAGTGGAGAGCAGCAAGCCCTGAGGACGTGGGAGTTGTCCAAGGGAGACCTCACGACCCTGCTAGACCTGAGCAAGAGACTAGATCTCGACGGAGAGATTACTCCCGTCATGGCCTGGGGCATGATCCTCGGCCACCCACGCCTCACAGAGTTGACTCGCAAGGACTTCGAGAAGATCACTGATGATCTAAAGGGCAAGGTCCGCTGCTACGGGTATGTTGAGACTATAATGGAAGTCTTTTCTCTGCACTATGCTAACTACTATGATAGATTCGGCGCCGTCATGGAAGAGTTTGAAGTCCGCGACTCCCTGAACGCCGTCCTCTCTGCCAAGCCCGAGGCGACTATGGGTGCCTTCTAAGCGAGAAGTCTAAGTGAGAAGTCCAGTCCAGTGATAGGGTTGATGCGCTCCCCTTGTATCCTCTACGATGTAATGACGGAAATGCAACATTATTGGGAGTGTTTATTCATTCGAGCATGAGAGCTAAACGGTAATAATCTTATCGTGGGGGACAAGTGTAACTGGAGTCGGGGTCACGGTCATGCTAGGTCTTTATTTTGCGAGTGCCTTCAGGTTAGAAGAAGCAATTTAAGTATATAGTGGGATTAATTGAATCCATAACTATCACATTCGCTCGTCCATAAAGCTGTAGACATGGGTTATGGAACTTGCTGTTCTCGTCTCAATCCCTAGCTATTGTCTACGCATAGGCCTTCAAACTTACACCGTCATTTCGAAATCAGATGCTAAATATCCGAAGGCTGCAGCTTCCCGCCATCTGAAGTCAGGACAAGCCGGCAGTTCATTAACCGGTCGGGATTAAGAAATCTTTACAGCCGTTGATGCAAGGGGGTGGGATATCATGATAGCCCGGTACTCTCAACCCGACTGGGTACCTAGGTATGTGTGTGTACTGTGTCTGTCACGTCAACCCAGGCCCTACCTACCAAACATTTCTCCCTTACCTCAGCTCTAGCTGTGTGCCATCTAAGCAATAAGTCAGACGGCTACGTACCTACTGGCCCAAAGACGTTCCTAGTCTGGGCGAAGGACCCCCAGCAAGCGAGGCGCAGACAGCGTCACCTTCAGCTAACGGGCCAGGGCACTTCCTATTACGGTCTGCATGTACCTAATCTACTACTATGTATGTGCGTTGCGGTTGCATGACAGAATATGCGGATGTACTGTTTATGCATGTACGTACTATGTAGTGCAGATAAAGTTTTCTGATTTGGAATTCTGATCCCCAATGGGATTTGCATTTCGGGGATGCAACACCGGCTGCTAGCGCGACGGAATATATTGATATGCAGATACCTAATCTATCTACGCTGCCCTACTGCACACTCGGTTTGCGGTGTATGTATGTACTTACATCGAGGCCATTTTCTCACACACACACACACTCTCTCTCTATCTTGTTTTTGAGGGGTTTTTCATATTCTTCCACATGCCTGGCACGTGGAAAGTCGTCGTGGCCCGATCGGCACAGCCCGTACCTAGTATGTACTAAGCTTCTTTCTCGGCGCCAGCCTATCCGAGCTTTGTGGAGTTGTGGGGGGTGAGGACGACACCAACGACCACGATGAGTTAGTTGCCCTATTGGCGATGTCCTATGCATGATGCTTCTCAGCTTTGCTGTAAGAACTGCTCTTCCTCTTCCCCGGCCGCCGATTACGCTGTAGAATTCGGCTCGTCCCCGTCTGGTCTATGGGATCCCGTTGCGCCGTTCGCTTGGTTTCCCGCCTTTCGCGTGCTTACAAGTAGGATTGTTGGGGATTCTCCGGTCAGCTTATTCGCAAGCCTCCCACGTAAGGCTCTTTAAAACCTCGCGGTTTGCTATCATAGAGGCCTGTGATTCGAACATAACCTCTTCTACACTTGCCTAATATGGGGGGAGTGACGCGTATTGTTGATCAGAATCAGCTTACAGACTGTTATATTCTATTTTGGAGTTTAGGCATTCGGAATCAACGTCTCCTAATGACCCTAAGGTAAACGCCGTATAGATACCGCCCTATCGACATGTTAATCTGAATAGTGTAAGATATTACAACGTATCATGTTGAGTGTATAGATTTAACGCTAGTGGAACTTCGTTTTTCCTTTACTTCAGTACCTTTCTCACCTAACCTAGTAGGTTATCTCTAGGTTTTGGTGGCGTTATAGTTTCGTGTCTTGGCTTTGCTATTCTTGAGTTGCCCCCTCCAGTTCTTTCAACTTCAAGCCCGATGCCCAATGCCCAACACGTGAAGAAAACCTGAAATTCCCATGATTCACTTATCATCTCCTCTTCTTACGAGCTCTAGACCCCCCATACGAGATAGCGGGGAGCTCGGATTGGTAACCTGTGGCGGTCAACGTGGAGGGGGATGCGGACTGTAGAGATCCGATACCCACCGTGCCGAAGAGACGTTTAGGTAGCCACCGACCAATTCGAGCCACAGACGGTTCTACATGTACATGTTCTGAAGGCACCCTCGTTTTCCCTGTTTTCCCCAAGTCTACTTAGAAGCTAGTGAGCCGAGGGTCAATGGAACCTAGGTGACAGGACCCGACATGACTCTCTTTTCGAGACGAATCGATCAACTTCCTGGTCTCGATTAGCCCCACGGACTCTCCAGAGAAGAATGCAATACCATAGACGCAAAAGTCCGAATACGAACTACAAGATCTACCGAATCTGCAGCAATTCATAGATTTCATAGTATCTTAGGTTGCATCTTCCCCTAGTCTTCCCAATGATAGATGGGTAGGTAGAACTCATCTTTGTGCTGTCTAAGCTATACTAGTCACAAATTTATACGAATATTATATAATCAACTGCTACCTACGCTGATATTTCTGTTCAAACCAAATTTTGTTTATACAGCAGCATTTAAGAACATAGAGTGTTGCTACCTTTCTTGTTGTTGAAGTAACAATTCATCGAACCCCTCCTAGGGTCCTCTACCTAGTGCATGAATGGAGGGTGATTTGGGTAGGTTAACACTCGTTGAAATACATATACCTTGATAATTGAAGATTTCCTAGAAACGAGATATTAGGTCTAGAGAGTACTTATCTTCTACAACAAGGTAAAGTATACGTACTTAATATCATTTCATGGAACACGGAATAGAAGTAAACTCGAAAACAGTGTTTTGTCTACAGTGTCTAGAATGATACACAGTACGTCAGTTAACGCCTTCCACGGTACCTATGTACAGTACCAAGCGGACCTGATTTTTTACGATTGCCCCACACCCCACCAAACTACAGTCAAAATATTCGGGCAACACTCAAATTTCGACAGTACGCCACTCTAAGGACGACGGCGGCGACGACAAGGCGGGACTTTCCTCAACAACATCTTACCGTCTAGCCTAATACACAATAATATTGGCCCCGAAGAATTTCATAATGGCTTCGACTTCGCTGGCCGACCTGATTGCGGCCCTACCCGACGGTGACGGATGGGGCCCCTCGACCACCAGCGAGACGACACTGAATGGCGTCCCATATGCGCCGTTCTCCAAGGGCGACAAGCTGGGCCGCATGGCCGACTGGACTGCCGATAGCAAGGACGGAAGGGACGGTCGCGGCGGCCGACAGCAATACAACCGCAACTACAGGGGTAAGTGGCTAGCTAAATGGATATATATATATATATATATATATATATATATCTCGTGCGAAATGCTGACCTGGACGTGGTCGCGTAGATCAACAGATTTATGGCGCCGGCAGTGCTGCGCTCTTCACCGCTCCCGTCGCCGAAGCAGACGAAAACACCTTCTCCGTTGTTAGCAGAGAACCTACCAAGACTCGATACGGACGAGGTGCCGTCTTCACCCGCGGCCGTGGCCAGAGGGGTGCCAGCCAAGCTAGGGGTGGTCGCACCACTCTCCAGCGCCCTGGCCGCGGTGGTCAGCAGGGCTATGGATATGACAGCCGCGGTGGACGCTACAATGCTCCTCGTGGTGGTCGCCGCTTCGGCTGGAAAGACTACGACAAGCCGGCTAGGAACCGTGATGCGTCCATCAACATCAAGCCCGAGTGGCAACTTTTGGAGGAGATCGACTTCAACAGACTGAGCAAGCTCAACTTGGACGCCGACGAGGGTGAGGACCTCGACAGCTATGGCTTCCTCTACTACTACGACCGATCTCACGACAAGCCGCCTGTCAAGTCGGCCGAGAAACGATTGACCGCGATTGACCGCGCCACCTACAATGTCACAACCTCGTCCGACCCGGTGATCCAGGAGCTAGCTGAGAGGGATGAGGCAACCATTTTTGCCACCGACAGCATCCTTTCCATGCTTATGTGTTCCACGAGGTCCGTTTATCCTTGGGATCTCGTCATCATCAGGCAAGGCAACAAGATCTTCCTTGACAAGCGTGACAATGCCACATTGGATATGGTTACCGTAAACGAGAATGCCGCAGATGCTCCTATGGAAGCCTCTGACGGCAACAAGGACGGCATTAACCAGCCTACCGCCCTCTCGGAGGAGGCCACCTATATTAACCACAACTTCGCCAACCAGGTAGTCATAGAGAGCGAGTCGTCCAAGGTCAATATGCCTAACGAGAACCCCTTCTATAACGAGGCCGAAGAGACCGAGCCTCCTGCGAGCAAGGTCTACAGGTACCGCAAGTTCGACTTGTCCACGAGCGACGAGGAGCCAATGTATCTCGTGGTCCGAACCGAGATTGACGCGGTTCAGAAGAACGTTAGCAATGGCGAGGATCAATACCTCACCCTCAAGGCACTCAACGAATTCGACAGCAAGGCTCAAGGCAGCGGCGGGGCCCTCGATTGGAGATCCAAACTTGTCAGCCAGCGTGGTGCGGTGGTGGCCACTGAGATGAAGAACAACAGCGTCAAGCTCGCTCGATGGACCGTACAAAGTATCCTAGCTAAGGCTGATGTTATGAAGCTTGGGTCAGTCTTCCGTTTTCTTTTATATTATATCCCCTCTTTCAAATTAGCTAACATCGGCCTAGATTCGTGTCTCGAGCAAACCCCAAGTCGAATGATAAGCATGTCATCCTGGGCGTCATAGGCTGGAAGCCCAGAGATTTCGCTAACCAAATGAACCTGTCGTTGTCCAACGGCTGGGGTATCGTCCGCACTATTTCCGACATGTGCCTGAAGCGAGAGGAGGGCAAGTTTGTACTCGTAAAGGACCCGAACAAATCTATCCTCCGGCTATACGAGGTCCCAGCTGGCAGCTTCGATGACGACGGCGAGGAGGAGACGATCCCAGAGACCGATGCTGGGGACAACTAGACCTCCAGTTAGTAAATGGTAGTCGGGTATATCCTAATGCAGTCATGAATACGGTCCTAGAGGAGGCTTTCTAGATAAAACGATGGAAAGACATTCCGATGACCAATTAGTTTATTGCACGGATGTACCGTCAGCACTCGAATAGCAGTCGATAGATAAAAGCGATTCCTCTAGTGACAGAAGCGTCTAATCTATACCAGCCAAAACTCTGGGCCTTTCATACCGGACCTCACCATCGCGCTTGTGCAAATCATAGGTACCCAAAATGCAAGTAGTCTGGAAGTATAAGAGTTCGACAACCTTTCAGAATTAGTCATTATTAAGAACTCTCTTTTTCTATCGTCGCCCTCGGCCATGCAGTCATCTTTTCTTATCTTTCCCTCTTTTACCTATTTCACATGTAAATTTTTCAAAATGCAATAATGGCTATCTACCCAGAGACTTGGGGATATGTTCAATTTTTTGCTATCTCGAGGGTGCTTACTACATGTATAACAGCAGTACCCCAAAACCCCACCCCCACCAAGGACAAAAACCCCGCCATATTAGTTCCTGTGACGTCTGTGTAAATTTCCCTACTTACGATCTTTATGCCCTAGTTTCTTTCCCGTTGCTTGCAAGAGCTTCGAATTATACAGAAAACAAAAGCAACACAACACAACACGCACAAAATATGGCACCAAAGGCGATCATAGCCCCGTCGATCCTATCGGCGGACTTTGCGCAGCTCGGCGCCGACTGCGCGCGGACAATGGACCAGGGCGCCGACTGGCTTCATGTCGATATCATGTACGCCGACTGAAACCCAATCCAATCCAATCCAATCTCCTGTTTTTTACTAGGGCCAGGCAAGCAGGCAATTGGAGGTCCGATTTTGCATGATTAGGGGAGCTGAGTTGAGCTGATACGGAGAATGCAAAAAGGGACGGCCACTTCGTGCCCAACATCACATTCGGCGCCCCCGTCGTCGCGAAGATCCGGAGACACGTCGACAGGCCGGCTGAGAACCACGGGCGCGGGACGTTTGATTGCCATATGATGATTGCCGAGGTATGGTATTTGCAATATATGCATCGTATAAAATACGCATATACAATCTACACATTCTATGCAACTCCACGAACATCTCCTGTGTCGTTATCCCCGAAACAAAAAAAAAACAAGAAGAAAAGAAGAAAAAAAGCCACCCGTCGAAGGGCATAGCTACCAAGTGAAGAATGAAAGAAAGAGGAGCGCTAACGAAGGATTTGCTTTCACATATAGCCGAAGAAATGGGTCAAGGAGTTCCAAAAGGCCGGCTGCGACCTCTACTGCTTCCACTACGAGGCGGCCTTTTCGAGCGCCGCCGAGTCCCCCGAAGGCAAGACGGACGAGAAGACCAACCCCAAGGACCTCATCCGGTATATCCACGACTGCGGCCTTCTAGCGGGTATCGCGCTGAAGCCCATGACGGGCGTCGAGGTGCTGACCGAGCTGCTCGAGAGCCCGGATGCGAAGGAGCGGCCGGATGTGCGTTTTTTGCTCTCCTTGTTCTCCCTGCTTGCGGTACTACCCGCCGACTTACTAACTAATTGCTTCTGTTCTCTCTGTCTTCCTCTTGGCACGCTTGTGAAAATCCAAGTAACTAATACATGATCTTTGCAATGGCGATAGATGGTCCTCATCATGACGGTCGAGCCTGGTTTCGGCGGCCAGAAGTTCATGGCGTCCGAGCTGCCCAAGGTCCAGGCCCTGCGCAAGAAGTACCCGGACCTGAACATCGAGGTGGACGGCGGGCTGGGCCCCGGCACGATCGGCCAGGCGGCCGAGGCCGGCGCCAACGTCATCGTCGCCGGCAGCGCTGTCTTCGGCGCCCAGGACCCGGCAGAGGTCATCTCGTTGCTAAGGAGTTCGGTGAATAAGGCCTCGGCGCAACTTTGATGTGTGGAAGGGTCTATGTGAGAGGGGGGACTACGTTGACGTTATAGATGTGTTGGGATACTAACTGCATTGCGGGAGTGGATTGTTCTTAGCATATGATGACTGTGGAAGATCTAGACTATGCAGCGGAGCGTGAAGTTGTGATAGGCGTCGAGACTAGTATCGAGAATACAACGTATATATATCTCATTCACTGCATAAGATACGCGAATTTAACAACCGAGCAAGTAGGCTAAGTTGGTATCCATATGCAAAGTCTCGTATATTCCTATAGCTTGAGTTACAGACCAACAAGGACTCCGCCAGTAACGTATTGCCTGCATCTGCCTTCTCTAATTCCACAATTACTCTCTAGAGTATATCTATTCCTTCTTCGGAACGTACTTCTTCATCGCATCAATGAAAGCGTTGACTTCATCCACTGTAGTAGTAATGAAGGAAGCCGTTAGCTCATTACCTATCAGAACACTTACTCACTTCCCAAGGGAAGAGAAAAAGACGGAAACTTGTCCCCCCAAAGAGAGAGAAGAAAAAAAGGAAAATGGCAAAAGGGGGAGGGGAGCTCACTAGAGTTATAATGCGCCATACTAACCCTCACGATGCCGTCGTCGCCGAGGCCGAGAAGCTTATTGACCAGGCGGTCGGAGTAAAAGGCGCCCCAGCGGATCCCGATGTTCGTAGCCGCCTCGATGGCGGCGACGACGTCGTCCGACCGCCAGCCCGCGACGCAGAAGCTAATGGTCGAGACGCGCTCCGCCGAGGATCCCGTAGTGGCCCCGTAGATCGTGATGTCTGGCCGCGAGGTCAGGTAGGACAACAGCGTTGTCTGCAGCGCCTCCTCCTGCGCGATCTTGGCGGCCCAGGTGGAGCGCGAGCTGAGATAGGTTGTTACTGCTGGTATGCTGTGGAGGAGCTCGTAGCTTGCTCCTGCCAGGCCGACTGCGAGGGGCGTTAGCAGGTGTATATACGATGCGGTTAGGGCTACTAGAGCGAGTGCATGGGTACGAGCCCCCAGGAGTGTGGAAAGGGGTTCCAACAATCACACAAGGGACAACCCCTAGCCTGGAACCCCATTCCACTCTCCTCCGTGACTTCTTCATCGTCATTTTCTTCTCTTGTTTCCCTTCCCTCCCCTTCCCTTTCCCTTACTTTTTGCCTCCGTCTCATGGATAGACCGAGAAGAACCGGGGCTCAACCGATAACGAAGTACGTGGAAGAGCAAAGAAATGAAAGAGAGGTAACATACTCTTCTCCTCCAGATTAACCCCGTTCTTGAAGAAATGACCCAGGGACCGCATCTGGCCCTGGGCCCTGGGCCCCGCGTACAGCATGGCGACGTGCGGGCCGTAGACCTTGTACCAGGAGAAGGCGTAGACGTCGACGCCGAGGGCCCGCACGTCGATGGGGCGGTGCGGCGCGTATGAAACGCCGTCGACGACGAACAAGGCATTCGGTGACGGCCCATTGCGCACCGCCGCGACGAGGGCCGCGATGGGGTGGATGGTGCCCAGGATGTTGCTGGCGTGGGTGCAGGTTACCAGGCGCGTGCGGGACGAGAGGAGAGGGGTCAGGTTGGTGGGGTGGAGTTGTGGGTTTGGGTGTGTGGTGGTGTCAGTGGTAAGAGATGGCTTCCACCATTTCAGCACGAGCTTTTGCCGTGCCGCTAGGTCTTCCCATGGCCCGATGTTGGCCTCGTGGTCGATGCTGGATACGACTATCTCGTCGCCTTCGCTGAAGTCTAGCGTGAAGGAGACATTGCGGAGGAGTTGCGTGGTTGAGGGGCCGAAGACTGGGAGCGTGAGTTGGATTAGTTATTTCTATTGGATATACATTGAAAGATGCTATAGACTTGAGGGAGACCCCGCCTAGGGGCAGCAATGAAGGAAGGATAGTGACGAGATATATAGAATACGCAGTCAACCGAGCTCCATAGATATCGCTATGACTGCCGGCCGTACCTATCTCGGACTCCTCGGCGTTGACGTATCGTGCGCCGGCCGCGAAACCCGCATCATACCGCTCCGTTGAGAGCTTGCCTGTCTTGTAAGTTGCCCCTAGCTGGACATTGGTGCGTGAGAGGTAGTCGCGGATTCTAGGGTTTGAGCCGTGCCCCGGCTTAGGTTAGCGATTTCATGCATTGCTATCATTATTTAAGTCGCTCCTCTACTCACGCCTCGATGACGGTGCCTAGAGTCTGGCTGCCGCCCGCATTATCGAAGAAGACCTGGTCTTCTGAGAGTGCGGGGAACTGAGACCGTACGGTCTCAATGTCGAAATTGCTCATAGTGGATAAGCTATTTCTTTTTTTTTTAGTTTTCTTCTTTTTTCTTACTTATTTCCAACGTGTAGGGGCTGTATATAAAACAAATATATGTAAATATAGAAGTATATGTGGATTTGAATGAGGGGGCGGATCTACGCCGTAGGTAAAGATGCCTAATCACTTAACCAGGTTTCTGAAGATTCTCCTTAGGTAGGAATGCGCAAGAAATGGGTCCCTTGGCCAAACCCGTATAATAGCTTCCTACAAAAGCTGCTGGTGTTTGGTACAGTAATATGCTGTTGAGTATTTGCATGCTTGGTGACATGTCGTTTAGGAGCGTGTATGGCATCATGTATGCGCTTCAGGTAGCACTTCGGGGTGGGTATTTCACCCCTCATCGACTCGGGCGCTTGTGGCGACTGGCTCTCCGTGTCCCGTCTCTTTGTCAAGGTCGCTCCCTTAAAAGGTGATGTGTGGGGGCTAGTTTAGCGTTATGTCTCTGCATATAGGGGCGGGAAAGTTTGTGAATCGTTCGTACAGCACTGGGCTTAATGGTGTCGTTTGGATGGGCTATTGTCGCGTCGCTCAACCAAAGTAGCTCGCAGCGCGTATCATAATTGTACGGTATGCAGACATCATCTAACATCTATCAGTTCGGTGATAGCATGGTAGCTCTGCTTCTTATTAATCCATAGAATGGCTATTAGGGGGAGGATGGTGGAGAGGGACCAGAAGAAGCGCTGAACAGGTACAAAACTCTTTTTGGGTTGGCAAAATGGACCTGAAAACCCATCGTAATATCATAGGGCCATAACCTAATGTAGGGGTATCGTATAAGTACATAAAGTATATGAGTATAATGTTTTGTATGTACAGATATCTATACAACATCTTACGTATTAACAAACGCGGCGTTTCCTCCTATTTCGTGATCCACACGTCGTGGACCTTCTCGCAAAACTCATCCAACCAATACATGTAGCCAGGGACCCTATCCATAATCCAACCAGAGCGGACGATATCGTCCTCCTTCCCCGTAGTCGCAGCCTCCTTGACACACTTTCCAGCAGCGTTGGAGTATTCGAGGCACTGTGTATCTGCGGCGTGCCCTAACCGCAGTTCGTCAGAGACCGAGCATTTCCCGGGGACGAAGGAGAACTGTATGCATCTTGGCTGTTGCTGGCACGTGGCCTGGCACATCTCAAAAGAGGTATGAGCGTTCTGTTCCACGAGCGACAGATTGTCTATATCGTTCTGCGAGAGCTTCGCGAGCGCCTCGTCGCTGTACTCCTTCCCGATGGCCATATTATCCCAGCCCGTACGCTCGGTTCGGAGCCGGTGTCGCACTAGGTTGTTGAAGATGTCGCGAAATCTGAGGGGGGCTCCGCTGGGATTTCTTCGGTACCAGGTCTGCTCGAATTGCCAGAGGTCCGTGATCTCTTCTGCGTTCATGTGGTGGAAAGTCGTAGCGGCATAGCACCAGGCCTGCCTCTCGAGTTTTTCGACAGACCAGTCGAGCGCGGTCAGGCTATCGCCTTGCAAGTGCGGGTATGCCCAGAACATATCGACGCCGACATCACTTAACGCCTTTCCCAAGATCATGTCCCCGGCCCACCCTTTCAGTGTCGCCTGCTCGATTTCGGTTTTCTTAGCTCTCCAATGCTTTGAGACTTTTTCCAGAGCCGGCTTCGAGAGCACGAAGCCGGATCCTCCATGAGCGAAAAGAACTCCGCTCGCATACATATGCTTGCCTAGATACCATGGTTTGCTGGAGTCGAAGAGGCGTAGGTACTCAAGCAGATTGGTCCACATTAGGTATGTATCCGGCTCGACGAATACGAACCACTTCGCCTTCGGCTTCTCCTGTAGCGCTCGGTCGACCATGGGGAGAAACTTCCATTTGTCGAGCTTCCAACCCGGGTTATCCAACGCGCCTGAAGGGCCACTTCCAAACGTAGTCTCATAGTCCAGCCCCTCGCGACCCCTGGTGCGAAGGCGCTCATATAACTCGAATTCCGGGGCCGTTTTCTTTATCGTCTCGTTTACTTCGTTGAGCACGTCGTGAATTTTGTGGCCATCTACAATCTCGTCCATGTCTGAGTAGATGATGAAATCAGGGACACATGTAAGGATGGTCTTGAAGTGGACGGGGAGCTTCTCTTGGGCCTCGGTTGCCCCCGTTCGGATCACCACGAAGACATCCTTCATCAACGACGTCTTGGGGCACACGACGCCATCTTCCTTGGCCTGTTCCGAGGAGGAAGTGGCCAAGATATTGCGTGCTGCCGGTTTTGAGGTCGGCCAAAGATAAATAAACACCGTCAATGTTATTACACCCAAGAGTAATGCAGGCCGTAGCCTCCGAAGCTTAGATCTTGATGGGTTAAAAACCATCTTGCTCACTTTCCCGAAGTGTTCTTGCTGAAATATGTGACAGATGCTGTATGTACAGTACATATACACCTAAAATGGCGGTGGTGATATGATGTGAGATGTGACGGTGGGATCCGCGCTATCATCGATGAACTCGCGTTTCGCGGCGCTCCCTGGACGCTTCACATCAGGTGAGGCCAATGATGCTGTCTCGCCTGTGGCATCGCCGGTTGCTTCCGCAGAGTGCCTTGTGTTTAGAAGAAGGCGGCGACAGAGACAGACAGAGCTATCCTCATTATTCTTTTTCACAAGAGACGTAATCCTCATCGTAGCATAAAAGATAGTTCCGTTTAGTGTCGAGGTGGATCTCGGTTATAATTGGATTAGGGGTCAATTCTACTTGGCATTCCCTTGGAGTGGCGTAACACTTTTCCCCTGGTCGAACCCCCCGGCCAATCATCGTCAACGTAACCATGTCAGTCTAACGGCATCTGGGTCGGTCTAACCATTCCGACGCGAGTCCTTCTTCCTATGGTATTTCTCCAAGGTATTTACGGCACTGGATTATGTTGTTATATTCAAAGTTAATATCGTCGTCTTTTTGATACAGAGCATCGTGGAAGAGACTACGGCTTTTTTTTTATCTATTTCCTATGTTTCTTTTTGGCATAAATTGGGTGTGCGAAGAGACAACGGGGCAACGACATCTAACTATACACAGATTGAGGAGGTTTCCCAAGAAACGTTTATTAGTCTAAGTGAATGAACGGGAAAGTACCGAGGCATCCGTGATCATGCTTGGATCACTAAGAGCCTTTCGGTCTAATGCAGTAATGGTTTTTATTATCACTTTTTTCTAACTTAAAGATTTATTCGCACACTTGGATTAGGTCACTTTGAAGTATTTGTTGAGCTCATCAACTCGGCTATACGTCACTTGTACGTATGGTCCACCGTGTGATGCATGTTATACCAAAAGTTCCTACTTATGTACAACTGTGGCGCTACTGACGAAAGAGAGTTAAGTGATGTGAGGCCCCTAAAACGATTTTCTTAAAACTGTAGTCTCGAATGTTCGTCATAGGATAGCCCAAGCTAACCTCTGAACATCCAAGACTGAAGGAAAAACGTAAGAAGATAGATACAAATATCGAACTCCAGATCTAGTATATTACTGCAGTAGTAGCTAGAGGCCTTTAGAAGTATTGAACGAAGTGCATTGGTATATAGATGCTTTTCGTCATGTACAATCCATTACACGCACAGCCGAACAACTCGTAACATAGTTTCTCCCCAATTTCTTAGTAACGAGTTTCAACGCCCCTAAGAGAACATTGTACAAACATCCTCAATTGCCAGTAATTTAATTGCGATAGTCTCTTCTTCATAGCATGTACACGAGGAGCCTTTGTACTTATTTCTACTCTACTGGAAACTCGTAGTTGTATGTTGTGTTCCATTCGCAAATACACCGTTTATTTGATGGCCTAGGTATATATGAAATCAAGAGGAGTTGAATCTGGACGCGGTGTCAAGCTAATAGAACATATAAGTCGGAATTCCTATTTCTTATATCGGGCTGGGCTCGGGGCTGGCACATTGTCTCCGATTACTCCTGCCGCTTTGATGGTTCTTCTCGGATCCCGTTCCCGGAGGGTTAGCATATCATCAATGGCCCAGCGGGAACTATAAGCTAACTATTTATAGGCCTGGTAGCACTAAGTATGACCTCATGTGGAATATACTGATACACCATCTAGTTTGTTTGCTGCCAAATGGGCTGATGTTCTAAACGCTCTGCGCGGCATAAAGTCTTGAATTGAAGCGCGACGCTAGAGCAAAGGCGAACTAGACTGCAGGATGGACGTAAGGGAGGCGGCAGTAGGACGAATAAAGTGACACGGCACTGGACTTGGGGCTCATACGATAGGTATTATTCGACTATGTGCCCAACCATAATCAATAGGATGGCTTACAATGACCTTGCTTCTAGGGTAGCTTTAGTCAGACTCGCATCATCATGCTTTCCTCTCGTCTTCACCTGGTGGTTCCGAACCCTGGCTAGCATGCCTGGATGAGGGTAGTTTCCCCCCGATACAGGAGCATACCTACATTAATCCTACCCAGCTTCAGCTGATGGGTTAAGACACTCGCCCATTGCATTACTTGTAAGCCGTAAGGTTCTAGGTATCTAAGCGCCTGGTGGGGGCGGCGGAGGAGTCCTGATTGAACCAAAAAAAGATGATATCGCGATATATCGCATAGCACAGCAGCGTGGCGCACCACACGAGATAGACATACATACACACACAAGGGACACAAGCAAAGCCGCAGCGGCTCTTTTGTCAGCGGTGAGAAATAGCAAATCAGCCCGTCGTTTCCGGAATTCGCGAAAAGGGGTGGCACATCTGCTGCAAGGAGAGGGGCGATGGGCGCTTGGGGGCGCTGGGCAGCACAGGAAGCAAGGACGAGCATGGCTGAGCAGATCGACAGAAGGTAGGTATTTTGGAAGCGGCATAAAGCATGAATTGATTGGGTTTAGACGATTGGGGGGTGATACATAGTCGGATAGTCGGTATGATTGTGTGTGCTCGACCGACGCGAGCGAGCTGGGGGTGCGGGGAGGGAGGGAGGGAAGAGAAAGGGAGTGAGAGGGAGAGGGGAATAGGAATGGGAATGGGATGAGATAGCCGCACTTGATATCGACACATACTTTCCACATCTGGTCGAAGCCGCATCTGGTTTTGCTTTTTCTCTCTATAAAGAGCCTGCTGCTCGTCTGCGAAAAAAGTGGTCGGATATTCCAGCTTGTAAGTCAGTCGATTTACCTTTTCAGGGCGTCAGCATCTAAAACTACCTGCTTTGCACCACGCTAAATCGGTATAACTAAGTGGAGTTGTCTCTCTCCGCCCCGATTTTTTTACAATTCGATGGGAAAGCATAGCAGCTCCCTCGTTCGATAGCAAACGAAAAATAATTTGAAGCAAATCAGACCACCGCCGCCTACTTATCTACATTATATTTATTTATACTACCTACATTGTCTACCACTGCACCACTCTCACAATTACCTACGGGTGCCGTGGCGCACAGAATCTCTCTATAACCAAACCATTCCTTTTGCCATTGATCCAATTTCTTGAGCTTCGGGTGACAGCCCTCCATCCTATCGAAAATGAAGCGCAAGGCAGAGGAAGTGGAAGAGCCGCAGCCCGTCGCTCAGACACCCCCCAAGAAGAAAACCAAGACATGTAAGTCGTCTTTTTACTTACAATTACACCTCGTAGAGAAAATCTAATTGGGATATACAAAATTGGAGTGCAAATTCCAGCCAAATGCTAACTCTGGCCCATAGCGCTGAGCAAGGAAGATGCCCAAAAACGCTTTAGAAAAGGGCTCTTCGACAAGAAGGTCCTCGACCAGTACACGCAGGACTACTCCACGTCGTCGCCGTACAAGCACGCTGTCATCCACGAGCTGATCGACGACAAGCTCCTGCGTGCCGTGCGCGACGAGATTAAGGACAACATTACCTTCACGCCCAAGGAGACCGACATCTACAAGATCCACCAGTCGGGCGACCTCGCAAACCTCGACGGACTGGGTGACGATGCCCTCGCCAAGCTGCCCTCCCTCCTAGCCCTCCGCGACGCCATGTACTCCCAGGAATTCCGCGACTACGTTGCCCACGTCACCGGCAGCGGACCCCTCAGCGGTCGCAAGACCGACATGGCCATCAATGTCTACACCCCCGGCTGCTACCTGCTGTGCCACGACGACGTCATCGGCAGTCGCAAAGTCAGCTACATCCTCTACCTCACCGACCCGGACATCCCGTGGAAGGCCGAATGGGGCGGCGCCCTCCGCCTCTTCCCCGTCAAGGAGCTCGAGGGCAAGGACGGCGAGGTGGCGCACACGCCGGTGCCCGACGTCAGCAAGGTCATCCCGCCGGCGTGGAACCAGCTGAGCTTCTTCGCCGTGCAGCCGGGTAAGAGCTTCCACGACGTCGAGGAGGTGTACCACGCCGAGACCGCGGAGCAGCTGGCGCGCGAGGGCGGGCGCGTGCGCATGGCCATCTCGGGCTGGTTCCACATCCCACAGGTCGGCGAGGACGGCTACGTCGAGGGCGCCGAGGAGCGCAACGTCAAGAACAGCGGCCTCATGCAGCTGCAGGGCAACCCCGACCAGTACGACGTGCCGCCGCCGCAGCCCGTCCCCGTCAAGGAGGAGGGGAGGGACTTCGACGCGGCCGACCTCGACTTCCTCCTCCGCTTCATGACCCCGACGTACCTGACGCCCGAAACGCTCAAGCAGATCTCGAACTATTTCAGCGTCCACTCGAGCATCATGCTGTCGGAGGTGCTGGGGAAGAAGTTCTCGGAGCGCCTGCGCGCCTACGTGATGGCGCAGGAAGACGCGAGCAAGGAGCTGCCCGAAGACAGCGCAAAGCTCGAGAAGGAAACCCCCTGGCGCGTGGCCAAGCCGCCGCACAAACACCGGTACCTGTACCAACATCCATCACAACCGTCCTCTCGCACCGAGAAGAGTAGTGAAGAAAGCGACAAAGCCACAAACGGAGTAAAAGAAGAGAAGGTGGCCGAAGGCGGCGGCGGCGATGAGTCCGACTCGTCCCCTCTCCGCGAGCTCCTCGACGAGTTCCTGCCGAGCCCGCAGTTCCGGCGCTGGCTGCAGATCGCGACGGGGTGCAAGATCGAGAGCCACGACTTCGTCGCGCGGCGCTTCCGGCGCGGCAAGGACTACACGCTCGCGACGGGCCACGAGGGCAGGCCACAGCTCGAGCTCAACCTCGGCTTCACGCCCACGAAAGGGTGGGGTGACCCGGAAGAACAGGAGCACGAGGACGAGGAGGAGGAAGACGAAACTGCCAGCTCGAAAACAAACGGGAAGAAGGCGAAGAAGGATGAGAATGAAAAAGGGGAGACCAATGGCAAGAAACACGAACAGGAACATGAGCAAGAGAAGGAAGAAGTCGTAGAAGTCGGCGGCCACGAGGTCTACATGGCTGGCGACGAGGGCGACGACAATGAAGACGCGGCCATCTACAAGTCTAGCAACGACGAGGAGGGCGACAACATTCTCTTCTTCCAGGCCGCGGCGTGGAACCGCCTGAGCCTGGTGCTGCGCGACAACGGCATCCTGCGCTTCGTCAAGTACGTGAGCCGCCGCGCCAAGGGCGACCGGTGGGACATCAGCGGGTCGTTCGAGGTTGAGGAGGTTGAAGAAGAGGAGGAGGAGGTGCAGGAGGAATATATAGATCCCCTAGCTGATGACACCGAGGAGGAGTGGAAGGGATTATCTGCATCGGAAGACAGTGATTCGGACTTTTGAGGACGAGGCGGGGTTATTTAAGCCAATGTATTATCGAATCTAGTAATGAATAATGAATTCACGATGCCTTAAATCTGCCTTGTTTCAATTAAACGTCTGAGCCACCCTAGTAGCATCTAACGAGATGCATGCGCGATCATAATGTAACGGCGTAATCTTATTCCTCGTAACCTCGTCTTCAACACCTTCTAAGATGCTGTCTTGCTCATCTATCATGCACAAGGTCTACTCTACGTGTAGCCCTCCCCAATGATGCCCATGCTTAAACAAAACAAATGTAATGATTCAATCCAACCCCCTTCTCTTCTGAGGTAGTCTAGCCAACCAACTGAGTAATGGATGATCTGGATGCAAACATGCCCTACGCCGCGCCCGATGCATGTATGCTTCGCCTGCCGAAACGCCTGGCTTGCTAGATAGATAGACACAATTCCAACCCAAAAACGATAAAATATCACAAAAAATATGACCAATTGCCGTGCGATGACGGTCTACATGTCCTTGAGCTCGTCTTTGCTCTTCGTGCTGACGAATGCGTGCTTCAGGAAATGCAGCCAAGTCTTGCGGGCCTTCTTCTTCTTGCCCTTTCCCTTGTGTTTCTTCTTCTTGTCCTTCTTGCCACCCTTGGCAAACTCACGAGCATCAGAATCGCTCTCTTCGCCTTCGTCATCATCATATTCATCGACGGCGCCATCGTCCTCGTCGTCGTCTTCCACCGACGATCCCGATACCTTCGACGCCTGCCCAATTCGGTGAGCAAGACGCACAAAGCTCTTGACCGTCAGGTCTTGTAGACCGTAGATCTTGTCGTCAAAGGTGCTGTACTCGACCTCGAAGCCGAACTCCCTCGGCTGCGGCTTGTCGTGCTTGGGCGTCTTGCCCTTGTGCTTCCCGGGGTTCCAGCCCTCGGGCGCCACATCGTCCTCAGGATCGCTGGTGACGTCGTTATTGATGTACGTCAGGTTCGCGTAGTACTGCGTGAAACCGAGGAGAGTCAGGGTCTGAGCACGGTAGGCTGGGCCGGGGAGAGCGTCTTTTGCTGGAGGCTTGGGCAGGCGGAGGTTAGGGTCCGCTGGTGGCTTTTTGCCCTTGCCCTTCTTGCCCTTTTTCTTTTTCTTCTTCTCGGCCTCGAAGTCGGGGTCCTCGCGCCTTTTCAGCTCGTGCACCTCCTCCGGCACTTCATCGAGAGTAGAGATCGTCTCTTTAAGCTGCATGGCCCTTTCGGTGTCGGCCCAGCTAGGGACATCTTCAATTCCCGTGATGTTGTACTCGAACACCCTCAGACTTGGAAAGTAATTCGGCACGATGCTGGGCGATATGAGAGAGAGCTGGAACCGCTCCGCCCACTTGCCGCCGAGCTTATCTTTGCCTTTCTTGCCCTTGCCTTTGCCTCGTCCTTTCTTAGATTCATCGACGTCTTCTTCTAGAGCGGCGGGGCTGGGCAGATTGGCCCAATCATCGCGCAACTCTTTCAAGTAGCCGGCGCTTGACTGGATTGAGAGGCGTTCTTCCATGGCCTCGCGGGCCGAGGTCTTAGACATGCCCGGAACGCTAATCAGAGACATGTCGATTTCTTTTGTGTCCTGCAACAAGAAGTGATCAATGTTCATATGCCCGTATAGGGAGGCGACGACGACATCGCGGTACTGCTGGAGCCACAGGGTGTATTTCTGCCAACATGTTTCATCCCATAATTGCTTGCCCGCCGTCCTGGCAGGTGGAACATGACCCATGAGAATGGCTTTCACGCTGCGACTTCGTAAGTACTCTAGCTGGACAAGTAGCCATTCGAAGTGCTTGTATCCAGGCTCGGAGGGGTGCGCGCAATCGTCAACGCCGGCGTTGCGGTCGAAGAAGTACATCGTGTTAAGGCTGAATACAGCGAGCTTGTTTGGTATCACCTCGACGTAAAACCAGCCACCGAACTCGAAGGAGTGGCGCTGGGCCTCGGGAATGAATTGTCTCCAAATGCTGCTGTACGTGCGAAGGATGTCATTTGGTCCAGGCATCAAGATGTTATGAGGATATATGTCGTTATTGCCGAAAGTTGGCACCACGGGAACAACCAGGCCACTGTCATCGGAGAAGGTATCGACAACGGCATCGGCGATGCGACGGTTCATGGACAGGATGTCTTTGTTGTGGCGGGGTAGCTCCTCGTCGCTGTCATGGCGGGCGGAATCGCCAGTCCAGACAACAAAGTCAATCTCATCCCTCAAGTGCTCTTTGACCCAGGCCAAGGTGGCATTCACCAGCGACATGGGTGAGTCGCAATCCGACGTCTCGGCTCCGTACACACCAGCGAGGCCATTGCCGCGATGGCATGCGATGTTTTCCTGGGTCGATGTGTGGGGTTTATAGTGGTCATCGGGGTGTAGATCTGCATCGACCGCACTCTGGTTAAGATCTGTGTGCTATTGCTCTGGTGGTCGAGAATGGTGGTGTAGCGGGCATACCTGTGATATGAAGGAACCTGCCGCGAAGGCGACGCTGTGCGGTAGTAGCAAGGGGCCGTTCGCTACCGGGGTCGCTGTGTGGCTGCAGGGCGAACTGAGTTTCGGTTGTAGGTGCACCCAGAGCTAGCAGGTTGGGGACCATCAACGTCGCCCATTGGAGGGCCCTTAGGGGTGCCATGCTGCACGATTAATAGTGCTGGCTCTATGAGCTTTAACTACAGCGTAGCGAGGGTTCTCGGCATGTGGAGGATAGATAATTCAAGAGAAAAAAGTTGTGAATAGCGTCATAACTCTGACTAGGTATATAAGTATAAGGCAGGACTATCTAGTGTAACTTTAGCAATCTGGATTCAATTCCGTCATCAAAAGTCATTAGGTACCTATCTAATCCACGACAGTGACAGTGCCACCCTGGCACTCCTGTCAGGGCGAGATTAGGATAGCACGGTTATGGGAGATCGTCTTGCGTCAAGGCGGCGATCTGGGTCTGATGGAGCCTATCAAAGACCCTGGCGAAAACGAGGCGAGGGACAACTGGAATCCAACTCTCTGTCTGCTTCCCGACGGATTCCCACTTTTTTTGCCGTGTAAACCGACAGAGAGAAAAGACGAAGGAGCAGCAAAAGCCAGTTGACGCAAGCTCACTCGAGCTGATGCCTCCCGTTTTATCCTTTTGCCTCTTCCTACGAACTAGACTTTTCACAGCGGTCTGAATCGAACGGGTGGCACCCACCAGACGAACGGGCGTTGTGTGCTGTGTGCTGTGCAGCGAATCATGGCGCTGCATTTCGCACGTGTAGAACGCGTCAACGGAGAGAGATCTAAGCATGTAGCACATGGCGTTTATACCTGATGAGTAAGTAGCACGCAAAACTAATAGCTGATGGTAATGAGAATGGCCCGGGTGGGTCAGCAGAGCGAACTATACGATGATCAGACGACCAAGGAACATGGAGGCCATTGTCGTCTACCTTGATGGTCTGTTCGGATAGAAAGCAGGTAAGTAAGTACACACACCTAGGACACACCTCCAGGTTACCTACAGTGCTGTAAGTACACAAGGTAGACACAATTAGGACGAGAACATGGCGAGCAGCTGCTTGTGACACATGTTGCTTGTGATGGCCCTGTTGCGTCAGATCTCACACCGGATACCGTTCCGGGGACCAATACTCTTAAAAAAAAACTTGATGCAGCATGACGTGCCGCAGGGCATAGGTACCTGGTCAGCTGGAAGAGGGTCTCATTCGCTCAACCCTCGGCTATTAATGGTGGTGTAGGGGTAGGTATGCTGTACTTGCGCTGTCTACGTAAGCTCCAGCAAGAGAGAGGTACCTAGACCCTATACCCAAATTGATCTTAGTGTGCTTATTATCGATAAGGCTTACCAACCACCGATCCCTTTCTCTTTGGAGCTACACCCGCCAATTTTCACATTTTGGCTTCTTCTTTCTTTACATTCGACAGCACTTATAATTCACAATCTTTTTTGATTGCTTCGAAAGGCCAACTTCCAAATAGTCTCTCGATTTGAATCTAGTGCGAGACTAATATAGCCGTTCGTTTGAGGGAAGCCAGTTTTTTTGCCAACAAGCTGGTTTCCTATGGTAAATCTCGGCCACATGAAAAATCTCTAGTGACTTGTGGTGTACACCATCCGCTAAATGAACAGGATCTGACCGTAACCTTCAGTTCGCTTGTTCAGCGAAGTAGATAAGTTCTTATTCTATCCTGAGTAGGTATCGAAAGGTGTTGAGAAGATCGCCGCATTCCATAAGATAGCTAACTCAGAGCCTGATTATTCCCTTGCTGGTATGTCCTTGCTCAGCTCTGGCAGCTCGACCAACGTAACCTCGCCCGAATCACTCTTTTCTGTCTTGTAGGCTCTATATTCGACATTCCTATATCTTGGCCCCTGCACGACTCTATTGAGAAAACCTGAATGCGTGACGACGATGATGCACTTGTCTGGCTGCTCAGAAAGCCATCGTCTCACAACTGCTGCTCTTTCTCGAATTGTTTCTTCCGACGGTCCATACAATCCCGTCTTCTGGGGGTAGACTGGATCGAGTTGTGAGAAATCGTAGCTGGGCCAGGCTTTCTCCAGCTCCGATCTTTCGGCGCCGACATCACAGGGGTTGGCCGTATCTTCCTGAATTTCTCAATTTCAACCCGACATGATCCTCAAAACTTCAATAGGAACATCTCACCTGCCATTCCGCACGCGCCACAACCGGCACGCCTTGGTCCAGCAGCCATCCAAGGGAATGCTGAACAGTCTGCAGTGTCCGCGATAATGGACTCACTATGATGCGGCACCCCTCCGTAGAGTAGGGAAATGAGGCCTCGAGCTGGTCTGCAAGAGGTTTGCATTGCTCTATGCCTTTGTCTGTCAACTTTGGATCGAATATCGACCAATCATTATCGATATCTAGGACTGTTAGGCACCATCTACTGAGTTCTAGGGGTTGGATATGGTGTACTCACTGTGTAAAGCCTGCGCGTGGCGTATGAGAATAACCACAGGAGCCATTTTAGTGACGGTTGTGATCGCCGGTGTTGGTTAGATTGGAGCTTCTCGACGGCGCGGGCTAGACAAGTGAGTAATAAACAGACCACATCGATACGTGTTTACCTCGCAGACAGCCAAGATCTATTCAAGCCATAAATACAAGATTGGTGGAAGTACAAGTAAGGGAACCAAAAAGCTTGTCCCACTCAACCCCGCTACTAACCCCGCCAAATGATATTTGTTATTCAGGACAGCTAGTTTGCAACACACAAATCCCGCCAGCCTTTGCTAACCTCAAAGGAAATTTTATCTTACTGATCAAGATTTTAAGGTCCCTGGATAGAATAAACCGAGTTAACTCGTATGATACTCCATCAAGATGGGGCAAGTTAAATTCGCATATAAGGTTGCTACCTGTTTAGTTTGAAACCTGATCATCCGTAACCCCAGAAAGCTATGTGCCCCGTACCTACTGCATTAGCCCTTAGGTTCTTTAGCGTATGTGTAGTTAGGCCTATTAAAATATAATTGCATAAGTATTTATTGTACAACTGGGGAACTCGAGACGCGAAAGTAACGTATAGTCTTGGGTTGTCACGGATGATGTTGTGGCGGGCCGGGGCAGGCTGGTGCAAACCGTCATCTAAATCCCAATTCATTTTGACCTAAATTAATATACTAGTGCTGGCGATTTTCTCGAAGTTTCGTCTTCAGATTGCCCCAAACTGAATACGTAATGCTATATAACCGAGGAAGGGGGATACGGGAACGAAACAAACTGAATCACGCTGTGAGCAAGCAACTACTGAGCAAAACTTAGAGACTCGAACAGTAGGAGGAATACAGCTGGAATCCATCGGGCTCTCTCTTTTATACGGTTATATGATCAGCTTATGCTCACTTGAACTTCTTGCCACCTTCATTAAAGGTAATAGACATTCTGGGAGAAGATAGAAGATGACTTGTTTAACTAACTATAATCCGAATCATACAATATCTATAGGATATATATACTCAGACCTCACTATCTAAGGCCCGTAGAAAAGCGGGCACGTGTATGACATTGTGACTCCCTCCCTAAGTATATATATATATACGTTGTAGCTTATATTGAGTAGTATGCAGTATGGGCCTCAGCAGAACTCAAGACTCGACCCTGAGGGATCGAAGATCCTCGCATTTATCAATCACCCAAGCTGCTGACATACTCTCTGAGGTGAGCTGTTATACGCTTCGCAGCTCTCACATGGAGATCCCATGGATTCCGTCTGCCATCTAGTAAATCCGAGGCTTACCCCTATCCCACGCAGCTGGTCTTCTTTTCTGAAATGGCGGGAGGGCTGCTTCTTGATTGGATGTTAGTGACTCGACTGCCTGTTAGCAGCGAGTAGCCGCGACCTGCAAGACTCAATCTTCCGGATTTGGGTCTTATCAAAAGAAGTTCGCAAGCTAGAGGTGTCATGTGAAAAGGGGGTTAGCTTAGAGGGCTACGGCTGTGCTGAGATAGTAAGGCATTGTATGATTCTAGGAGTGATGTCGATACTGTAGAGTTGCAAAGCCCCTTTCAAACAGATGTCATTTCCAGTAAACTGAGATTTTTTGTATCCATGCATATTAACTGCTGCTGGGGTCCTATAATACCTTCTATAATTGTTGATTGAATCGTTTCTTGAGTGGCTGAACAGGCGGGAGGGTATGCCATTCCTCTTGTTGTGGATTGAAAACAAGCTGCAGCATGCGAACCAGCAGCCAATGTCATGCCCCTCTTCTCTCTTCTTTCCTCGAGGCGATCAATCTGGGAATATTTCAAAAAAAGATTTACCAATATCACCACGATTACCATCGCCAATACCACTAACACCATCAGTACGAATATCAAGTTGAGGGTCAAGACCTTCCTTCTGGATTACCCTAACTGACGTCTGGGAAGGTACGATCTGGGGGAATAGAATGGGCAGCGGAAGCGTATCTCCGTCACCAGTGCCGTAAGGAGGTCCAGAAAGACCGGCGTGATTCCGCTCACTCGATAGGATACAGGATAAGGTCTGTTGACTCCAAAGGGGGCCAAAAAACGAGCGAAACGAAGACCTTCGCCGGTAATATCGTCAGTACGAAGCTATTCCCTTCTTACAAAATTCGAAGCAATTGTCGAGCACCAAGGACGGAACCCGTGATCATCTTAATAGGATATATTGACGAAGAGCTATTAAATGGACAAAAAACTAATAGAATCATTAAAAAGGATGGATTAGGCCCGATCTGGTGCTGTTCTCGTCGACTATCCGACGAAAAGAAGATCTGATTAGAGTATCCCTCGTAGAAGCCTAAATTTCCAGATTTCAATAACGGGATTGATCTGGTGAACAATCGCTGGCTACCACGCTGTGGGTAGGTAGCCTGCCTCTGGCGTGTGTCCATAGAGGAGTATGGAGGATCCTTGCCGTATATAGGTAGTGGGGTCCAGACACTGTGGGCCATTCCCAGCGTAGATGCGTCCCACCTTTTCTAATGTCTTTAACACA
This sequence comes from Nemania abortiva, assembly GCA_022578505.1. Classification (NCBI taxonomy): domain Eukaryota; kingdom Fungi; phylum Ascomycota; class Sordariomycetes; order Xylariales; family Xylariaceae; genus Nemania; species Nemania abortiva. The sequence goes on from MU392561.1 coordinate 90,345, forward strand.
ACTTAATCAGCATTCCTTTGACTCACAGCGAGGCTCTACGCCGCCGGCCAACTTAACTATGGTCACCTACCTCATGACCGAAAATGAGCCTGAGGTCGATTCTGGGGGGCTCCGGGCGGGTTAAAAAGAAGACCTCGTCGACGTTGTCGAGCCGACCAAGCGTAAAGCGATCCCCATCCTCCTCATCGCCATCGCCATCCCCTTCATCATGGGCCTCCTCTCTGCCCCGTCGGAAACCAGGAGTCGGTGGTGCGAGAACAGCAACAACAACAAAGAACAAGAGTGCCGAAGCCGACAAAGACTTCTTCGACGATGACGACAAACTCGACGACTTCGGCCTCGTCACCGCCCTCGCGACCGATCTACGCCTGCGCGATACGCCCCAGGCGATCCAGTACATCCGCACGCGCATGTTTGCGCCCGTGCCCGAGACGGCCGCCGGCATGACGTCCACCCGCATCGCCGAGATCCTCAACTACCGCCGCAACCTCCCGCCCATCGTGAGCATTGCGCACGTGCAGGCGCTGCTGGCGTCGCCGAGTGGCGTAGAGCGGGAAGTCGCCCAGCTCGCGCAGCAGGGTTTCTTGCGGCGCATCGTCGTGCCGCGGCGGGGCGCCGTGGGCGAGTTCGTGGTGCTGTCCTCGGACTACGAGGCGTCGCTCAAACAAGCGACGGGTCTGGGCGAGACTGCTAGGGATAACCTCCTGAAGTTCTTGGCCGAGAATCCGGGCTCCCAGGTCCTTGGGGGGGATGTGCTGAAGCCGCCCGAGATCGAGGAGCTCGTGCGCGCGGGCTTCTTGACGGCACATCATGTGGGCGGTGTCGCTAGTCATGGCGCCATGTCTGGCACTATGCGCTCGTACGCTCGCCCCGAGGACAAGATCACCCTGACGTCCCTGGAGACCGTGTCGCGGCAGGCGGCAGGCTCCCTTGGGACTGTTGGGGGGCAGGGCGCTCTACATAATGCGGGTGGCGGTGGCGGGGGTTCGTTGTCTGTAATTGCTTCGGCGAGCTCCTCCGTTACGGAGTACAGACTTTCAGTCCCCGGGGCAGGTTCATTCCTGAAAATTGCATCCGCGGCCCTAGATCATCTGGTATCCTTGCTGGGAAAGTCCAAGTTCAAAGAAGCCCCCGAGTCTGAACTCAAGGAGCGTTGGGATGGCGGCATTGCCAAGGTCGAGGAAGCTCGACACGCTGCTGCAAAGAGGGCCCGGGGCGAGTTTGTCGGCGTGCTACCAGGGCAGACCAGGAAGTGGCGCCAATTCTATGGACTCAATTTTGAATGGGTGCTACAGGAGGCTGTGGGCGCGGGGCTCGTGGAAGTCTTCGAGACACGCAGCGTTGGGCGGGGTGTCCGTAGCATTAGATGACCTGCTTCAATATTGTTTTACATTTAGTACACCGAGTAGACAACAGTGCCCGGCCCATAGATATGGCTGGCCTAGAAAGCATGATATGATTATCGACCCAGCGAATAAATGGTAATTTACAAGTTGGGCCCAGTTGGTTTTTTGAAGAATCGATGTTAGACAAATCTGCAAGGCTCTTACGTTGGTGAACCTCGAACGTAACAAGCAACTTCAATGCAATTTGCGCTACATATTACTCAGTGTACCGCATTACCGGACCGGAGAATTAGAAGTCTGTCAGGGATGACCCTCGCAAACTTCCTAATACATGAAATCCCATCTTCTAATCCGGTAGGACGGCATTACCCGCTCTCAGGTATCTGAAGCGGACAGTGGTAACACTGTTTCACGATCTGCTTGCTTCAGTTTCCGTTAAGCAAGCTACTCTTGAGATGGGCCAGAACATCGGTTTCGAAACTTTCTCGGAGCTACTAGGCAGACAGCTATCTGTATGTTAATTATTGTATGAGTATGTTTGTTATAGTACAAGTACCGATATCAGATGACAATGCCACTGATTGATAAGTAAGGACAGGGCCATGACGATGCTGCACAACACATCCCGTGACATCTATACTTCTCGCAGGGTTATCCTAGAAACAAGGATACCACGACCCCGTCCGGTAGTTTGTTTTCGTCGTGGTGCATGACGTTGAAACATGGGCCTTCGACTTCAAGTCCAATGCAGTGCCAGCACAGAGCATGTCGACAGAATGACCACTTATATACCTCACCTACGTACATAAAGGTTTGTTTGAGTGGTGCTGATTGCTCGTCGTAGCACCCATGGGTCGCTCATTGGTAGTATAGGTAGGCATAGGCATTGATTCTCCGGAAATCAGGATGCGACCTACTCCCTAGGCCAGCGCCGACCTCTTATAAGTCAAGCAACCTACTGCCGACGACGTTTCATTATTGCTGGGTACGTCGTAGGCACTGTTCTGCGCGCGTCTGCCAGTCGACTTCCGAGCCGGCCGGAGTCCTTACCTATTTGGTCTGGCATTGCCGCGCCGGGGACCCGGGCAGGACGGCGTCGCGTGCGCTGCTACGTCTTGTCTCACCGATGGTAGGCCACTGGCTAGAAGTCTGACGCAGGTCCCGGCGAAACCCGCTCCCGAGACACCAAGCCATGATCCCACGAGGCTTCGCTCCTAGGATGGGCAGCCAATGGCAGCGATCGGCTGCTGCAGCACCCATGAACCTGGTTTGGTTCGGTTGGGCGTCCAGCGATTCAGGAGTCCGGACGAATGTGTGGTAGTAGCATGGTACCCCGCGGAAATCAACGCTCCACGCGGCATGTGTTTGCTATCGTTTCTGTGTCCTCAATTGGACTCTTTGATTCTTCCCTCTTCGTCTCTCCCTCTCGGAGGTCTGTCCTCTAGGAACACAGACTGGGCCGGGTGAGAGGTGGTTGCGTGCTCCATAGGCCATCGTTTGGCCTCTCGCTTAGTGAACGTAGGGAGACATCAGAGACGAGGGGCTATTCGCCGCATTCATGTGATACCGCAATATGAGCACCCATGTAGTCATAGAGCGGTAAGTTAGGTAACTCGGCTGTTTTGTATACACCGTCCAATATCGGCTCGACGATTTCATTAGTAGTCGATGGTATTGGTATATCGATTGCCCCTGGAGATGGGTAGTCAATCCTTCGCCGTGATGGTCCCCTTATCACACTGTTTCAGCCTGTCCTTCCCGTGCCATGCGTAACCAGGTGCGAGGAGGTGCGTTGGAGATCCCATTGAACCCATGTGTCCAGCTACCTATCATAAAAAATTGGAATAGAAAACAGGATGTAAAAAAGCAAGCCAGAATAATTTGTCTTGCCTGTTAGATATAATTAGAGCGCAGAATGTAAGGCATGTCTAGCAAGTTCGACTCACTTCCGATGTTATTCAGCTCTTCTATCAGATATGACCGTCAATATTTCGCGTGATATATGTCTGGTGCTGAAACAAGCAGTGGGTCTTATCGTCGTACATCATAGTTATGATCCTAGGCCGAGTAGGATGTCTCCTGAAGCGAGTCATTTTCGCCTCTCCCGCTGCGCGGGTGATGTTTTGAGTCTTCTAAGGTTGACTCGTTGGTCCAATGCGGCATAAGTTCTCTCATCCTTGGGTTTACTTAGGGATGTCCAATGCCTAATTCCGGGGTAAACCCAGCTGGGCAGTCTAAACATCGCCTAGTAATATACTTCTTGCCCCTATTTCTTACCATTCTACGTATTGAGGCCTCGTCTCCGTCGTCTTAGTCAACGACGTAGGAGTGTGTACTAAGAACGTCATCACGTTGCCTTGCTATTTGTGATAGCAACTTTATTTTGTCAGCCGCAAAATATATAGTTTTTGGCCAAGATTTTATACATACCTACCCTAAAACACCCCCACACCAATTGTCAATAACAACACGCCAAAAGAAATCTCGTTGCCGTCGGTGCTATTTTCTTGTTGTACTGTCTTTGTGCCACGGTCAAGGGGATTTAGGCCTTGATCAACGTACTATCGTATGATCCATAGCGTAGGTAGCTCTTGATGTACGATTATTGGGGCTTAACTGCAGAGTTTGTACGTACCTCTGCCTCTCATGTGAGACAGATAGTCATGTACGAGATTTATGATACTGTACTCCGAACACGCAACTTCAGCAGAACGAGATGCGACTGACGAATCATCTCCGAGGTTGCAAGTATTTCCCTTAATTCATTGTCATATCGACATTATCAACCGAGATAAGATCTGGGTTTTGATCCTACTTCTATTATTATCGAGTGCTGTGCATCTCGCCCTGACTAAATAACTGAGGCGAGGCAGCTAGTGTAAGTGTTGCAACCAAGTAGGTAGGTAAGGCAGTTCAGTTCTCGTTGCCAAGCTTCCCTACGCAGATGCGGGGTAGCGTAGCAGTTCGAGGCAGAGTGGCGCTGTGTGGGAAATTGCACTGCTAAGCGGACAGGGAGGCGTTCGCTGCCAACCAGTTACACTCCAACGGTCGATCAAGGCCGATTACGGTTCGGCGTAGCGTGGCGTATAACCACTCGTGCAAACCCAACCAAGTGCTGTTGCTCGATGATCGCCGCGGAATAAATGTGACAGGAAAGGCTGAACTGCAGTAGACTAGCGACATTCTGGAACTCTGTGAGCCTATGCGAGCTACAGCCACCAACTAGTAAAAAGGAAACATGCATGTTGGCCTTCTGCTTGATTAGATATGACTGGTAAGGGTGCTACAGCACCCTAGACCCCTGGACGGCCTGGACAGGATACCTACCCACAACTGTACCCTGAAGAACACTTCGGAGACGCTACCGGGGAAGGCAATCAACTCCACATGAAATGAGAAATGAGTGGCATTGGACCTGCGTTGGGAATGTTGCATTCGCAACTGTAACTGCAGCTCCTACTGGCCCCCATATCGAATCCTCGCCTCGCCCGCGCGCCCGCGAATATTTCATTGGATACTAAATGGATTTAGTCACGACCAAAGGAGAATCGAGAATGCGCGATGGCGCGTTTCATTGCGTGAGTAATCCGATAGTCGACGAGTTGATTCAGTCTTTGAGCCAACTCGTTGTCGGAGTTACTCGTTCAAAGAATGATGACAACGAGCATTCTCGAGGGAGGTCAAAGCCTATTGACAGTTGGCATGATTGCTAGTCATTTCTCTGAGGTGGGAGATGTTTGTGTAGGTTAGGTGGTTGAGTAGTATTGGCGAAGTAAAGAGGCGCTTCGATTTCCCCGCGAAGGCGTCATGAAGGGAGCCCATAGCCACGTGGACTGCTAAAAACGATGCCCGTTAGCTAGTTATCTTCACTGTGGCTGAAAATGCCCACGTTATGGTGATAATGGACGAGTTTTTCAGAAGCACAGCATCATGCTGTACTGGATTCCCCTTCAAGCATATAAAAGATTCTCTTGTGGATGCGGACGAAGCTCTCTCCTATCCGTGTAAGTACAGCATAGCCTGCTAGGTACTTAGTCAACTTATGCGTACAACGTTAACGTATGGATTAGGGTATGGCGTAGCAATTCCCAGGGTTGGCATTGGCTGTCGTTGGAGTAGGCCGATATCTGTGCAGGGTAAAACAGCAAGGTTCATGGGATGGGATGGATTTGGGTTACGTTAGGCCGCGGATGGAAATTGTCCAGGAAATTGTGGTCAGGGGTCGGGTGATAGCCATAAAATTCCGGCAGTGATGCGAGATAGGCACTTATGTACTGTAGTGAAGGACCAATAGCGCAGTATACCTACCTGCAGAAATTACAATAGGGAAACAGCAGCCACACTCGCCTCGTCGAAGAGTCTTAGCCGATCCAGGTATTTAATTATCAAATACTCGTTTTTTTGTGATTTTTTTTTAATAGATATATGGAAAGCTATGCACATTATATCTTGGTTCATGGAGATCTGCTTTTGTTTCTTTTTACCGGTACTTGGGAAATAGGTAGGCAGATACCTACATGATCTCCTACACATAGGGGATCATATGCGGTTGTTTTGTTCTGTGTCTTACCCAGATGGTTTAGCACCCAAGCACCCGGCTACCCCGCTAATCCCTAAACGGGCATAATCAAGCGGCGCTATACTGTACAGTACAGATTATGTACAGTCACTGGACGGAACTGGAGTACCTAGATAGGTACGCACTGCATGATAGCTCCTGGCTAGCAATGCTTGTCATTACTTACTTAGACTAATGTAGAGTACCTATCTACATAGTACTGGAGGGTCAATCCCCGACCCGGACTCGTTGCTCGCCCCTAAACTGGTGAAAGGCAGGTGAAAGGGTTCTCAGTATTCGGATCATCAATCGATACCATCTCGTCGCGGTCTGCTTCAAAGTTCAGTCCATTGCTGCTTGGTGCCTGTGCTGGTGCTGCTAGTACTCTACACCGTTGTCCTTCATATTGGCGCAGCGCATACCTACATGTATCATTACTACCACGGTGTAGCGTACTACTCTTCCTACTATACCTTCTAGTGCTGCTACCGTGACTTCCAGCTCGGTTGCTGGATTTTATGCTTTGGTCGACAAGAATAGGCCTTTCGAATAACCACGGCAGCGACGGACCTCTTCAGCTCCTGCATCGAAGAGTCCAAGCAACTTTGATAGTTGCAATCCGCTCACTCTTACCTTCACCGGCCTGCGACGCTCGATCCTACCGTCTCCCTCTCCTTTACCTCGTCTGGACAGGCAACGGCATTGGCGACCTGACCGGATCCCCTGGCTGCAACAAAGGCGAAAAAAACTCCAATAATATCCGGCGGTTGACGAGCTTCCTTTGAGATTATTTCATCGTGGAACCACTTCGGCTGCAATACGCTCTCGGACCATAGGGAAAGAAGCATAAGCTCTATACAACAGACTGAGACTGATTCCACCTTGTCTTACGAAATACGTCGACCCTCCGGAAGTCGTCCAGCGGCCGGTACACGCCCGCCCTCTATCGAATAGGATTTGTTCTGTTCTGGTCTGGCACCGGTTGTTGGAGACCGCCGCCACAGCACCGTCCGAACTTTGTCGTTAGCTTCTGCTTCCCGTGAGTTAATCGATCTCCTTTCCTCCCAGCTTTTAACCTTGACCAGCCATTCGTCGTACACGCTGTTTCCCAAGGATGCGACCTGCTTTTCTTCTACTTAGTGTCAAATATTGATCGATCTAGTCTATTTAGATCTCGCTGGACCTGTCGTTGCCTGGTTCCGCATCCGCACTTGCGTGTCTGCCCAATTCTCATTGCCCAGCTTAACGAGGATTGCAAACTACCAACCAATCAGAACCAGCAACCCCCATCAACATTCTGACCCCTCCACTACCTATACGATAATCGTAAACCCTCGATCGAACCCAACTTACTTGACTCTCCTGTTATACGCGAACTTAAATTCCTAGTGACTGGACTATGATTGTGGACTTCTCTGTACAATCATTCTGTACTTGACTTTCCCGTCTAGCACTGCGACAACTCATTTCGCGTATAATATTCATCCACGTCGGCGCTCTCATGGGGGCGTGAGACGCGAATTGCGCCTTCGCAAACCTACTAGCACGTGCTATACACGTCCCCATTTTAAATGACGATGGCTACCACATTACCACGAATACGAGGGTCCAATGATCCACCGACGAGCGCTCTTCCGGCCTTGCCCCTATCAAAAAGCCGAAAGAGCACCGGCGGAATCGGAAGCCCGACCAGAACACCTAGAAGTGGGCTGAGAACGCCATCCGCCGCATCCTTCCATGGCGGGCCCCCTTTGTCTCCAGCACCTACTATGGCGCTTCCGATGCCGAGGGGCGCTGGAGTGAACAGCGCCGGGAGATCCATCCGAAAAACCGTTAGCATCAACTCATTCCCTCAACCTCCGAGCCGGGCCGGGAGTATGCCTCCAAGTCCGCTATCCGGAGCTGTTACGCCAGCTAGGAGAGCACGCACTCCCCAGTTATCATCTAAAGGTGGCTTCCAGTCGAGTGGAACACCAAGCCTGCTAAATGGGGGTGGAGAGGGCAAATCGCTCCTGGGCGGGGCTAGCACAAGACACTCGGATGGGTTAGTCAGCATAGCGTCGCCTCCCCAAAGCCGCAGCTCCTCGGCACAAGGTTCCTGTTCGACATCGGCGACTACATACGACGATCCATCGGAATCGAATGGGACCGGTGGCAGAGAGAAGCGCTCTTCGAAGGGTTTAGATGGTAAAGGAAATGTTCTCGTCAGCATTCGAGTGAGGCCAGATGCCGGAGGCAGCAATGGTCAAACAGAAGGGGAGTGGATGGTAGACGGTCGAAAGTCGCTAGTCGCATATCGCGGGCGCGAAGGCGGGGATTATTACTATGGTCAGTTTCTTGCTTCTCAATAATTTACTCTACTAACCGCTTGAAGATAATGTTTTTACGACCCACGACGATAATAGCCGTGTGTATGACCATATTGCGAAGCGTTTGGTTCGTCGAGTGATGGAAGGCTACCACGGAACGGTATTTGCATATGGTATGACGGGAACGGGCAAGACGTTTTCCATGCAAGGCACGGCCTCGTCTCCTGGTGTGATTCCGCTCGCTATAACCGACATATTCTCCTACATCCGTGAAACGCCAACCAGAGAATTCTTGCTGCGAGTGAGCTATCTCGAAATCTATAATGAGAGGATACACGATCTGCTTAGTATGCCGACGGCTAATGCCGCCGGGACTGGAAACGCCCAGGAAGAGATCAAGCTTCGAGAGGATAGTAAACGAGGTGTCTATGCGACACCTTTAAAGGAAGAGATCGTACAAAGCCCCACTCAGCTGCTCCGGGTGATTGCTCGTGGTGATCAGGCCCGAAGGACCGCAAGCACACAGTTCAATGCGAGGAGTTCCCGCAGCCATGCGGTTGTACAGATCGTTGTAGAGAGTAGAGAACGCATACCAGGAGGTTCCGGGGGAGACGGTAAACGTTCAGGACTATTCCCAGGTGGTGTTCGTGTATCTACGTTGAGTCTAATCGATCTAGCTGGCTCGGAGAAAGCCGCGGAGTCAAAGGAGCGCCGGCAGGAAGGGTCTCACATCAACAAGAGTTTACTGACCCTTGGAACCGTTATCTCGAAGCTGTCAGAACAGAAGGAGAAAGAAGGCAAGGGTGGAGACAAAGATGGCAAGCATTTGCCATACAGGGACAGCAAGCTCACCAGATTACTGCAAGGCGCACTATCGGGTAATTCGCTTGTGAGCATCCTCTGCACTATTCAGACCGGCTCGGCAGGAAGCACTGCTTCGGCAAATAGCCACGCGACCGAAACTCTCAACACCCTTAAGTTTGCCTCGAGAGCAAAGAACAGCATCGTGAGCCATGCTAAACGAGCTGAAGAAGCCTTAGGTGCCGGTGGTGAAGGCGGCGCAAGAGTTCTGCTTGAGCGGTATCGAATGGAAATTCTTGAACTTAGGCAACAACTTGACACTCAAGCGAAGACTAATCATAGCAAGGCTGAAGAAGCCGAAAAGGAAAAGGATGCAGAAGAAGAACTAGCTCGAGAGAAGGAAGCGGAGGCAAGGCATGAAGAGCAAATTTTGGAGATGCAACTTGCGCGCACGGCTCTGAAAGAACGGATTGATCATTTGAACCGCCTCATCTTGAGTTCCAAATCAACTGGAGTGAATTCCAATGGGACTTATAGTGCCTTGGGGATACATAACCGTTTCTCCCAAAGCTCGATTCGCACGTCGGTCACAGCGCCCAGTGGTCTTGAGAGAACAGCATCAAGAGGATCATCAGCCTCAACAATAGGGCGCAGATCGTTGGGTGCACGACATTCGAGTAGCGAAGAGACAAATTTGAACGAAGATGAAGAAAATCTAGGCGAATATGGCGACGGTACGGCATCTTTACAAGCCCAAAATCAAGCATTGCAAGCCGACCTTGCCGACAAGAACCGATATATTGCAACTCTCGAGAAAAGGTTGCTCCAAGCTCGACGGGCTAGCTCTTCGCGGACATCGGCCGGGTTTTCCACGCCGAATAAAGGCATCATGGTCGGTGAGGATCATAGTGTGTCCGCACTGCTCAAGGATAAAGATGCCGAGATCGCAGAGCTCCGGGCGAGGTTAGACGATAAAGACAAAATGTTAGCAGCTCTCCGTAGTGCAGCACGCTCGAGGGATGCCGCCGAAGGACTTGAGACCCTCAGAAGCGAAGCCCGCGCCTCGCTCCTTTTAGAATCTGTTAGTCCCCCGCCGCAGGACGCTCTGCCAGATCCCCCTGTTGCTAAGAACAAAGGGTACTCACCCGTTCGGAGGCGAAGTGTGGATGAGATGAGCAAGATGTTAGATGAGATGATTCAAGACCGGGTCGAGTCTGGCCAGCTTGTTAGAGGCGTCCGTGGCAGTGTTCGACTTGCCAGTGATCGGAAAACTATTATAGATCTTAGCCAGCCTGGCCTTGAACTGCCTCGAAATGACCAGCCGGCGGGGGTAGAAGCCCAGTCATTGATGCAAGAGGCATGAACTCGCCGTCACATGCTGTGATGGCGAGTAGAGCGGCCATGCGATCTTTCATGGAGTAGGCCGGCGTTTAGGTCAAGCTCCATTTTATTTTCACCTGCTTATATTATACCCCTATCATGTTCTTGTATCTGTTTGCTATGATTTTGGTTGGCTCGTTGTACGCGAATGTCCTGATGAGGAAAAGGAGGTTGGTGGACGTTACGCTGTGTTGATTCCTTCCGAGATCCCGTCGGATCACATATTTTATTAGTATTTCTTTCCATTAGCCAACGTGGAGGAGGCGATGGAACCTGTATTTATGTCGGTCGGTTGTAATGGTTCGGTCATGCTTATCATGGGAGAACGGAAGAGGGCAATTTTCCTTCGCACTACACAGTCTTACACTCGGTGGGGAGAAACCCTCGTTTATACATCTTGTATATTACTCAAGCGGCCAACCGCAACATACAAACGGTCCACAGTCTGTGGTATCTCAGGGGCTAGTCCCGGATCGGGTACATAATTGCTTTTCATCGCCAGATAATTAAGCTGAACATGGGGGCAATCAGAAAATGATATTTATATTCGGCATCGACACAATGCAACCATACGTGCTTCTCGCCGTTTCTTCTGTGCTGATCGGTAAGGGCGCGGCGAAGAGCCTGGGTTGTCCTTGGTTTGCGGTTCCGCTCCTGACAAGGGGATTGTTCAGCTGCTCGGGTCCGCATCATGTTATAGGTTACACGCAAAGGAGGTGAGCATGTACGTGAGCATGTAAGTGAGCGCGCATATGCTGTCATCTTTTTGATCGAGGACCTGAGCGACAAGGCAGGGACGGGTTGTTGTGTCGGCTTGGGACATGCGCGCTCGGACAGGAGGCGGCGTTGTTGTTCGCAGATGAACCAACTTACATACCTACGCATACTTACTTACCTGCCTTCCTCTTCCCGTCTCGAGGTCCATTGGGCTCTTTTTTTTCTTTTTCGACGGCGGCCTGGCATATTTATGTATGTGATAGAAGTGCCTCCTCCCCACTAACTACTCTTCAGGGGCATGGAATGCCAATATTATGCATTGTTGCAGGATATATCTCGTGCTTTATTGTGTTTGCTCCTGCGCGCACATGCCTGCGGCGTAGATGGCTTTTGGAGAGAAAGCTCTGGCATTACTCATGAGTTTTACTCATGCTATGCTACTTAGGAGGTATACAATTGAAGAGTGGCTGGATGCATTCTACAAATGTGCGCATCTATTGCCTTGATTGTTGTATCTTGTTATCTACCTATCGATTAATGATAGGTAAGCGTATATATATCTGCATGCATGCTTATGTAGAAATTTAGCCTCAGATAGGTTCTCGTCGACAGGGTCCCTGGGGGGTTCGAAAAAAAAAAAAAAAAAGACCCGGTTGAGCGTTTTGGGGTCTCAACGTCATATGATCTATGTAACACAGAGGCTCGTATGGGTATTACAACTAAGACTCTGATTCTCCAGTTGTGATTTCGGTTGGGCATGAGGGAAGGCGATGGATGAATCTAGTTTACCTACCTAGTATACTGTTACACTGGCTATTATCGTCGTGATGTTACTGTGTCATCGCGTCGAAGTTCAAGAGCTGTTGGTTTAATTAGCCATTGGTAATCCGTCGCGAGCTGGCCCCCTCGGTTAGGGGCCTTTTTTTCTTGCTTCGTTCCGAAGTGGAAAAATCGGTCTACAAGGTCTAGTTACGGCCTGGATGACACGGGTAAGAGGCCACGGTAAGTACTACTGTACGCAGGTAAGGGTGATGAGAGGTCTAGACTTGCGGCCGAGCTTCGTTTCGTCTCTTGTAATCATGCAGGAACAGAGAGCAAGCAAGCAAGCATTTGATTCCAGATGAGCGTACGTAAGTAAGGAAGTACAGTAGATAGGTCGTGTCGTTCAACAGTACACCGAGCAAGACCAGTGAACCCGGGCGATCGGTGAGCGTGTGCAGAAACGACATCGATTGGCTAGCTAGTCCAGTGGGTGGGAGGGAGGAAAGATTTGACGAGGGCTGAGCCGGTTTCCGTGTTTCGTTTAGCTACCGGGAGAATGGAAATCTTTGTTTGATAGGGGGTGTTGGATGGGGTCAAGGCGCGATTGTAAACACCCAATTGGGAAGAAAGACGGTACTGTGAGCGGGCGACCTGGTGAGCACGATCCTGTCATTTCGAAGGAGAACAGGCAGGAGTCTGACAAGAGGAAAGGCATCTCTGGGCGGTGGATGGGCGGTCATCATCCTTTCCCGGAGAAGAGATTCCACCAAAACGCCTTTTCGGCGAATACAGAATACTGGCGCCACATATAGTGTGTCGCTTGTACTTGGAGGAGCGGTTGTTGGTGCTCGAGAGTAACAGATTGATTGGCTTTCTAAAACCGTGTAGTAGGTATACAATATAGGTACATAACTATAGACAGATACACACAGACAAGACGAACACACAAACACACAAACCAGCCCAACTGGCCTGGTAGTTAGACGGTGAGGCAGAAGTGAGCAGAGAGCCGGCATTCGATAAAGCCATACATGTACCTTCTTTGCTACGCTGACTGGAACGCGAATGAAAACCAATGAAAAGTGCCGAGTTCTGGATGATGGACAGACGCACAGGAATACGACCACATCTTGCGTGTTGGAGGCCCGGTTGCGCAAACGACGAAGCACCACGTCAACACGTCAGTGGCTAGACGGCTGGCTCAGATTGACCGAATCACCATTCGCATCTGACAAGATCGTCGCCGCCCCCTATCATGCAGCTCACTCTTGTGCCGCACACTACTTACTAAGTAGTTAAGAGGACGATCAAAGCTTTAGGCGTCCTTTTACTGACCGCGTTGCATGCCTATTATATCCGTTTCTGGTAAATGTCTATAGTCGACCCTTGGAACAGCGACATGCTAATATATCGACAATAACCTAGCTTGAAGTTTACCTGGTTACAGTAGGTAGTCTCCGTTAGCAATTTAGAGGTGAGGAGAAAAAGCGCCTAAAGTAATATCACAAGGTACGTGCATGATGAAAAAGAAAGGGTCCTCCCCAGCCCGGTCCGAGGTAGCCAAGCAGGTAGCATGAATTTTTTTTAGCTTGTTTCATCAGATCAGGGGTCCCAACGACTGGGGATGTGCGCCGCCCTATAAACCAATCGTTATTGACTGGCCGTGGGGCCATCTTCTCGGAATGCGGACTTGGATGGAGCTGCTGAATACGCTAAAGATCATGCGTTTGTTGTAGCGTCGAGCACCTAATATTTTATTTTGGTTGGTAATTACCGCTGAGGGAATCACGAGACGATGTACCTAATTCAGTAATGTTTGGCTTCATCTCGACACAAAAGATGATATAAATATACATACGAGTTCGCGAAGGAGAGCTGATAGGAGGAGGAGTATTCTACTTGCAATCCGCCTCCCCGATTAGTTCTCTTTAGGATTGAAATGGGCACAAGCTCGGGCTGTATTCTGTAGACTTGTGGCGCATACCGGTACAATAGGTAGATCATTGCTTGCCTGCCGCTACACGCCGTAAAAGGGATCTACCGCCACATACCTAGCAGAGTCAGTGCAGAGTCAATAATACGTGTAGAGAGTAAAGTCAATATACTTGTTGCGGGCTGCTTTTGACCCTCAGCGAATCACTATTAAGTAACTTGGGTATGTCTCTCTGTAAAGTAGGTACCTATCTACAGCTAATAATATTACCTAGTAGGGCTACGCTGATGTTGCAGGTACTGTAGCACACATAGTATATAATATGGTCGTATTAGGTAGGCTCTGACATCATCGTATCCCCACAATCCCAAAGAGTACTCCTTCAAACGTCAATCATCGTCAGATTCTTCCCCACATAGACATGTGCAAGCAATAAAAATACCCCCAAGTCCCTGAAAAAAAGGGAGAAGCCGAGCAGCACATTTCTGTAGTAATACGTACCTAGTAATTCGCTTGCCGGGCATGAAAGGGAAACCCCGGTTTTAGGTATTTTTATTTGAGCTATGTATGTAATACTGCGCTATATACATGAGTAGAAGGTAGTGTAGGTAGGTACTACGCTTCTGAGACTTCCCCAGATATTAAATGCAAGTGCAGATGTAGATGTAAGGTAGGTGATCTGTATTACCTAGTGACCATGTACAGATCAGAGTCCTGGTGATGGCTGGCACCTGCTCCATGAAAACCTCGTGGCTCGTCGGTTCGTGCCATTTGAAACTCCTGCCTACCCTGCTCTGTCCTAGTCCTCTCTAGCTTCTTTGCATATGCCTTTCTCTTTCTAACCTGCAGGTATCTGACTGTCCGGACTTGACTTGCGTGTAAATGTATATGTAGTCTTAGTCAAAACCCAATTCCTGTGCCTCGTGCCACTTGGTTCTGCACTTCCAACTTGTCTATGCATCCATCTCCCATGCATGCATGTCCTACTCACCAGCCAGTGAATGGGATGGGGTCCTCATTGCACGCCAGTCAGTCTCTTCTTTTTCCTCCCAAGCCTCGTGATCGTCGCTGCACCCTCAGGGATTAGTCCAACGACAGTCCAAATCCCATATACGGTAATCTTGCAATAAGACCATCGTCATCGTGCCAAGGCCAAGTCCACTTCGCAGCCACGCTAGATCTTCGCGGTCCTCTCTCCCTCCGGCCCATCACCTACCTGTTTAAGCTGACGATCGTTTCCCACCGTCCTGCCATTCAGCTGTTCGGCGGGTGCGGTGTTGCACCCAGCCTCGGTCATTATCCGAAATCGCTTCTTACTTATTACCTTTACCTGGAGCTGACTACCTTCCCGTGGCCCCGACACTCCGCCCCGTGTTTCCTTGGTTTGTTTGTAGCCCTTGCTGCCACTGGAACTCTGGAACTCTGGGATGCCATCGACCTACCGGTTGTGATGGCCAGTTCATGAGTCCGAACTCCTGCGCCTCCCTCGCTTTTGTTGGCTTGCCTCCTCACCGCTGCTCCCCCTGCAGTTTATGTCTGTCTGGTTGCTCCCTTTGATTGACATAATCACCACATTGGAATTCTACCAAACGATCGCAGGCACTTGTTTGCCAGCCTGTCTTGGGATAGGAATTCATGCAGCAGACCTGCGACGGCTACAACAATGGCCCCTGCCATGGATCTCTCCCGGAGCGCTCATCCTAAGGTGATGATCGCCCCGCCTCGTTTGAACCTTCGTAGAGCTGCCTCATACCAAGGTGAAAAGGCTCCCACTTCATCCACCTCGTCACGGTTCAACTTCAATCATCTCATCTTTTCGCCGCCGCCTTCGCCAGGTTTGCCAGCATTACTTCCGCGGCCGCGAAAGTCATCATCAGCGCCAAGACCAAGTCGAGTGCTGAGAATATTAGCTTGGGCGATAGGGATAACGGCACTTCTTCTATTTGTTAGAACGATTGTGCAGGAGGGGAAGCAGATATCGGTTGTTGGGTGGGCTGTTGATGGGGAAGAATATGAAATGGTTGGGCAGAACGAGCTGCCCGAGTTCCCAACTCCAGTTGCAGTCACAGATCAGCACGGGAAACCAAAGTGGACAGTTTCCATTCCAGCAACTTACCAATTTCCTTTGTCGATGAAGGAATATTCCGATGTATGTGCGAAGTGTCAGGAGGTCGCCGCTCATGTCAAAGAACTACATGGCTATTCGCAGTCGTCACAACAAACGCCACAGGACTATTACTACGAGGATCCTTATTTTATAGACGTTAGGGATGCCGAAAGGAAGGGTCTTTTACCAGGTGTTGAGGGAAAGACGAAGGCAACTGCAGCCCGGGCGCAGGACGGACGTCTGATCGGGCAAAGAATTGACGGGGGAGCAGATATGGAAACCTGCAGGACATCTATGACATTCGTGCTCGAATCATCCAGCGCAGGATTAGGGCCTACTTTAATGATGCTATGGACGGCCTACGGCCTTGCCCAGAAGGAAAAGCGAGCATTCTTTATCGAAGACTCACGATGGGCCTATGGTCAGTATACGGACATGTTCAAATCGTCGCCCGTCCAAAACTGTAAGCCACCACCGAGGTATCAAATGCTACCTTGTCCCCGGAACGCGAAGCATCTCGTTGTGTCGGCCGCCACAGCTCGGGATATCTTCGGAAGCAGCTTCATTGCTGAATACGAACACACTAAGCGGTCTGATATCAGCCGAGAGCGAGCTATTTATGACCTCGCCCGTACGGGGTACGAAGCATTGTTTCGTCTAAATAATGACGACCAGCCCTATGTGAACAATCGTGTTAGGGAACTGAAGGCAAGGGCGAAAGTGCCACCCGGTAACTACAATGATGGCACAATCATTGGGGTTCATGTCCGACAAGGAGATGTGCATCCGTTTGAATATCAATATAATGGAGCGTACATACCGCTAGACCAGTACATGCAGAGGTCTAAGGAGCTCGTTGAGGAACGCCACAACTTCAGCACGCCTCTAGGTGGGGAGGACATAGTCGCTAAACAACACTCTTTTATGGTTGTCGCATCAGATAACCCAGATGTATACGAAGCCGATGAGTTTAAATTCTCCCTCCGAGCCCAAGAGCTGATCAAGCTAGCTGGAAAGCAACAGGCAGAGGCCACTACTTTCGACCGATCAACGATGCACAAGTTTGTTGATGAGGCATTTGGCTGGGAAGGCGGCTTCTTCGCGAGCATGTTCTGGAACCTCGGCCGGACAACGTTACACAACATGGATGCAACCACTGACGACTCGCAAGAACCGGAACCCCCGTCGGCTGACGCTATGCGGCTTAGAGGGCTAATTGGGCGTGCCTACATGATGGATTTGGCGGTTCTCGGCGAGGCAAGCGACGCCATCATCTGTACCATCAGCGCGATGGGCTGTCGATTGCTGGCCGTGATGATGGGCTGGGACAAAGCCATGATACACAAAAACTGGGTTAACATTGATGGGGACTTCTTGTGGACTGGCATAGCATTATAATAAGGAAAACTTGCAACGGCGTTTTCGGCACCTACATGTATACCAAGCTACTCGGACCAGAGGGACAGCGATCCGGGCTCGAATTTTTGCATACTCATTATATGGCGTTCAGGGGAACAAGCAAGGCATTCGAGCATAGCAAAATGCGGATCAACTTGATCAGGATGAGCCGTCTGGTCTAGCAAGTCATTTTGAAGACACCTACCTAGCTGTGTACGGAAGGAGCGTCATTCGTTTAGATATAATACCCAAGCATGGCCTCGATGGCCAAGAGGATCAATTCATTAAGCTGATATAACGGGATTGATAAAACAAGGCTACCGGCATACAGGTTACGGACGTTGCTATATCTGACGCGTACTAGCTATTGCCTTAATATAATTCGCCAAAATGGCCCCGACCACAATGATTTTGCGGCACAACCTTGCTCAATCATATCAATACTCTGGCCAGGTTGTTATAATAGTTATCCTTAAAAGCCTTTCCGACAGCGTCTCCTATTTACTATTTAGACTGTAAGACTATGCTATATGATTTGGGCTCGCAGATGTGTTCGCGTCAGCCACGTTGGCTCCGGCGCTTCTAGAAGGAAAAAAGCAATGTTAAAGTTCCATGCGCTCTGCGTGCGGCCCACTCATTAGGATACCATTGTCTGGGTTCGGGGAATAATGATATAGATATAGCGTTGGCAGAAATAGCCGAGAGCTTTGCAAGAATATTAAATGCTGAGATTATTTACGATAGAAACCTCTTGGTCTGGCTCTTATTCATTTATCCGTGGACATTGCTTCGCCTCTTCTAGGTACCAAAGAAAATGCATGTGATTGCAATATCGTTCTGTTCAAGAAGCAGCGTTACCTAGGTACCTAGGGAGTTAGGGGGTCACAAATTAGTTCTTTGCGGCTATCTAGATGTATGGCACTGTCCTCGTATCATTCTTCAATACATCGCGCGAGTGTAATTTTTTTTATTGGGTTCTTTTCCACAATATAAACAATACCGACCTTACAATCGGAACTAGGGGAAACTTATGGCATGATGGCTGGATGAGACGATTTTCTGGTGATCATGTGTAACCTACCTGATAGAAGAATGCTTCACGATATAACTATGTATTTAACCCATCTGAAGGTAATGCGGATAGACTTTCAGTATCCTCAAAGCGAATACAGGCGAAAGACGATTTCGTATTCGTATTTTGTCGCAAAGGTACTTGCTACTTTTCGGATTGGAATTATCGCAATGCGATTGGCTAATAGCTCCCCGCAATACCCCTTATCCCGCTATCGCTACCGCCCCATCCATTGGACAATTCTCTGAAGCCCAAATATCGGATTCTCCAGCAAGCAAGAAGACGTGTACATGTATCTAAGTGCCCTTAATTTTATAAATTCTACCACGTCCCCGGCCTGTTGATCCCGTCCGTACTACCTAGTTCCCGCCCATTCACACACGACACATTAACACTAAAGTGGGAGTCGGAGGACGACATCATCGCCAGAATGGGTCTCCTACAAGAGATCTCGGGACTTCTGTCCCAGCAGCTATCACAGCTGTCGATTGTATCGCAAGTTGGAGTTGTAGCTGCCGGTCTCCTACTGATCGCTGTATTCTTCAACGTCTTACAGCAAATACTATTCAAGAACCCCAATGAGCCTCCGCTAGTCTTCCACTGGTTCCCTGTGATAGGAAGCACTATAACATACGGCATGGACCCTCCGCGGTTCTTCAAGGAGAACCGTGACAAGGTGCGTCGATATCCTGGAATACCTACCCCTAGCTACATGCCTAATTTGGACGTCTTAGTATGGCGATATCTTTACCTTCGTTCTCCTCGGCAAGAAAACAACCGTATATGTCGGGCCTGCGGGCAATGATTTCATCTTGAACGGAAAGCTCAAGGACGTGAACGCCGAGGAAATCTACACAGTCTTGACAACCCCTGTCTTTGGAAAGGATGTGGTTTACGATTGTCCCAACTCCAAGCTCATGGAGCAGAAGAAGGTACGCTCCCTAACTCATTTAGCACCTTTTTAAACACACTTCTAACAAGCCGTACGGAAATAGTTCATGAAGATTGCCCTTACCACCCAGGCCTTCCAATCGTATGTCCCTATCATCGCCGACGAGGTCACCAACTACTTCAAGAGGAGCCCGGACTTCAAGAGCAAGTCAGGTGTCGTGAATATTTCGAAGAGCATGGCCCAAATCACCATTTTTACCGCCTCTCACTCCCTCCAGGGCGCGGAAATCCGAAACAAATTTGACGAGTCCTTGGCCGATTTATACCACGATCTTGATATGGGTTTCAGCCCCGTTAACTTCATGCTTCATTGGGCGCCACTCCCCTGGAACAAGCGACGAGACCACGCCCAACAGACTATTGCTAAAATCTACATGGACACGATCAAGGAGCGCCGGGCTGCTGGCAAGTCGGACTCTCAGGATATCATGTGGCATCTCATGAACTCGACATACAAGAACGGCGTCAAGATCCCTGACCACGAGGTTGCGCACATGATGATTGCACTTCTCATGGCAGGACAGCACTCTTCGTCATCCACCTCCTCCTGGATTATGTTGCGACTAGCTTCCCGACCGGACATCCTCGAGGCCCTTTACCGTGAACAAGTCGAGAATCTCGGTGCCGATTTGCCGGCACTCACCTATGAAGACCTTTCGAAGCTGCCCCTAAACCAGGCGATCATCAAGGAGACACTACGATTGCACGCCCCCATCCACTCTATCCTCCGTGCCGTCAAATCGCCTATGCCCGTACCTGGAACTAAATACGTCGTTCCTACTAGCCACAATTTACTCGCTGCTGCTGGCGTGAGCGCCACTGATCCCAACTACTTCCCCGAACCAGACCTATGGGAGCCTACTCGATGGAACAAGGACTCTCATCTTGCGCCTAGAATCGTTAACTCGGTAGAAGACGAGGAGAAGATTGACTACGGATACGGACTGGTCAGCAAGGGTGCCAACTCACCCTACTTACCGTTTGGCGCCGGCCGACACCGATGCATCGGTGAGCAATTCGCGAACGTGCAGCTACAGACCATCGTAGCCATGGTGGTTCGTCAATTGAAGCTTCGCAATGTCGATGGTAGCAACAAGGTCATTGGCACAGATTACGCGTCGCTATTTTCACGACCCCTAGAGCCCGCCAACATCTATTGGGAGAAGCGGGAGCAATAGAGAGAAAAAGCAGAATGCCCTTAATAAGAATGACTAATCCGATGAAGTGTATATACGGTTTTGATCCGGCAATACCCCCTCCCTGTACCACTGCAGGTTTGCCTAAGGAGCAGGCGGCGCAATCTCCTTAGGCGTGTTATGAGAACATGGCATAGATATACAGATACAGTATTACTTAATATGAAAGAATGAGAACAAAGCAACGATGATATCATTTCCTAGTAGAGATATGATGTCTATATGAAGACTTTAAGCTTAACTACCTTGTGAATAGAATTTCAGGCAACTTCTAAAGGTTGAGCCCGGTTTGTCTTACAAGAGTTGACCTTCTTGTAAATTGTAGACACGCTTTTCCTCCTTCCTCACACCCCTAGCTGGTGTTGAGTACACCTGCGACCCGACTAGCTATTATATCAACCTTGAATTGTTTGTTTATGTTTACATCGTTTCGATAACATTATCTATTCATCCGCTTCGCTTTAGTCGCCTTTACACTTATCTTTTACCGTCTCCTTGGAGAAAATACCCTTATCTTGCTTTTTATTCAGCTAGGGCTTCTTGTATCACTAATGCTAGGATTTCAGCGGGAGATGCTCTATGGGACCCTGCGGAGAAAGACATGACTTGATAATCCAAGAGCTATTGGTCAGCATATGCCGAACATAAACACTCCCTGTTGACGTGCACCGAGACAAAGACCAAGCAATCTATCTGTCGGATCGTGTCTACGGAGACATCACTTACACGTCCACCACAGGCTCACAATCACTCACACACTAGCATGTCGTCCCTGGCCGCGGGCCACGATGCGAAGGTCCGCTCGCAATCTGTCAGAACACCCACCCACATCCAGTCTCTACATAGACTACATATGGAGACGGAGTTCCCCGTTGGTAGCTTGGCCGGAATAATCAGACTGTTCAAGTACTTACCCAATCGAAAACCACAAAGCACCGACCAACTACGGCACATGGCCATCATAGTCATACTCATAGCCATGGTCAACCCGGTGACATGCTGCCTGTGGACCATTCAGGAGGCCGAGGGTCAGAGGAAGCTTAAACGAGAGACGTTGTCGAGGCTCGGATATACCAGTTCGTTTTCCTATAATATAGGTATAAACTACGTATAACTCTGCTAATAAGAGCGTATAACGCAGGTTTTGGATGTTTATGCCCGCGCCGCCCTCGCCCCGATGCTGGCACTCACTACCAATTCTAACACTGACTCTGTAAGAACCTGTTCATGATACTTGGGAAATGCGTTAATAATTTTGTCGGTCGGAGCAGGAATGGTTTTTTGTGCTGGAAATGTCTTCCTGTTCTGTGAACTTGTAGTGGTGACCGGGATGGAGGTTAGGTTGGGAGGGTTGGATTGTTTACATTTCTCTTCTTCCTTTTCTCTCTTCAAGTGACCATTATTGATGGATATTGGTACTTGCATTTTTTTTCGGCTCTAGCACTCTAGCTATCCAATCTCGCTGCACCAAAAGAAGTAGGTGGTTTTTCTTGAGTTGTAGGCGGTGAATGCTACAAAATCGGCAACGGAATACCTATGCCAATGGCCGTTTTACGGCTACGAGCACGTCCGCTTATTCGGCTCCTATTCCTTTTTTTACCCCAGAATTTTTTGGTTGCTCAGCTCATGGAGTTAGCAGGGTCGGCGAGGCATTATCTAAGATGCCTTTCGTTCTATACCGTGCTCTTACTTAATCCAACCGCATATACTGCTATGTTTTTTTCCATTCTTCCTATAATCATTCTACCCAGTAGAGCAGAAGGCCTACTATAGACTCTCTCTAACACTTCCGCCGCAGCGTTGCTATCCGAGGGCCTGTTAGCTGAGGACATGAGGGCACTTCAGAGCTTTATCTTTCTGATGACATTCTGCTTCTATGTCTCGGAACCCTTGGGCCCAAGGAACAAGCTGCAAACGCCGAGCATCCCTGAACATTGTCGGCACATCCTATCTAATCCGTATGGGCATATGAGCTCCAAAGGGACTTACGGTGTCTAGTATCCTATGCAAAGTGATCGGTACTAGGTAGCAAGTTGCCATCTTGTCAAAGTAAAGTGCATAATAATTATGACGTATGGACGGCCCTTCCTCTCTACATTTATTTGATAATGTTCGATACCTTAGTAAGTCCCTGCCAAGCTACCGTACCTGACGGGTCTACCAATAGGGGTGTAGCCGAGGTGGGCAAATGCTTAGCACCCCGCTAATGCAAGGAGCTCCTGCTAGGTAACTTACCCGCTGTCTCTCTCACACCTAGGTAGGTTAGTAGCTTACTTACTGTTTGAGATGATGCCTACATAATCACCATCTTACCACCATCCTAATTCAGTATGCTACATCCCTCAAAACCAACCTCCTACTTACATACTCCTATTCACCTACCTAGGTAGTACCTAATTTCCTCCGAGTCACTTATATTTGTTAAACCGTATATACATGCACCCGTGTGCTGGAAGATCGTTATCTCCTCTGAAGCTAAACAATTAACTAGCATCGCTACCACGATTCACTTCCGAGACTTCCAGCCAGGAGTTATTCGAAAGCTCGCCTGCCCTCCAAGCGAACTGTATAAACACTCCTTGCGACGCTCCAATATACCCCCTCGACGACGCGAACCGCTAGACTGCATTGATTACATACGTTCTATTCTCCTATCGATTCCCATTCGAAACTCGACTTGCGATGTCTTCAGCATACGAGTTAGGGCCACTTGTCCGTCGCTGGGGTTTGCCCGTGACGCAGCTTCCTGCTGAGACGGCTGGACTAGATGAATTAAAGCCATTTGTCGCGTCAATTCTTAAGGAGGCCCTCCCTTTTATTGACGCCGCGGCACCCAAGACCCCATCGGATGCCAAGAAGCTCTGGAAATCGAAGGGTAGCAAATCCAGCCCGGACTCGACAGCCAAGGTTGAGGTCATAGAACGTGTGATCCCGGCCAAGGAATTGCAGGCCGTCGCCTCAAAAAATAATATCAAGACTAAGGCCGAAGAGGAGACATGGGCTGCCCGCCTCAGCGTGCACGAAGATGCCGCAAAGAAGGGCACGGCATCCTGGGACGAGTTCGATCACTCCTTCCGCCTAGAACACGGCAAAACCGAAATGGCATTTACACCTAACGTCATTGGCGCAAACGAGGCCCAACGGTGGGATTGCACGGGTATTGAGCTGGAGGAGGCCGGCCAGTCATGGGATAAGTTCTCGCTGGTAGTCGAGGAAATGCGCCACAAAGTCGGCCGCCCCGTCCTTAAGGACCGCACATTCCCCGTACTTCAGCTGTCGTGTGCGGTGAAAGAAGGGACTGGCGCTCCAGAGATTGTCATCGTCAGCATTCCTGTGCCGGATTTCGCAACAAGCCCCAAGGCCAATCTATCCAAGGAGAAAGGCGCCCAGATCGCATTCTACACAAGCATTGAGCGTATACGCAAACTCGAAGATGGGAAAATCGAGTGGCTTCTTGGAACAGCCAGTGATGCCGCCGGTGTTCTACCCTTGTGGATCCAAGATCTAGCTCTCCCGGGCATCATCTGGAAAGATGTTCCTCTATTCTTGGGCTGGATTGCGAAGGAGAGAACGAAGACGGGCACAAAGGCCCCTGAGCCAGCTTCCACGCCTCCTGCTGAGCCTGCGCAGGCGGAGGCGGAGACGGAGCACGCTCCCCAAGTCACTACTGGAGTGACGACCGAGCCCACGGCAGCACTATCGGAAGGTGTCGTCGTCGAAGAAACTGCGCCTCAGGAGGCTGCTCCTGAAGTCACTACGGGTGCTGAGACTAGCAAAACGGTGGAGGAATCTAAGGCTTAAGCAACAGCCGAAGATGCAGAGGGCAACACAAAAGATTGAGCGTTCCGTCCTCGGAGTGTAACAGGTTTGATGACTGGTTGGCGATGGTATCTACACTGAATACCTACTACGAGGCGCCTTGATATTCAAACCAACTAAGCCAAGAGCAACAACTGGAGTTATTAGGGGAGAGGATTACACGCGGTGCATTATATGTCGTTTTACGAAGCTTCAAGTCTGCCTGGCAAGCACAAGGGTACAGCAACGTAAATCGGCTTTCTCATTTGTTTTTGGGAGGAGAGTTCAGCTTCGACCTGCATGTTATTAATTAGCTTACCTTGGCTATTACCAGGGTTTTTGATACCATTTGACGCGTTAGCCGGCCGGCGATCATAGTTAATCGACATTCCTAATGAAGCACTTTTATCAATATTGAAACTGTCGAGATTATTTCGTCATTCGCTTTGAAATACAAATGCTAATTGAAGGGAACGAATTAATGCAGTAGCCTGGCTGTAGATAGGGAGTTACACAGTACTGCTAACTGAATATACCAGATTTGGAGTTTTAATTGGCACGTCCTCCGCTATCAATGTCGTCATACGTCATAGACTGGCATAGCACTCAAGCTACATCTACCTCGACACCAAATAATCCAAGCAGATACATACTCATTCAAGAACCTCTTTAGTCGCTATAGACTTCTCATTCATTCCGATCTACTAGTACACAATGGCCGAAAACAGCGGTCGCGGAAACAGTAGTATGACCCTCCTTTCTCCCTACTCTCTTATATCACTAGCTTACAACCCCCAGTTGACGCAGCCGACGCCCCCAAAGGCGGCGACGTGGATCCGCCTCCCGTCGCCAACGACGTCAAGGGCGCCGTGAAAGCCGCGGCTGTGAACTCTGGCGGCACAGGCGTGCACGCCGAGGGGCAGGAGCCGGGCATGTCGCCGGATCCGAGGGTAAAGGTGAAGACCAAGGCGGAGGAGAAGGGGGAGAATACGGACAAGGGCAGGCAGGGGTAGATGCGCGTAGAGCTGAAGGGTATCGTGGTATGGGACCGTAAATCAGAAAGCGTAACACGACGCTGCGATGCGGTGTGTGGTCGATTGAAGGCTGGTATGCCATGATGTGCTGTGGGAGCTAGCTAAGTACATGATGGACACGCATGCGCAAAATGGCGTTAGATCCCGATACAGGGAGGATAGGTACGATACAAATGGTCTTACGCTCGGAAAAGATGCGGAATATACAATAGGGACTTGAATGCTTCGAGCAAAATACGGAAAAACATGTTCAGTAATGCGTCTTAGAATGAGTTGCTTAT
The DNA here is from genome assembly GCA_022578505.1 of Nemania abortiva. NCBI lineage: Eukaryota > Fungi > Ascomycota > Sordariomycetes > Xylariales > Xylariaceae > Nemania > Nemania abortiva. The sequence goes on from MU392561.1 coordinate 115,988, forward strand.
CGAGGGAAGCAACAAGGCCTGACTTATCTAACGCGTATACTACGCATTTATAATCCACCGATATTATATACCATCGATTCGATGGCATCGAGTCGTACCATGTCTAGGAAACAACTTAATAATTCGAATTCACAGCGTGTTTCCGACTCTCATGGTTGTAGAAAAGCAGGTGTATAGCTAAGCTGCTAAACATATGGGGTCTCCACATACTGGTACTGGTGCACAACCCCGCCGTCAGTAAAGGGGTATCAAAACTTGGCTGTCATGTCGTGAAACAAGACTTGAGAAAATTAAGCAGAGACAGAATCGAGCCTCTGTTCTTCTTCCTCCTTCCTCCCTTATTCATACTTTGCCATTTGTTCTGAAGTTTGTAGACATTTCTTTCGTATCCCCTCCCTAATTTTTGCTCTCCATAATTTCATTCAGGACAAAACCTCAGGTTCCAATCTTAATTCCCCCAACCCCCTCTTCAGTTCATATACACGATGGTAGGGTCTTTTCTTTAGGGGCAAAAAGATCAAATGACCAGGAGCTCGCTGGTCATCATATCGCGGTACACCTCATAACTAAGGATCCTGTGGTCGTAATAATGGAGCATAATGCGATAGCGGCGTTCACCGAGGGCTCGGTCTCCCGAACTTCTATCTCCTCCTCCATCCGGCGAAATAGGTCCGATAGCGACGCCGAGAAGGAGGCACATAGGCCGCAGGCCGCGATCCTCGTCCTCGCAAGTTGGCAAGATGGTCTCGACTCTGAAGCCGCGTTGGAACGAGTAGCGCGTGTTTAATGGTCGCGTTAGTGTGATTAAGGCCACCCGGCCACACATGGAGCCCGCTATGACTAGGGACAGCTCCGGTACGTGAAGTAGGTTAGCGAGGCGCTCATGCGGGAATGGAATATGTGGGAGGACAGATCGTATGGGTCTATTCTGCCATATGACTTTTTCAAACATAACGCCGACACTATTACCTAGGCCTTTACCAATGAGTTCAATATCTATTTCGTATGTTCTCATCACTGCAGCGTTAAAAGGTTAGCAATGTCCCCCTTGGGTCCTAAAACTTGCAAGAGCTTCGATAGTAATATATGATTATCAGGAATGAAGCCTAGACAAAATATGCGGTCTTTGCCTCTCGTCGAAGGTAAACGGGGGGAAGGATCATCCGAGGTTCTATTACTCACCACTGCTCCCGTCAGCGATGAAGGGGCATCCCTCCCTTCTATTCGGTTTAGGAAGGACTTTTTCTGGGTACTCGTCGGCGGCTTCATCTTGAGCCGCAGTCCACTTTTCCTTACAGTCCTTGGGATGGTACCACTCTCGATCCACGGCGCCATGCCAGTGCCGGTCCGGTCTAAATCGCTGCTCCTGGTGATGTCTGACCCACGGATGAATAATCGAGTTGTTCTCAATATGTTCGAGTCCCCTATGAACCTCGATATATGAGCCATGATGGACGTGTTTTATGTACACGGCTTCGGGTGGGTGCAACCCAAGGGACTCTTGGAAAGTATTAGTTGGCAGAAAGCTACTCTCAGGTAACACAAGAACACCCCAGCCTCGAGGCAGCCTGTTTCTTCCGAGTTAGTATCTTTAAAGGTATAGGCTAAACATTCTACTGGGTAGAAGAGATATTCCAAGACGATCGAAGGCAGTTTCGTAATCCTATCCGGATGATTGATATTTCTAGATACGTAGCAAAAGGTATGTAGTTCAACTTACTCAAATGGGATCCTGTAGTTAGGGCTCCGGAGGGCGATCGTCTGATGATGCGCGTGGTGTAAGCTATCAACATAATAATGTTCGGTGTTGTGGGATCGCGGCGAGATATCTAAGACCCAGAGTTTCCCTTGAATATCGATAGCTAAAACCTCCAAAGCGTCGCCATTGGAATTGCTCCTGAAGGCTACATTTGGAATGTTATTTCCTCGGTCAGTTTCGAGGATAAGACGATAGTTGTATTTCCGTTGACCAAACAAAATCATTTCGGGATTTTCGCCCTCCAAATTGACTTCGCTACTGAAATCTTCTGACTTCTCTACTACTTTTCCCTCCGAGGATTTTCTTATTAGTCGAAATAGATCATGCCCGTAGTGCATTTTAGTACTGCTCTTAGGAGATGCACATGTCAAGTCTGTCAATGCCAAAGCAAACACGTGTACGTGATGGCTATTATTGCCAACCGCGATTAATCGGGATTTTTTATGGACTGCAAGTCCCCAGGCTGACTTTCCAACATTCTGGTGAAAAAATGGCTTCACGGCAGGAGGGTTATCGTTAACATCGCCGGATCCGCGGTGCAAGAGTGCCGCCTCAATATCGGAATTGTAATAGGCGATAACGTCGCCATCGTCATAGGCAAGCAGTAGAATCTCTTCATCGCCTAGATCGCTCATGATCAGGTGATTCATCTGATGGGGCATGTTGTTGTCGAGATGGCCGCCAACTTGCAGGGCTTCTTTGCTTACAGGCGGCTTAAGTTTTAAATCTAGAAAGAGGGTAGAGTTAACGATCGATGCGTTCGTTTATTGAATATTTAAGTAAAGGACAGCTGCAATCGAAACTGTCTAAGAGAGATAGGCGGGGAGTGCAAGGTATGGCGTGACAGAGCGAGGTCTTGTCATCACAGGATGACTTACCAGGACGTGGTGGGAGGGTATGGTCGACACAACTGCGGACGCGGGATATGTGGATTACGTTACTATAGGCGGCGGCGTATATATTATAGCGTTGAGACAGTGCGGTGAGGTTAAGTCGGAAAGGGGCTATTTCGGGGACTTTGTCTTCGCTGTATTCACTGTCGTCATCGTCGTCGTCGTCGTCGTCGTCGTCGTCGCCTCCCGCCTCTGAAGTATCAGAGAAGTCTTCAAGGTCCCAGGCGAAGCTGGGACCTTGAGGATTAATGACATTATCGGGTGGCCCAGGTGGCCCAAGAGGGGCATTATTCAAGGGTGGAACATGGATATGGACACCGGCCATCTCCAAGGCTTGTATCACAGGCGTTAGGGCGAGCTCCAGTGGTAGACCATCGTGAACATCGTCTTCAGCCTCTTCAGAGGTTTGGTGGTCTTGGCTTTCTTGGCTTTCGTGGACTCCTTGGTCGTCTGGGCTGCCTTGACCACCTTGGTCGCCTTGGGGGGCGTGGACATCGGTCATGTCCACGTCTAAGTCATCAGAGCCAGAGTCGGGGTCTGGGTCGGGGTCTGGGTCGGAGTCAGAGTCGGAGTCGGAGTCTAAGTCGGAGAGCGCCTCAGGCGAGAGTGGACTGCTCCAGGGGACTTCCCATGGTATGATGACGGACCGCTCGAGGCGATACTACCGGGTGCTGCGTCAACACACGTACTATCCAAGGGCAAGCAGCCAACTACAGCATAGGTATGCGCGTGCTGGCGTGCGACTCACTCACCCTTTCTCGGCCTGTTGTGCAGTAGCATGGGCCGACCTCGAGGCGGCGGGGCGCCATGATAGCCTTGATATAGCCTCAATCAGTGCCGTTCTCGTTCTCGTTCTCGTTCTCGTTGGCGGTCCCGTCTATTGTTCCCGTTCATATGCTCGTTACCGTAGCTGTGTCGCGATGTGTGCTGATGTGCCTGTTCTCGCTGCGATTGCCGGCGGTTGTGGCACGAGAGAACAGGCCGCATTGGGTTGATCGCAAGGCGTTGGTTATTCGATGTTGTTAAGTTTTTGGTTGTATTAGTGGGGACGGCTTCTCCCCTCCTGCCCACAGTACCTAAACTCACCTAACCTAGGTGCTGATGGATCATGGTACCTACCTAGCCTTGCTATCATACCTACCCTACATGAAACTTGGTACTACCTAGACGTATAGGCAGTACAGTTGGTGGAAGGCAGAAAGAACAAAGTCTAGCAGCATTATAATTTATCGAGGCAGGTACCTACTGCTCTTGTACGCCTACGTTGGGTAGGTATACTAGCCTGTGTGAAAGCGGCACTTATTTACCCAAATAAGAATGAGAATTAAGGCTTGTCTGTCTGTATGAAGGTAGCTAAAAGTAGCGGGTGACCATTTCGTCATATGGTGAATGGTGTTTTCATTACCATACCCCAAAAGTACCCCGCACTTCAACGGTTCGGGACAGGTGCGTGCTAGGTATCTTATCGCAGCTAGAGCCGAACTACTGTGTAAGAGTGTCTGGTGTTCTTCAAATATATCTGCTAGGTAGGTTAGATACATAGGCTAACAGTACAATACACATACATGGTAAGGGTCCAATTATAACCTATTTGATACAGTAAATAACTTGGAGTGCCTCGTCGCTTGCTATGGTGATTGACCTGGAGCCTTGGCCGTAGCAGAATATATGAACACTATAATCTCTCATACCTCGCCTATTCCGTATAAGTAACGAATTTAAAGATTTCTTTATCGAGTCTTGTAAGGTTCGCCATTTTCTTGCCGAGGCTGGGCGATCAGACAAACGGGAGAATCTTGGTAGATGTTAAGAGGATTCCCTTTACGTCTGAGACTTGTTAGGTGTAGTAGCCACACGCTTTTGGGTTTGCGTCGGTAGCCTGAATTGACACCATTTATTATTGGTTACCAGCCATCGGTATTGGGTATTGGGGCGATATTCCTTGGAGGCCATGCTTGGCCTATCTAGTTCGTCATTCCAGAAACAGCAGCCCAGCTCGTGCTCGCAATGAGACTCGATCACCAAATATTTACGTACTCGTTCAGTGGCCATCCCAAGCTAAGCCCTACGACCCGCTGTATTGGGTCTGGTTCGATGGCATCTGCCGGATCGGGCTCAGGATGTGACAGTGTCCAGGATTTAACGACGATTGATACGCGCAAGATTGTCGTTTGTATGTTTGAAGGCTGGCTGTTGTTTCTCTCCTATCATGTGTCACAACTCAGGTACGGAATATCATGACGCGGTCTCCGGAGAAACAATAAATTACTCAACAGGCTAGTGGAGTCGAGAACCTAGGCACGCCAAGACACGATTTGATCGGACAATGAGCAATTCTTAATTGCGCGGTCGACTTCCCATTGGCGAAAGATAAGGTGACAAACTAGTGTAGCGCACTGCCAGTAGCGCACAATGTACATGGAGCTAATAACTATGTTCCACCATCTTACGACCAGATCCTCATCCCGTCCAACGGCTCCGGCAAAGAAAGTCCTTTTTGCTAGGGTACCTACCTACTCACGACTCGTGGGATGGCGCCCCCCCGGTATTGGTTTCCTAACTCTGCGGAGATAAAAGGGCGCGGTCGACATTGAATATGGAACTCCGCGGATACGACCAATAATATTAGTCCGTCGTTACGCGTTAAGTTAGAGGAACTAAGATTTGGCCGCCCTCGCCTGGTAAAAGTTAGTGTGATACCTCCTCAAAGTTTCTCGATGCACGTATCCCTGTCGTTCATGCACTTGTTCAGGTAGTCACGGCAATTAGCTAGCCAACCGTGGGGGAGGAAGATGCTGAGAAATGTACAGGGTCGTACCTATCTTGCATATAAAAACGTCTTACGATGATGATTGCATGACTGCATGCTCTTTTCTTCTGCCTATAAGTACATCCAAGCACTCACTTAGCATGTGGTGTATACCGCACACCAATGGGCGAATGCTAGAGCGTTTTGTCTTATCGAAACTTTGGGCGCTGAAATCTAGGCTTCCCAAGCTGGTCGACGGGGCTTCAGCCGTGATAAGATGAACAATGTGGGAAGTTTTAGTTGAATGTGTATAAATAAATATCGAATTTGGAGATAGGAATAGTTCGGGTTCTAAGCTGACGGTCCGATTCGTTCACCAGAATACCATTGCAAATAGAAACGAGGCCACAGAGCAATCTATTTCGTAACGAATACTGCCCATCCCTGCAGCTTAGGGGCTCGAGCTTCACTGAGCATAGTTGACTGCCTGTAAAGTCGTTTTAGTCTCTATGATATGTCAGAATCTCCAAAACAAGCTGCCCTGAGTCAACCGATATTGCGAGCGTCGAAAGAAAAACAACTATTGATACCGCTGATCGTGCCATCACCAGACTATCTGGAGTCTGTACGATGTAACGATTGAAAAAAAAAAAGCAAGGCTTGCGTCATAGAGTGACGGTGGAGCCATGGAGAACAGGCTCATGGATCCCCTGGCCTGATCAGGCCTGGTTATGGGGTTATGCAGCGCTGCGGCGAAACAGTAGGTGGACCCACTCTCCCCACGTCTATTTCTCGGATGCCAAGTGCCAAGGGTTCCTGTCTTCTAGACTCGTCTGCTAACCCATGCCCTTCTCTTCTTCAGCTCGGCGCTGAGATGTCGCAGACACATTGAGCGACAAAGATGACAAAACGTCTACCTACTTACATACAAGATAATTGTTTTCATTGAAGAAAGAGTTTCAATTTCATATTTGTGAGCTCGAAGATCGCATTACATATAATGTCTGATGATCTCTCATTGATAGCGACTGGTTAGTCGGGTACGTAGGCATTACCCATATGTAATACATACGCCCTCTCGCTTATATGACCCGGTTCAGCGGAAACGAGGCTCTCTTTGGAATACCACCACAAGTAGACAACATAAAACAATAGACAGCTGAACCGATATCGCTCCTCAAGACGGATGACCGAGGCTTTGGATCAGACGCCACGCCACGGCAATGCCCGACGACTAGAAGCCTTCTGTTCGCCTGTTGTCAGGTTATACATATGCGTGGGTAACACGCTTCTCGCTCGGTGGAATGACTGGTTGCTTACTTTTTCTAGCGTGCCTAGCTCGCTAGCATATGGGGGTCACCTATGTATGAGTTCCCCTTACCTAGCCTAGACAACCTTCTTAGCGTTAGTGTTTCTAGAAGGGTGTTGTATGCGTATTGTATTCAGCTAACATGAACCAGGGGAAGCTTATCTTACCCTGTCTGATTGGTTGGGGCCACCGACATCTTGTCATTGAAGATCCCCCAAATCGGGACCCTGTCGTACGTCCGAATGGATATGCAGTAAGGTTGGTCTAGTTTTCTGCAGATTGTAGTAGTGTGGTTTAACGCCCATCATTGCGATTCTTATATAGTATAGGGAGGTCCGCATCGGCGTGTGCTCGCATGTTAATAGTTCCCTCTCCCTCTATTCCATCCAAGGTACCCTATTCACCTCAGAAGGAACACCTTCTCTATCCACCCAGTATTTGAATTTGGGTTTACCTGGGACACCACACAGAGAATCCGAAGGCCGAAACAAAACCCAACCCATACTTTATTAATACTATCGTCGACGGCCGAACCTCAATTTGTCTTGAAATCTTGATTATACGGGATCGCAAACTTTCTTACTTCACCATCCACGCCGGCGCCATGTCGTGGTACCCTTCCTACGCGTGGACGGGGGCTCCCGCCACCTTCAATGGCACTAATGCTCAGACTGGAGGAGATTCCCGTACGTTTTTAAACACCTACGAATTCGGGGGAGGCCATGGAGTATCATGATGAGATGCGACTAGGACATACGAAGCAGCAGGAGTAGCTAACATCAGACTCAACTTCTGCGCAGGAACCGAGAATTTAAATCAATGGTATCAATCGGGAGACCAAGCCTTTATTATCGTCTCAGCTTGCATGGTACTGCTGATGGTACCCGGTATCGCGTTTCTATACTCGGGATTGTCGCGAAGAAAATCGGCCTTATCTCTTATATGGGTTGTAATGATGTCCTTCTCTGTCATCATATTCCAGTGGTATTTCTGGGGCTACTCTCTCGCTTTCAGCAGTACGGCGACAAACGGATTCATCGGTGACTTACACCACTTTGGCCTCATGAACACGTTAGCCACGCCATCTCCAGGATCTCCGCTCATTCCAGAGCTCCTATATTCCTTCTACCAGGTAAGCTTGTCAATCTCGCTATGCTGTTGGGGAAAAGTTGTGTTATGTTTGGGGAATCGCACGAGCAGAGCTGGGCAACATACATGAGGTGCCGAAAAAGCTAACGAAGAATGTGATAGATGATGTTCTGTGGTGTCACCGGAGCTCTCGTGGTTGGTGCGGTGGCCGAGCGCGGTCGGGTGCTTCCCTCGATGGTGTTCATATTTTTCTGGGCCACGCTCGTCTATTGCCCGCTCGCGTGCTGGGTCTGGAATATTCACGGATGGGCTTTCAACTACGGCGTGCTGGATTACGCAGGAGGCGGTCCTGTCGAGATCGGCTCGGGTATGTCGGCACTTGCGTATTCGTGGATACTCGGCCGCCGCCACGAGAAGATGATGCTCAACTTCCGGCCCCATAACGTTTCCCTCGTCACACTCGGAACAGTTTTACTATGGTTCGGTTGGCTCGGCTTCAACGGCGGCTCGTCCTTCGGTGCAAACTTGCGTGCTACTATCGCCTGCTGGAACTCATGTCTTACGGCTATGTTCGCCGCTATGACATGGTGTCTTCTCGATTTCCGCCTTGCTAAGAAGTGGTCTATGGTTGGTTGGTGCTCGGGTACCATTTCTGGTCTCGTCGCAGCTACCCCTGCATCTGGTTTTATCCCTCCCTGGGCATCTATTGTCTTGGGTGTTGTGACGGGTGTTTGCTGCAATTTTGCTACTAAAAGTGAGCCTCTAATCAGTACCGACTTTGATAATAACCTCTAACCGTGCACGCTCCAGTCAAATTCCTAGTCAGAATCGACGACTCTCTCGATGTGTTCGCCGAGCACGCGATTGGCGGTATGGTCGGACTAATCTTCAACGCGCTCTTCGGGGCGAATTACATTATCGGGTTGGATGGCGTCAACAACGGCGTGTATCCCGGTGGCTGGGTAGATCACCATTACGCGCAGCTATACATCCAAATAGCATATATCGTGGCGGCATCTGCGTACTCATTCGTAGTGTCGGCTATTATTGCCAAGCTGATCGACCTGGTGCCCGGTCTGCACCTCCGCGCCTCCGAGGAGGCCGAGCTTATGGGCATGGACGACGACCAGCTCGGCGAGTTCGCGTACGACTACGTTGAGGTACGCCGCGATTTCCTTGCATGGACTCCGGTTAAGGAGGAGCCCGTTGCCGGCGGCCACCGCTTTGTACCGCAGCACGGCATCGAGGAACACCAAAACCTTGCAAACACGAACGGCCACACCCCTCCGAGTTCCTCGCCCCTCGAGGCTGAGCAGGAGAAGGTCGGCGCATCTGTTCGCGCCCCGGTTAAAGAACAGGCTGCAGAGAAGGCTGCGGCGGAAAGCGCAGCTGAGGATAGCACAGCCAACTCGGTACCGGTATCGAGGGGCTCATCCTAGAAGCCCGAAAGCAGAAAACAAAATAACATTAAAGCATATATCAGTTTGTCTCATCTTAGCATAGATATCCCTCTTTCGTTTCGTCAGGAAAATTTCCGTTCCCTGTATATTCTAGCCGGCAGAAGAACTATCTTTCGTTGTTTTGTTTAGGGCCCATCTGGTTACAGGCCATATATACATTTGCTTATGTATTACATAGAAGACGCGGCAGATCGTTTTATGCATGCGCGCAATAATACCCAGATATCTTTTCTTTCCCTTGTCTCATTTTTTTGGAGCTAGGCTCTGGTGGTGTTCGGATGGTGGGGGAAAAGCTGTACATTCGCTGGAGTTGTGAGGAGTTTGAGCGCTTTTCTAAGTGATGGGGTGAAAACAGTTGAGCTAGCTTCGTTATGAAATCTATCCAAGCACATTGTTATTACATTCGTGAAGGGAGTATTACTACCGAGTGCCCGGTGTTTTGTGTATTTGATCAACCTTGCAGTCTCCCAGAGTGGGCAGGCCTAGTGACGGTCGATTGTTCCACAACTATTCCTGGATTTCTATCAAAAGATATGAAAATGACAGACAATCCTTCACGCTAAGGAATTCATCCCGACCGACGATACATACTCGATGCGAACTATCGGATGTGCAACAGTTATCGCGGCAAGAATCCTCTCGACGTTCCCGGACCATTTCTGTATCCGAGGCGAAGATAGCCGATACATGATTGCCGGTTTTGCCACGGAGGATTGGCAATGCGTCCTGGCCGCAGTGTTTATTATTGGCCTCGCAGGCACGGTCCGGGAAGTGACTCCTACTGCGAATAGAGGCGAGCAAGCAAGAGTGTTTTGACTCTTACCATTATTACCGACGAGATTGCTGTCGCCGCAGCTGAGGTGGACATTGAGACTTTAACATCTGCCAGCCAACTCCCCCCTCCTCCACCCGCCGATGACAAACAGTCGCATTTGGAGCATCAGCCCAGACCGCGAAAATCCCATGCGAGACCTACCAAAAGGCTACATATCCATCTCCCTTGGGAGGGGGGGGGGTCAGTTTCAAAACGCTCTCGAAGGCAAAGGCTTGGCTGCTCGCCTACTAACGTTCACTTGCTAACTTGCTCTATTCTATATATTAAGAAAGTATAAGCTGCGAATAATCATTTCTGTTTGTACAGCATAACCATCAAACCTGCTCATTTGGTGGCATATCTAGTGCTTATATCTCAATTCAGCATTCGAGAGATAGGCTGACGAACATAGACCACGTGGCAGTAGTCACCGATCTTTGATGTTTCGCTTCTATCGATTGATAGGCACCTTGATCGAGCCCCACCGGCAATGAAAGCACTGCTTTCCAAGCTCAATATTACTTGGCCGAAGATGATGATGACAAGGATCGGAAAGGGGCTCGACTGTTGGAAGACGGCTACTTTGAAAGGTTGACCAGAAAACTCAAGCAAATCTTGCACTCGAAGTGCATCGAACCCAACCGTGGCAGCCAACTTACAGTGTTTTTGTAAAGCAGTGAATCACAGGCGAAACAGGGTCGTGGGCATTTACAGGCTCTACAATATCATGACTACTTTTGCAGTATTCTACAGCCCCAACCCCAACCCCCGGATCGCACCGCTGGACCGCTTGCATAACCACACTTACGACTAAGAAGAGCCCAAAGGCAGAGGGGCAGAAGGCGCGCACACGGCGGGTAGCGGGAGCTACGGAAGAGACTGCGGCGAACTCGTTCTGAGTAATATCTAAGGCACTCCGAAGGGCGCTACGCAGCAGGCGAAGGACCCCCCACATGCTAGTCTCTGAAGCTCGGCTAGACGATGAATGATAACATATGGTTTGATAGGCTACTATGTTACGCCCTGTGGGCTGTTGGAAAAGACCGTCTCTGCCTGGCAATACACCTCCCCTGGTTCTCGGGCCTCATGGGTCAGACTTTGGCGATGTTATCAAGGGGTTAGAAACACTGGCTGATCAAGACCAAGGAATTCAAGTCACAATTAAGGGGCATGAAGTACTTCTCTGTGTCTGGACCGTGGCTTTTATTGATGATATACCTTAGCAGGTAGGGAATCACGCGTTTAAACATTGTAGATGTTGCTATCGTGGCCGGCCAAGAGGACATTGACCTGACACTCCGTGGCCGTTATCACCACCAAGTACTACACATGCGTCATGAGATGTAAAATCTCTCGGGCTCTCGTCAAGATGACTATGGTCAACAATGAGGCCTAAATACGCCTTACGAAGGGGGCGCAGCGCTGGCGTTGTCGGTTATCTTCCGTGCCTTTGTATAGGCCGGAGTGGCTGAAATTGAGGGGGCCGACTTCGAGGCGAAGCGCCCGTGCGGACTCCAGGAACTGATGTAGTTGGCCTGTACGTACGGCGCAGATGAGGGGAACGGTGTGCCAGACGACGTGACTGATACATCCGACGATACGACGTCGCGTAGACAGTTCTTCATATTGCGGACGGCGCCCTTTTTGTATGTGTGACATTTCGTGATCGGGTCATATGACATGGATCTGGGGTGCTGGGCGACAGGCTGTGGCTTAACAATGACGGGTTTAGTAGGTATTCATAGACGAACTTAGACTCCGCTAATCTGAAGCCGGGATTTCACCTAACAGCTTGTTACTAGCTGAGAAATATCTTTCTTACAGGCGACGGAAACCAGGAACCCGGATCTTTAAACCGAAGTACTAACAGGGAATCGCCAACTAGCTTAGCGGAATCTCCCGTTGAGTCCCGTATGACGAGTGCAACCTGGAATGAATAGTGGTCGGAAGATGGCCGCATTACCGCTATCATCTCATCCCCGATTTGTGTATGATCCGGTCCAATTCCAAAGCGAGCGAATGGATCGGTAAGATCTGACCAATAGAATACCCGCCTTCCTTTTAATACAGCACCAATATCTAGCAAAAGGTACACATGCTCATCAGCGCCTGATAATGCAAGCTGGTCGGAAGACATGACCCAGGATATCATAGCAAACACGGCATCGCCGGATGGTTGTAAACCAGTATTGCGAGCGCATTCTTCAATCAATGCGGCAAATGGTTGTAATCCGGCACTCGGATATCTGTCTAGCCAAAGATTGCCTGCTTTACGAAGCCAGTTCGCTATATCTGAGGGCGATAATGGATGGGTGGGCAGGGGTTCGAATACTGCTGACACCTTGGTGCCTTGCTTTCGAACGTATTGGCCCCGTAATAGGAGTCTGGATGACGTATACTCAATGTGTAATAAGGAATTATACACTACATAATGGTAGAATGGTTTTCTAGTCGCGGGTAGTCGCCAGTCCGGGACCCAAGAAGCTAGGTTGTTTTGCCTGTCGCCGCACCGAGCTAAGCTGGATCTTAGCATATCGTACTTCATGCGCTCGCTAGTGAACTCTATTACGTCTGTACAAAACGTGGTGTACAGGGACTCCGTAGCGATGGTGTAGTCTACGTGCAGCGGCAGAAGTCCAGATGAAGATTTGGTACCCATGCTGATGTCGGTTGCGAGTCCGCCTAGTGCGAATAAGCGATCCCTTGGGTCGAAGCACTCAAAGTGGTCGAATGCTTCCAGAAGATCAAATATGCCGCCATTTCCTCCCACGCCGCCATCGAGTACCCATCGCTTCCAAAGATCTGCCATGGACAGCAACGTATGCAGCGATTTCGCGTCTGGTGGTGGGTTACTGATCAACCCGAGGCAGTTTGCTAGTCGCACCCAAGATAGCTCTTCGTCGCAGCAGCATAGCAATACGTCTGGGTTGAGGACTGCTTCCTGCACGATCCAGCGCCGACTAAACCATGGAAGCTGGACTAGGGACGATATCGACATGAGGAGCTCGGAGTGCTCTTGTCGTCCTACGCGACTGCCCGGTGTGCGTTCCTTGCCGAGGAGACGCGGGTAGGCTTTGATGCTTGCTAAACATGCCGCTTGCGTGGGATAGTTTCCAAGCCAAACCAGCACCGCTGACGCGCCGCGATAGATCACATCCATGAATGGAATCTGCCTCCTTTTCTCCTCTTCATCCTGTTGATTGATGCATACGGCGTCAACCCATAGACGGCGTGGGCTGAAAGGCTTACGAAAGCGGCGAAGGGCATCTCGTAAGTTTGGTGTTATACGTAGAAAAGTGGTGTTATCAACGATCAATCTCTCTGTAAAGTTGGGCTCCCCCCATGTGTATGACAGCGCTTGGAATCCTTCATCAGACTCGATAATAAGCTCTTCAATCTTGCAAACGAGAGGTGCGGAGGCATCACCAGAGGGTTCAAGCACGATAATGCGGGTTTGAGCGGAAGGGGGGAGTGATTGGTACTGATATTGTTGAAGTGGTAGTGAAACAAGTTTCCGCTGCGCCATTAATAGCCACGTTGATCTCTCCGTGATACGAAGAGAGAATCATCGACGTAAAAAAGGAAAGCCGTATCCCATGAAAAAGCGCTGAATTCGGGGGCTCATTACCCCTCTTCAGCCGCAAAGCCTGGCAGACAGGGGTTGGCACCACTAGCAGATTCTTGTTCGAGAGGATGAGCCCGGCCGAGTTGGGATAAATACCAGGTTGGAGAACTACTACACCTGCGATATTATTATAAATATTGAGGGCCTGAAATAGGGTATTTAAAAACAAGAGATTTAGGATACAAAATGGAGATCTCTATATCGTTGCGACGTATTACGAAGCAAAACCGTTCCTCTATAGTCATTACTTTACCAAATATAGAAAAAATGAATACAGCCGAATAAAATCTTAGAGCATATATTCATTTTGAGATTGCCCTACAACTCTCTTTCTTTCGGTTTGAACGGTTTTGTTATTTCCGCCAGCGTGGCCCCCAGCACAGAGTAATTTAAGATGATTGTCCCATCCAATTTCTGCTGGAGAAGGGGGCTATAAATTCTGCCTTCTTGAACCGTGTAGATATAAAGCACTGAGGCCAAGCAGTGCCAAGAGCTATTGATTATAGGGAGCATGGTGGTCAGCCGCCACGCTTCTGGCTAGCTAATAGGATCTACCGCGATCGGGCGTGTGGTTTCAAGATCATACGCCTTCTTTTACCCCCTAAATCAGCGCTAATACCAAAAGGTTGGAAGGGGGGTCGCAGGTGAACAGAAGGAATAACGGCTCAGTACGAAGGGTTCCTTTGGTTAGGTATATATATAAGGAGACGGTCCCTCGCAAGTTATTTACTGTTGGTCTTTTCTAACTACAGACGAGCCTTTTAAACAGTCTGTGGCTTTACAAGGGGAATCAACATGTCAGGGTCAGTCACGGAATAAATAGATATGGTATCTTATGGCTAAAAAGAAGTGTAGTATGGGGCTCAATAGAGTAGTCAATTGGTTCCTGAACCTCCTAGGTCCCTAGGGTGACATAGCCCCTATATATGTAACCAGATTTTAGGAAATATAACCACCCTACGGGTTGGTTATACAGTGACCTGAGAAGAAAGGGTTCATTGCCTACCCAATGGCTTTACATCCCGTTTCTACTCTCTCATCTGTGCCTCATTTTCCTCGTCTACTAGCTTCTCTTACCATATAGGCTTCTAGCCATATCTTCAAGTTTCCCCTTTTGACAGTGTCATGGAGACTCAATTTTACTCCTGTCTTGCGGTTCTCCTTTCCTCCTTTCTTCATATCCGGCTTGTCGCAGCTTCTGCCAAATGTTACACTCTAAATGGTGAAGAGACCACGAGAGACTCGCCTTGTGATCCCGACGCTGCTGTGAGCGCATGCTGTCTTGCATCAAATAGTACTAGCTGTCTCTCTAGCAATGTGTGTGGGGATGGGCAAGGAAGAGTTATTCGAGGCTCGTGTACGGATAAGTCCTGGAGCAACCCTATCTGCCCATCATACTGCACAAGTAAGTAGAGCACATTAGTGATATCTGATATCCTACACAGTACCAGAACGTTTCAGTCGCTAACATTTTCTGGCTCTAATAAGGTAGTGACCAAGGAGGTGTAGACCTGATCCCTTGCAACAATGTTACAATGTTTGACACGTTCTGTTGTTATCAATACATTAGCGATTGTTGCGACTCGGGAGATGGCCGGTTTGTATTAACAACAGGATATCCCACCTCAATATTTGCCACTTGGAACGCGGAAATGACTCAATTCGTCGCTCTGAGAGCATCTACGTCAACATCAACATCAATATCGACAGAGACAACATCAACATCGAACGAAAAGCCCCAATCCCCTACATCTACACCTACGTCGGTACAAAGCCCGCCGTCAAATTCATCAAGTCTCCCGACCCCTACTGCTACAGATATCCCCTCTGGAATAAATACTGGTGCTAAAGTCGGTATTGGGATTGGTTCGGTAGCTGCAGTCTTCCTAGTTGGTATGCTGGCTTATTTGTATTGGAAACTCCGCGAGACCCAAGGCATAGTCGCGCGACAACGACAAATGCATGCGCACGCAACATATTCCCCGGCTACTGTCGTGTTAGAGGGTAGCAGTATTTTGTATCCGAATCAGCCTAGGGCTCCCCTAGGACATTATTTTGAGAATCTCTCAGAACTTCATGTGAGCCCGGTTGAGATTATGACCGAGGAGCGCGGACCTCAGGAACTACCTACTAGGCCTTGATAAGCCTACGAAAAGAGGGCAACAGGCCCGCAGCTAGACTCAGAACAGATGAAAACTTCATAGACCAGTGGTACATGAACACCTCTGTAGGCGCATGAGGGGATGGATTAATACCGCATGGCTGCTTGGACAAGGATGTTTGGGAGAGGCAATTGATCGAAGTGCTGCTACGGAACCCGTCTCGAGCCGGTTGGTCCAAGGAACTAGCAAGAAAGGGATTCACTTATACCTTCGCAAGTTTTCTCATATTCCCTTTTCTAGTCGTACTTCACGATACCAGTGGAGGCCTATTTCACATGCCTTTTTGAAACGAAATCTTTAGTTGGTGATCATCAACTAGATTTGAGACCTGGAAGAAAATTACTCAGCCGACGATCTACCTGCTTGTGGAGCGCTAGTCCCTATTCCAACCCCTATGTTCCCTAGTAAAGATACGGTTAGTATGTTAGTGGGGACGCCCCGGAGTATTATGGTATACGGACTTTATTTGGACTTCACTCGCTGAGCTGGCTTACGAACGTCTAATCGATTGCCTTTCTATCAGCTTTATTTCACATTTCTGTTTAGAAGCCTATGTATGCTGTTATCTTTCTTTGATTAGACATTGAGTTCTAACCCTCTTGTGCGAGGAATATCTCATTTCCTTGACTTTCCTAACATGCGTGTCATAGTATCAAGATGGCTCGGTGCCACTCTTTGGGTCTTGTATTTCACTATCGCTCATGCTTTAGGCCTTGCATGCAGTGCTACTAGTTTTGAATCAGTCCTGAGGACCTTACAACTCTCTGCAACTACAGTAGTATATGCGACGAGCATTGCAGCAGGGGGATCTTCATTTGATCCTAGCCCTGAATACCCAATGAACGCAACAAACTTGCCGGGACTATGCGCTGTCAAGCTCAACGTCAAATCATCTGACACCAGTTCATACAACATGGGTATTCTATTGCCTGAGAAACCGCATTGGAATGGTAGGCTCATGATTACCGGAAACGGTGGGTTTGGGGGAGGAATCAACGTAAGCATCGCCGACTTGCGTGCTTAGAAAGAAGGCTCATCATCAGTAGTATCCCGACATGGGCGAATATACTCACTATGGTTTTGCGGCTGTATCAACCGATACTGGTCATCTTTCAGATATCGAAGACGGTTCATGGGCACTCAACAATCCGGAGGGTATTATCGATTGGAGTTATCGCGCCCTTCACGGTTCGGTCGAGTTGGCAAAGCAGATCGTTCCCGCCTACTATAGAGATAATAAGACGACTCTGCCCCCTATCGAATACTCTTACTACACTGGGTGCGCTACCGGTGGTCGGCAAGGCCTGAGGCTGCTTCAACTTTACCCCCATGATTTTGACGGTGTTCTAGTTGGCGATGCTGCTTGGCAGACCACTCATCTTCAGTCATGGTCGACTTGGGTGCCACTCCAGAATTATCCTCCGGAGTCCTCATATCACGTCCCTCAAACTTTGTTCAGCTCACTAACTGCGCAAATGACAAAGATATGCGATAGCCAGGATGGTGTCACCGACTCTATCGTCCTGGAACCCGCCAATTGTAGAATAGATTACACTACTTTGCTCTGCTCTTCTCCATCCGCGAGCCAAGATGCCTGTGTAACTACGCCTCAGTTTGTTACCCTTCAAAAGATGTTCTCTCCTTACACAGTCAATGGAACTATCATCTTCCAGGGCCTGCCATTTGGGGCTGACCCTTCTATACTCGCCTCCGGAGCGAACTCTATTGGATATGGATACTTCCAAAATTTCGTTTATAACGACACATCATACAATTTTACGTCCTATACAGACGATGACTTTCTTGCAGCGGTACGGACCAACCCGGGCCGCGCAACGGCTCATGACTTCGACATCTCCTCCTTTAAGGACAGTGGGGGCAAAATTATCATGTACCACGGATATGCAGACCCGTTGATCCCAGCTGGATCAAGTATTGAATACGTCAAACACACTCTTTCAGCAATGGATCTTGAAGAAGCCCAGCTGTCTTCATTTCTACGTCTATTCCTCATCCCGGGAATGAACCACTGCGTGTCTAGTGCACCGACGCAGCCAGGCGCGCCCTGGTATATAGCAGCGGCATCGCAGATTGCGGGCATAGCTGGTAGATTGGTCGGTGTCAGCAATGTCACACATTCCGTGCCCGAGTACATGGATGCAAAACATGACTCCGTATTAGCGCTGATGAGGTGGGTAGAAGAAGGTGTCCCGCCGGATGAGCTCATTGCTACGAAGTTTGCGAACGAGACGGCGCCTGTGGTTGAGAGTCAGAGAACGCTTTGCCCGTGGCCAAGGGTGGCGAGGTTCTTGCAGGGTGATCGAAATATGGCTGAGAACTGGGTTTGTAATTGAAGCAAAGGGATCTAGAGGCAATCTACGACTATCTAATTAACGATTTATCGATGATTTTCATATAACCGAACTGCTTGATAGACTGTCCTCTTGATCAGGCTTTCCCCCTGGCCTTCCCCCCTTGAAGATTGAGTATTAGACTTAAAATCAAAAACTCTCTCCCAGTCTCTCATATCATGGCTATCCTTATAAAGTCCTCATATTTGACCAAGCCTACTTTAATCTTGAAGCTCGTCTGAATTACGTTTCTTCTCTATTCTTACTGGATACCGTGACCAAAACTCTTCACACATCAGGAATTTTAATAAATCGACGATCATAAAATCATCAAGAGAAGCGACCACGAGATCACAGTAGAGGATCTCAGCTGTATTTCCTCTCAGCGAAGGCCCGCTGGTGCTTACTACACTAATACTACCTGAGATCAGGTCATACAAAAAGATTTTTCACAAAGGACCTTGAAAGATCGATTAGAAGCATTAGAAACTATCATGCGTCGGGAACTGGGTGTGTGAAAGAAGCATGGGGGACCTTAAGTGCCAAAAAGCCTGGAGGTTCGTCGAATCTAATTTACCGTCTTAGATTGATTATGATAAAGAGTGAAACATGTGCTCACATGTCACGATCCCTACTTACGACTACGCTAAACATAAGGGGTACGTTTTAAGGAGGAGCAGCCATCAAAAGCGGTAGTGGCCGGATCTCTCGTGCAAAGCAAGCATATGTCCCATAGATATGGGACATAAAGAACCTAGGGCGAGGTCGTAACACTATGAGGTGTACAGTAATAAGTGCTAAGAGGGGCTGTTGTTTACCAGATCTAATTGGTGGCTTCGATTTGGTCGATCAAATTTGTGCGCACCATATTACGCCATCAATATTATAAGATCCAATCATTGTCACAAAGGCGCTTAGGTAGGGATGGACGAAGATGAAACGGGTGGTCGTTCAATTTCAGTGATGAATGGCCGGGTGCGGCCGAATAGGGGTGATATCCTCAGTGTTTACTGAAGGGGGTGAATTATCTATAACACTAGGCACTGCCACAAGCACTCTTCGTTGAAGCTCCCCTCCAGAAAATGATCAATAAGTTTTATGACCAAGATACTAGTTCTGTTATCGTTAACACGTCTCAGCAAACAATACATAGAAGCATACATGTGAGTTGTGCTGCCGGTTGCTCACAGATACGGACAGTATTGCTGATATAGGCAGTTGACTGCGACCTCGTTTTCGACATCATCCAAAAACATGGAGCTGCCTCTCCCTGACAACGAGATTCCCGAAGGCCCTGAGTTGAGGGACGGAGCTTGGAGTTCAGAGCCGTTCTGCCACCACCGTGCTAGACAATCAAATGCACAGACACTCTCTAGTCGAACTAGATGTTATTTGATACACGTTGACACCATAATGATTGTCAATGGGAGAAGAGTTGTTGTTAAGAAACCTGTCATCCTCCACGCCAATCCACACACCTGCCATCTTAGAAATACATAGGGCCACATTGGTACATTGAATCAAGCATTCTCAGGGGCAATTTGATCCGATCTGAGACCAAGTATTTTAGGGAATACTACTGGGATTGAGACAACTTAGGTTGTTGCAACAGCAGAAGGTGACTCTATATGAAGAGGATAAGACCTTGAAGTCTACATATAGAGATTACCATGGGGGTTAGGTGATGGGAACTATGTCACGGGCGGCCAGAACACGCTTGATTAAAGGCATGGTAGTTAGCCGTTAAGTGCTATAAAAAACATCAAGCTTGCTTTAAATCTATTACAGTTTCAAACCCCATAATATTAAAGATGTTAAAGCAATAGCAAACAGAGTTAACAACGTTAGTAGCATAGAGAAATTTGCGAAGACCCTCCGTGCAACGCTACATAGAGATCCGATTGATGGACAGCTAAAGCTAACTATAACACATTAAGATATAAGATCATCAGCGATAATATTGCAAAAGCTATGCACAAGAGTGTATTGAGCGACCGTTCTTTCCAAGTATCGCAGGTATCGGCTATCGCGAAACTTAACAACTAAAGGTTTTGTTGGAGACCGATCGGTCTGCTAGATCTCTTACGTAGAGACCCGTTCAATTGAGTCAGTTAGTGGACCAGTTAGTGGACCAGTTAGTGGACCCTTCAGTGGGTGTATTACGTAGAGATGACCTACCCTGGAGGTCATAGACCCCTCTAGGGTGGACTGTCTGGTCTATATAAGGAGACCTGATCTCCAGGTCAATTGATCATGGAGATATACCATATAGATGAACATGACCTCACTTCATTACTGAATACTTATTCACTTAAGCCATTGATCAACCTCGTTACTGTGATTACTTATGCAACTAAACGCTCGTCACCAATAGCCTCCGAGAGGTTTATCAATACGTTTTCAGCGGAACACTTCACAAAAAGGTCCCAGCTTAAGAATTGAAGAGGTTAACAAGTAGCTTAAAGGGATATATGCATTCAACAACGATGTTCTAGACCAATCGAACGTCAATTTGACCACAATCGAATCAATTTCTTTTCCACTCATGGCGCCCAGATAGCATTCCTCTTCAGCTGAAGTATCAGCTTCTCAGTCTCCAGGGTTTGCTCAATCGTGGACAGGGCATCATCTTCGCGCCTAGCATAAGCGTCGTACAATCTCTGCACATTGACACCCGCCGTAATCGACTGATCAATATAGTCAGCATCCCGCCCACTGAAGTCGACATCTTCAATTTTTCCATCGGGCTTCTTGAGATGGATTCTCTGGTTAGGGGGAGGGCTCTGGAAGACAGCGCCGGCCTCGGCGTCAGCGGTGTACACGACTTCCCCCCCTGTACCAGTAATGACCCAGCGGAAGTCTTCCGTGTCAGCCGCGGTGGCGGTGGTCCGGATAGAGAAGGTGGCGGCCGCACCGTTCTTCAAGACTCCCTGGAGGAGCATCTGCTCGGGAGCAGTGACCTTGAATTCAGGGTCGACAACGTTACCTTGGCTGTCCACGGTCTGAGTGCTCTTGACATGGCTCTTGAAGACGGACTGGATAGTTTCAAAGCCTCCGACGACATTGACAAACGCGTCGAATGCTGTTAGGAGTTAGGTGCAAGTTAGCACTAGTTGTCGAGGGGCATAATGAACGAGGAGTGGACTTACCATGCCCGAGTATGATGTTGACGCGACTGATGGGGTCGTCCACATTGAGGAAGCCCTTTACCTTATCAGGCCACTGTGGCGGCGTGCCCCAGGTGTTGACCCCGGAGAAGGATGTGTAGACTATGTCTCCTATGACCTTGCTGTCGACAATCTCCTTGAGCTTACGGATGGCAGGATCGGCTCGGGCTTGCGCCGCAACGACGTTCCTTACACCCTTGGATTTGGCCAACGCCATCAGCTCCTCTGTATGCTCAATCGTGGTGGAGAAGGGGAACTCGACGATAACGTCTTTTCCCTGCTCAAGGGCGGGCTTGGTCAAATCGTAGTGGCGGTAAAGATTGACGACTACGGAGATAACCTCGACATCAGGGTCGCGGGCGATATCTTCGGGTGAGCCGTACGCCTTGACAGTGGAAGGAAGGCCGTTGGACTTGATAGACTTCTCAGCCGAGGCGACGGTTGAGTTACAGACGGCGACGAGCTCGAAATGGGGAGAGTTTCTGATGGCACTGAGATGTTGCTGTCCCCATTCACCCGGCTTGTAGGATCCGCTCCGAGCGGCTGATAACCCAATGAGGCCGACGCGGATAGGAGCCATTGTAAGTTGGAATTCGGAAATTTGAAAAAGGCTTGCAGGAAGGATTATCTTACTACTGTACTCGGGAGGAGAATTGTTCCATAGAGAATTTATGATGATGGTGAACTAGTGTTATTTATACCTCCCTGGATATGTGTGTTTTCTACTTGGATCTAATCTAATGCCCTTTTCTTACAAACACAACTCCGAGAAACTCGAGCCTTCGTGTTGACCGAAGACCAATGAAGTCAATGCAGATTCGGACTTGTCAGAGGATTTTGCCGCTTGTTAGAGTAAGCCTCATACCTAGAGTGGCGGCCCACTTCAACTCCGAACCTTGAGGGTTGAGGTTGGACCCCCCACCTGAATCCCGACAGCACTCCATCGAGACATCTCTCTACCACACAAACCCAGCCTCAAGGACAATTGCAGTTCAAATCAGAGCATGAAGTCATGCCTCTCTCGAAGAAAAAGTCTTGCGCTCGTTGTAGAGCGTCCAAGTTGCGCTGCAACCTGGGCACGCCCTGCTCACAGTGCGCCAAGAAGCGGCTCCGTTGCATCTACGATGGCAGAGACACTGACCGAGTGCTGCCGTATTCCCATCATAGACAGCCCTCGACATCCACACCGACATCGCCGTTGCCGAGCTCAACTCAGCATGTGGTTATCAATGATGCCGAGATCCCTCCGTCCCGCGATGGAATTGATGGCTCCTTGATGGAATTCAGCGGCGGCTCTCCATTTGCATGGGAAGACTTGGGTCGCACTCCGTACATGTCCCTAGCGACACCTAAGTCCTTTGGCGTCGAGCCCCCTATTGCGTTTCCTGAATTAGATCCCTTCAACCTCCTCGAGGCCGATGCAGAGCAATCCGCTCTGGAGAAAACCATGACCGCCCATCCCGCCCCCAGCTGCTCGGGCCCCGCCGCCTGTCCGTCCAAAGACTTTCGCGTCGTACCGCTGCGGGAGAAGGAGGCAGATATGGGGGCTCTCCGGCGTCGCGGCCGTCTTCGAGGATGTGTTCTTACGTCTGTGGCCCTCGGCCAGCTCAAGGCTTTCCCCAAGATGATGCTGGAGGGCGACAGCCTCCCGCCCTTTATCCAGCCGCCCTGCCGTGCTGACGATGAGCTCGCGCTGGAGTGTAGGATGACTGGTCGACACAAGTGCTTGCCGGAGATACTGGCTATATCCACCAGCCTCGTGGACATGTTCTGCTCTCGGACGCCGGCGAATGAGGAGTTTGTGTGGAAGATGATTTACACCGAAGCCGCGAGGCTACGTGGACATGTGTGTGTTTGTTGGCTGGCGGCTCTTGACTTTAAGCAGTTTGCCTTTCGTTTCTGCTGACATATCTCGCAAGTTTCACAAATTCGATCGCGACCAGCGGCTTGCTGCCATGCAAGCGATTACCGTATACGTGCTCCTACAGGCCGACGACTTGAAATCGGTCGAGAAGAATGACGTCGCAACATTACTGATGACCAGCATGGTAGGTAAACAGAGCGCATTGAATTTGAGGATGATTTGGGATGCATTGATAGTTGAAATTGTTTTTCTAATGCCGCGTCCAGGAATTCATCTTGATCATGTCAAATGACTACAAGTTGCATAGGAACACGTCCTGGGCACGACCGACTCGGCAGCAATGGGTCTTTCAAGAGAGCCTAAGAAGGTACGGTGTTCTTCTCATGACTGCGGTACTTCTCCGGGTCCATCTACTGATAGCTCGACAACAGAATCCTCACTATTTTCTGCATCATAGATCTGCTTCTGGAGGGCATGAAGACTCCGGATGGACACCGCTGCGACAGCAATGGTGACGCATTTAGGACGAATGTGCTTCCCTGCCAACGAGATATCTGGGAGGCTCGTACTATTAGAGCCTGGATACTTCACTATGATCATTACCTTGCCACACGGGATTCGGATGAGACGCTGACGGGCGGACATTTAGTCGAGAGCCAGCTCTCCAACACAAGTCCCGCAGCTGCGTACAACGCGCCCAAGCCAGACGTGATGCGGTGGTGCGAGGGTCTTGATATGTTGGGGACGTTAGTGTGGATGATTGTTCCCTTGTATCAGTATCGTGTGCAGCAAACCACAGGGGAAATTGTTTTATAATTAACGCTGAAGAAATTATCACCTGATATCAATTACTTACATTTACTCACTTCATTTCTACACCAGAGAGTCTACTACGGAGGTACTGGTTATCATTAAGATCCCAGTCTTTTGAATTTTTATTGTCTACCTACACATGTACTCAATCATGCGGTATGTGTTACGAAAGGTTATTTGTTGAAAGTCACTGTTTTGTGGGGAGAGTGCGGTATGGGGAACTCTACGTTCAGCTGTTAGAACTTTGAGTCCTTAAAGCTTTTATACTATGATAGGCTAGACTAAGTGGTTGTATGTTATATAGTTTTATGGCCGGAGTAATAAATTTTCCTTGCCTTAATGATCAATATAATCTGAAGACTTCATTCTTGTTATAATTGCCGTAGGGCGCTGTATGATGAGATACAATCCATAACGTAAAAACAACTTCAATATATACAAACGGGTTAGCGCCCATTGTTTTGCACTTCCTCCAAAGATCTATCTTGGATTCCGCCGGAAAAGACTGAATGGGACCCAATGAACAATGACAGGCCATACCTACTAAGCCACGAGTATTCGCAATGTATTTAGCCCTATGGGTGCATCGCAGAGCGGAAACTTTCCCACTAGATTCTTCCCTCAACAACCGCCATTTGAATCCTACTCTCCGGTGGTTATCTTGAAAGCGCAAGGTTAGCTTTTCTGTACTTTGTATCACTTCCGGCCATATCAGCGCACTGGCCGACGGTCCCTGAATCTCATCTGTTATTGTTGTTGTTGATGTTGTTGTTGTTGTTGTTGTATTTAACGCCAGGGAGGAACTTAATCTCGCCTACTCCACCACTTCTGACCAATCACGTCAAACAAACATTGCTAATACAGGCTTGAGCTCTAGGTTTTAATTTTTCTCCTTGACGTGCCTGTCAATTTATTGCAGCCAAGAATCAATCCGTCGAAATTTCCGTCCTCCTCGTGTTACAGAAACACGCCGGCCTCATGATGAGCCGTACAATCGGCCACCCCAAGAGCGCCGCGGCTGCCAACTCCCTAGGAACGTCAAATGCGGCCCGCATACCTGCCACGATCGAGTCCAACTCTTCAGGGCTCAACCAGGCCGAATACGAGTCAACACTGAATAGGGGAGCAGAACAGTACAGTTGTTATTGCAGGCTTGATAACCTTCCGCCTGAACTTCGGCGCTACCTCCTCTCTATTTTGGACATCCAACAACTAAAGGGACTGGTTCGAGCCTCCCCGACCTTTTACCACCAGTATCGTTACGACCGCAGGTTTATCCTCCGTAGAAGCCTCGAGCAGACTCTGGGCAGCGCGGCCATTGACGCATTCGCTGTCAAAAGAGATACGAAAGAAGATATTCCCAGATTTCTGAAGTGGTATTCCGAAATGACACCGCAACGATATCTATCACTTACCGATAAACTCACCCCCGGGGAAGTCCTAGGCATGGCTCGCACGTACACTCATTACGTGAAGCCGCTTATAGACTACTATGTTCGTTGGGTTCTAGAGAATCTTGCTAAAGAAGCGAAGATAGACACCTCTATCAACATAGATGAGGTCGTACTATCTAAAACAGACATGATACGGTTGACGAGGACGGTATATCGCTTCCAACTACTTAGTGAAGTCGTAGATGATCCTCTTGAACATGTCTGGGGGGAACGGACAGACTCCTTCCTCGGGATGCTCGAACCCTGGGAAAGAGAGGATCTCTTCGCGTTCTGCCATTTTGCGGAGAATAAATACTGCGAAATCCTCGAAGACAGTGCTAGCCGCAGTTGTGCGAAACTAAGTCCTCCACCGGATTGGCTGAGTAAGTTTAACATCATCACCCAGATTCCTCAAAATCGCCTATTCTCCGCATATTTAACAATCAAATAGGGATCCGGCACTTTTATCGACAGCAGTTAACACTGCGCGGTATTTTTATATTGCATACAGTCCTTTTCGGAATCAAGGACCACGCACATCTCGCCTCTGTACTGGAGAAGCACGCATATTGTTCGGGACGTATATTACTTAATCCCTTCGACCCCTATGAAAAAAAGCGAATGCGAGCTCGGGGCTCTTCGCTTGAGGAGGATGAGCCGTATAACCCACCAACAGCGTGGGCCATGATGTGGAGTGCTATGAAACGCACCCTTCAGACGACCACCCTGTGAGTCAGAGCTATTGTGATAGGGCGTCCATTCTAGCCACATTCAAGCCACTTTTTGTGTAGTTTATGCCACCTCATGGATTTGCGCAATTTCGCAGAACTCTATTTACCTCCAACCACCCGGTCCATTTTACTAGCAGAGGGCATATAGCGTGATATTACGGGCATTTAGGTGTCTATGTCAAGAGGGGATTGTATTTATTCAAGGAGCGGTCCATCAATAACTCGCTGTTTTCTTCTTGTACAACAAGGTGTAGCCTAATAGTATGTTTACATTTCTCGGAGGGTAGACTGGCCTTGCAGACCTTCTTCTCTCAATATACATTGATCCCTTCCCAAAGCCGAATCTCTGGAAGTTATGAGGTGGTAATAGCCAGACCCCCAGAGTGCGGTTCGTGCTGAGTAGCATTATCCGTTGCAACAGAAAAAGAAAGATGCCCCTATATATATTTAGCTGGCATCTGGGAACGCGGTATGGTATACCCTCGCGCAGAAAAATATTTTCTAATAGTGTATAAGCATAGGGGTCTGACGTAGAGTGATACGTACTGCAACCTGCATGGATGGTATATCTTAGGTGGGATAAGGCATGGGCGCTACGTTTGCTGGGATACCTACAGCGACGACGAAGTCACTGGCGGAATCGAGGTGTTAAATAATCAAGTGTGAGGCTTCGGGAAGCCGTAGAGGAAGTCAACTGGAAATGGGATTGCTAGAGTATAGAAGGATGTTTGGGGGGGGGGAGACTTAGTTATGGGATAAAGGAGATTATAAATGAGCTGGAATTAGAATATTACATAGACTACAGGGCAAAGAATCACCTGGACCCTTGGGGCCAGGTAGGCTTTTAAAGCCCAACCCATAGGCCCCCAGGTACCCCAGTTATCATGGGCTATGGGTTATTGGCAGCCCATTGGGCTCTTGTACTAATCGATGTCCTAGTCTTATATTGCTTCTTTGTAACTTTTATGCGATTTTAAAACTTTTGAATATTTGGATATTTTGAACAACTTGGGTTGGGTGCCCATGGGTTGGGTTTTATCAAACCCTAAGTTCCAGGAGCAAGAATTGCGAATCTTAATAGCTCTTCAAGCCCTTATCATAAACCCTTGTTACATCAAGTATGCTAGTAATGACAGCTGAAATGGGACATAGACTTTGTGCAATAGGTGATATAGGAATTCACAGAGGTCGAAATAAAAGAATCATCACGAGCTTGAAACATATACTTAGCTAGGTTAGCTTCACACATATATTGAACCGATTATTATTATTAGCCGCTCTGAGGAATGATGGCATCAATCATGTTTGTGCGCTGAGTCCTAGTTGCACATATTTTAAAACGACTGCCGTTGTTGATTCAATGACTCTGCTGAAGGGGCAACTATGGTTTATCTCTTTCCGTCTAATCGAAGAGTTGTAACTTCAACTAGGTAGGTCATACTTTAGTCTATTTTCGGCCGTGGCTTGGTGGTGAAGCACTAGCCACACGTGGCTTCAGAAATGCCTAAGCTAGAATCGGGGACCCATTTACCCCGCCACTAGCGCAACGAGTCGGATGTGCATGTACCTATCTAGGTACCTACCCCCTGGATTAGCTATTGCCCCACCATCCCACTTCAACAGTCACAGGTTTTTTTGAGTCACCAACACCGACTGCTTCGACCCGACCGGACTTTGCGATAGAGTCAATAGCTGGGTCCAAATTCTCGCCGTTCCTGCTACCTGTCGATCTGTTCGTGCGCAGTGCGAGACAAGATGGCGACGACAGACCAAACCGCGGCCACTAAAGCCGTTCCCAAGATGGAAAACGTACGTGACACTTCCCTCCCCGCCTCGAGCATACTGGATGGAGTCTGCAGCTAACAGACATGATTCTCTTTCTGTCAGACCGAAAAGCGCGACACCCTCATCGCCGACGAGATTCGTTATCAGAAGGAATGGGACGACGCCAAGATCTTCCAGCAAGACGCCCCGGCCGCCGGCGAACCGAAACCGCCCAAGTTCTTTGCGACAATGGCATACCCAGTACGCATTCTCGAGCCTCCTCCTGACTCTCTCCCCCCAATTTATCCCATACTGCAGCTCCCGAGATGTTTATTCATTATGCTCTTATGGTCCCGCTGAATATTGCGTTATCGCGGTAACAACTGACGTCCGAATAGTACATGAATGGTGCGTCTACATCAGCCTAGAGAGAAGCATCGGGCCGTCGAGTTTAACTGTGCTTAGGTGTGCTACATGCTGGCCACGCCTTTACGTGGTCTAAGTAAGTAAATCTCTTTTTAGTTACGCTATGACAGCTTCCGGCATTAACGGTTTCCGCCTCGGTCTGCAGAGTCGAGTTTATGACGGGATACG
Source organism: Nemania abortiva (assembly GCA_022578505.1). Lineage (NCBI taxonomy): Eukaryota > Fungi > Ascomycota > Sordariomycetes > Xylariales > Xylariaceae > Nemania > Nemania abortiva. The sequence continues at coordinate 144,565 of MU392561.1, forward strand.
CGCGCATGAAAGGCCAAAGGGCTCTGTTTCCCCAAGGCTACCACTGTACCGGTATGCCAATCAAAAGTGCCTCGGATAAAATAAAGCGCGAGGTTGAGATGTTCGGCCAAAATTTCGAGAACGCCCCCTCCGCCGAGCTCGAGCAGCTATCCCTCGAGGCGAAACCCACCGAGAGCAAGACCGACATCAGCAAATTCAGTGGCAGTAAGAGCAAGGCTGCCGCAAAGTCAGGCAAGGCCAAATACCAGTACGAGGTCTGTCGTCTGAAATTTCGGGTCACCTTAGCGGGCGCGGGTTAACACGCAAATAGATCATGCTATCCCTCGGCATTCCGGTTGAGGAGATCCACAGGTTTGCCGACCCTTACCATTGGCTCCAAGTGTTCCCCCAGCTTTGCGAACAAGACCTGCGAAGAGTCGGCTCAAGGTGCGATTGGCGCCGGTCTTTCGTCACAACCGATGCAAATGCCTTCTACGATTCTTTCATAACCTGGCAAATGAACAAGCTGAAGGCTCTCAACAAGATCAAGTTCGGCAAGCGCTTTACCGTATATTCGCCCAAAGACGGCCAGGCATGTTTGGACCATGACAGAAGTAGTGGAGAAGGCATCGCCGTCCAGGAATACGTTGCCTTGAAACTGAAGACCCTCGAGTGGTGTGAAAAAGCCAAGGAAGCTATCGGCGACAAAATTCCTGCAGACGCAGATGTGTACTTCATACCGGCTACGCTTCGCCCAGAAACCATGTACGGCCAAGTAAGTATGAGAACGTTTTGTCTTTCTAGGTCTCGTCGACAATATCGACTTAAAAGTCTATATACCTCTACGGTTCCTTGCTCCTCGCCGGATTTTAAACCGTCCTTGTTCCTAAACAGCCGTTGCTGACCACCTCTTCCTGTGTAGACATGCTGTTTCGTGGGTCCGACAGTTGACTATGGGATCTTTCGGATGTCGAAGGAGGGAAAAGACGAGTACTTCTTTTGCAGCGAACGGTCTGCTAGAAATGGTATGTATGAAAATAATCCCTTGGGCGTAGCTGAAGTACCAAGAAATCTATAGCACCATAAGCTAACAATTTCGTAGTAAGTCACTTGAAGATTTCGTTACGCAGAGATACGGGGCAATGATCTAGAATATCTAGAAATACCACTTCATAATCTAGGCCAAAATATTAACATGCAATAGATGGCCTTCCAGGACGTTTCTTCGCAGTGGGGCGAATACCACAAGATAGTAAGCCTAAAAGGGTCAGACGTCGTCGGCACACTTGTTCATGCTCCACTTTCAATACATGAAAATGGTATCCGAATTCTGCCAATGGGGACTGTGAAGCCAACAAAGGGGACTGGAGTAGTTACGTGTGTTCCCTCTGATAGCCCGGACGATTACGCTACTACATTGGACCTCAGGAAGAAGCCCGAATTCTACGGGATTCAGAAAGAATGGGTAAAAGATGAGATCTTACCTATCATTCAAACGCCAACTTCGAATTTGTACGTACCATCCCATGGCAGAACACTTACTCGTTTGCATCTAGCTAACTTGCTCCCCTAGGATCGCAAAGCACCTTTATGAGACGATGAAAATCAACTCACCGAAGGACCAGAAACTACCCGAGGCAAAGGAAATTGCCTACAAGGAGGGTTTCTATTCCGGTGTTATGGTATATGGCGAATTCAAGGGAATGCCCGTGCAAGAGGCGAAACCGTTGGTACGGAAGAAGTTGCTGGATTCGGGCTTGGCGTTTAACTATGGTGAACCGGATGGTCTCGTCATCAGCGTAAGAGACCTCTCTAAATTATCCTGCCCAACTCCAAGTTATGCTGAACTGATTCCTGAACATTATAGAGATCCGGCGATGAGTGCGTTGCGGTATGTTGAACCACAACCTCTTAATGACTAGACTAACGCACATGAAGGCACACATGGATCAGTGGTATTTTAACTATGGTAAGTCATATGACTTATGTTTTCCTTCATTTTCTAACATCTCTAGGATCCGCTGAAAACGGAGGCGACCAAAAGTGGTACGAGGATGCGATCAACGCTGTCGAATCTGATAGAACAAATTTATTCTATCCAGAGGGAAAGCACGGCATGAAACAAGCTCTTAATTGGTTGGCACAATGGGCTTGTTCTCGATCTTTTGGATTGGTTAGTAGTATTGATGTTATCATATGACAACTGCTAATACCAAGTAGGGTACTAAACTCCCTTGGGATCACACCCAGCTTGTGGAATCGTTGTCTGTAAGTTAAACCACGGAGCTTTTCGACAATCCTCTCACATGCCTTACAGGATTCTACAATATACATGGCGTATTATACCGTTTGTCATTTCCTGCACAAGGAGTAAGTAACGTCTAGATCATCTTTCTCTAGTTTCAGCTTATATCTACCAAAACTCTCCAATCAAGCTGGATCTAATATCATAACTTCAATATCTCTTATTTAAGTGTGGCTGCTAATTTATTGTTGTAGTATTTACGGCAAAGTCCCTGGGATGTCATCAAAGCCTATCTCTCCCTCGCAAATGACTGCAGGGGTTTGGGACTATGTTTTCAACATGGTAGACAACGTAGACAGCAACATACCTCGTTCCGATCTCGATGCTATGCGGAACGAGTTCAACTACTGGTATCCACTAGACTGTAGAATATCAGGCAAGGACTTGTTAAAGTAAGTTACTCCTGGAATCATCTTCTTCCCTTTCTCCTAACTTGAGCTCCCGAAATGTTTTAGAAATATGTTTCAGGGGCATATTTCAAATGTACCGGGACTTCTTAAAAGAATAATCACTAACTTCAGCGGCTATAGTAACCAGTAAGCGATAACGAGCCCGATTCCTCCCCATTCATGTCGAGGCTAGAGAAATTCTTTTTCTAATTAGACTTTTGTCTTGAGAGATTTTTATGCCTTCCAAATCTTTGATTATTGTAGCTGCAAGGAGAAGCACTAACCATCTTCTCCAAAGTCTCATGTTCTGCCTTTATCATCATATCGCACTCTTCGACGAGCCCAACTGGCCCCGTGGGATCAGAGTGAACGGACACCTCATGTTGAATGGGGAAAAAATGTCAAAGAGTACAGGTAAGTTCCACGGCTTTGTGATGTCGGGAAATACGGAGCTGATATGAAGAGTGCAGGTAACTTCTTGACTTTACGGGATGCTGTCGAGAAATACGGAGCTGATGCTACGAGAATGTGAGTGCCAAGGTTTTACGTACGATTTTAGTCGAGGTGAAGGAGAACCTCCCTTCACTTGGGAAGGGGTTTACCTCAAACAGAATATGCTAACTTCTATACGTTAATAGTTCTCTGGCCGACGGCGGTGATGGGATTGAGGATGCAAATCTTGAAGAGTCAGTTGCTAATGCAACGATCCTTCGACTGTACGAGCTCAGGAAATGGTGCCAAGAAACCGCCAACGACACTGGACTCAGAACTGGCGAGCTGAGCCTGTTCGACAAACTTTTCTTGAATGAGATGAACGTCTTAGTCTCACAGACAAAATCATTCTACGAAGAAACCTCGTTCAAACTTGCCCTAAAATCAGGTTTCTATGACTTCGTGAGTGTGCAAAAAGATTTCCCGTCCCCCTCAAATACTAACAAAGCTGCTAGATCACTTCTCGAGACTGGTACCGAGATATCACTAAGTCTGTAGGCATTACTATGCATCGGGATCTTGTGGTGCGATACATCGAGCTGCAAGCTCTGCTATTGACTCCCATGTCAGTTACTCTCCCTGGTTTCAATGATGGCGCCTTCTAACACGCAACAGAGCCCCTCATTTCAGTGAATACCTGTATCGCGACGTACTCAAGCACAGCGACAGCGTTCACAACGCGTTGTACCCTGATGTACCACCCCAAGATGTTACATTGTCAGCGGTATTCACTTACGTGCGAAGTGTAAGTAGACATACACCAATAATACTTTCTAGTCATTACTAATATCGAGCAGGTCACGTCGCAAATCACCGCTGCTGAGGGTAATCAGATCAAGAAGGTTGGACATATGCCATGAATGAAGGTTAGGAGACTGTGCTAACTCAGTTTTATAGCTCGCTAAAGGCAAAACCACAAGCTACGATCCTAAGGAGCCTAAGCGTCTTACAATTTCCGTTGCAACATCCTTTCCTGCTTGGCAAGACAAATGTATCGACTTACTTGCCCAGCAGTATGACCGCACCGGAGCGATTGACGCTAAGGAGTTAACAAAGCAGATTGACAAGAAAGATATCAAGAAGGTCATGCCGTTTGCTCAGCTCTTGAAGAGACGCATAGATTCAGGAGAGAAAGCAACCGACGTGTTCGCACGCCGCCTGCCCTTTGATGAAGCCGAGACGCTTAAGGAGATAGTCCCAAGTTTGAAACAAACAGTTCCCAAACTTGAGGCTGTGGAGATTACCATGGTTGAAGGCGAAACTGAAGGCAAAACGGCAACACCCGGTAATCCTACCTTCAACTTTGAGAATGTAAAATAGATGTGGCATGTGGGCCTTTTTTAGGAGTGGACTGTTGGCACTAAGAAAAAAGGGAAGTTACCATGACAAGAGCCCCTACGAGGGGTGGTATGCCAATCAATTAGAGCCTATCTTGAGGGTCTACTGACTCTACAACGAATACTCTATAAGGCATATATATGAGTGGAGAGAACCAAACCTATAGAGACGAGGAACACACCTTTTAACAGCAACAAGGCTATGCTATCTACATCTATATTGGTGGTTGGTTTGCTCAGTGACTCGCTAAGTGCTGAAGCCTAATTCCAACACATGTGACACTTTCATTTATTCTCCATATTTCTGTGATCAAAAGATGGACAGAAATTGACGAAGAGACAAAGAGACAGGGCTAATAGCAATTGACTTTGTTCTACAAGCCCGGTATGCTGAAAATCCTGTCCTCAAGTCTTAGGCCAAGATTAAAGCCTCAGATAATATGCCGATCAAATCCAGTTAACTCCGCCGCTGACGCTGATGTACTGCCCGGTGATCCAACTGCTCAATGGTGACGCAACGAGCACCACGGCATCCGCAATCTCTTGTACATTTCCCCATCTGCCTTCAAGCCTGGTCAAGCCCAATATCCTCAGTACCTCGGGGTGGTCATCAGGAGGCGATATCTCGGTTTTCGTAAGGCCAGGAGCAATCGCGTTGACAGTGATACCAAACTTCCTGCCAAACTACGCGACCCTAAGCATTAGTATTTAAAAGTCGGGCAGAAGCTGTCATGGATGTGTTGGGACATTACCTCCAAAGCCCAGGTGAAGGTGAGCGAGTCGAGTGCCGCTTTCAATGACGTGTAGACGGGAGAATGGAGGCCCATCCTGGATAAGCACGTGCTGATGTTGATGATGCGTCCGCCGCGAGGCATGTGCGGGAGAGCGGCTTGGACAAGAAGGAATGGTCCTTGGAAATTGGTGCGGAATACCGATGACATTTCTTCAGGGGTGACTTCGACTGTCGGAGTCATCGGGGCGATTGCGGCATTGTTGACTGTAGTGGACTTTGTGAGTAGCTGAGCTTACGTCGTCGCGGCCACCATCGCTGGCGTCTTGCTACGTGGACTAGAAGGAGAAGGAACCTACCGAGAATATCGATCTTGTCGGTGTTGAAGGCGGCTAGAGTCTCCTTGACGAGCTTCGTTGCTACCTCCGGGTCGCCGACATCCCCACCGACGACAGTAGCCTTCCCGCCCTTAGCCCTGATGCTCTCAGCGAGCTTGGCGGCCCTGGGCGCACTGGCATCGGAAACGTAGTTGAGGGTGACGCAGGCGCCTCGGGCGGCGAGCGCCATGGCTATTGCGGCGCCGATGCCATTAGGTCTTCCTGAGCCGGTGATGATGGCAACCTTGCCTTGGAAGGACAGATCGTTTGTGACAGGCATTTTGAAATTATTCTGAGAGATTGGATTAAAAGTTTGCTGTTGTAAGGCTTAATATGGGGGATGCAGTGATGATTCGAGTTTGCTGAGACACAACGAAGTCGTGAGTCGGCATTTCTGTCTTTGAACCACCTTTATATAACCCTCAGAATCCATCTCAACCCAATTTCTAATCAAGCATTATTCAGCAGTCGTATTTACTATAGCTTGATCAGTGCCTAAGCAAAAAGATTCCTGACATCGGAATCCGTCGTATAGGAAATGGTTCGTTGAAATTGGCAGATGGCGTCTAAAGGACGAGACTTGGACGAAAAGGGAAGTGGGTGACCCCTGCACTGCATGATATAGATGGTTACCCATGTACCGGATGACTGAGGCGGCGAGGGAAACACGTTCATCTTCCACGTTCCAATGGGCTGACGGCTTGGTTGAGGTGCTTGGCGTTTGTTATGCCGTATAGCGTTTCGGCCTTTTACTTTGTTAAACAGATATCCGATGCTTAGCATTGATAGGAGTACGCTAATAGTGTCCAGGGGTAATGCCCGTGATAAACCACCACGCAACAATATCTGTACCCTCCGCAACCTGGGACACAAGACATACAACACAGCCAACTACGCCAAGAGGCAATTCAGGGATCATTCCGCGTATTCAACAATATCCATCTAGCTAATTAAGTAACTGGCCGAGTGACTCACAGTACTCGCTCTATTGGGAGTCGAACTTGATGCCGTCTTTCGCTCCACTCTAGGTTCTCGCATGCTAACTCGTTCAAGTTGAACTGAGTTGCGCTTCAGTTTGGTCATGCTCGACTTGGACTACTCTACGCGGCATGATGATATGATACGCCTCACGTAGCGGTCTCGGAAAGGTGTAACTTCGACGTTACATCCTCTCCTAACAACATACACTCTTCTTCCCAAAGCCTTTCGAACCACGGCATAGGGCTTATCCGCTCCGTGACGCTTCTCCAGTCCCGTAACCCTACAGTCCTCATCTCGGCCACGAGTCTCGCCTGTGCACCCTGCCGCTCGTTCTGCTCCGTCGTCGTGATTCCCGCGATGATCAGCAGCCACAGTCGCAGCATGAGAAATTCGGGACCTTCCACCTCAGAACCCCTTAGAGCGTCGGTGATGGTAATCGGATAGGACGGAAGAGTACCCGGGAAGCTGTCGTATTTGCGTTTAAGCGATATGATGATCTCAAGGGCCGCCAGCGCACAGGCCTTTGCAAGAGGGGAGGTCACGGACGTTATTGGGGCGGAATAGGAAAGTGCACGGTGAGCTATCGGATCGAGAAAGAGACTAACGGATAGGCTATCTCTTTCGATACCCGGTATTGCTGACTGGGTTTCAAGCCAGGCAGCTAGCCCCTTTAGATCACGGTATACATGAACGACACTCGACATTTGTGGTGATATACTGAGCATGAGCGCAGTTATATCTTCCATTTGGCGTGAGCTTTCTAGCGGCGGAGGCAGCAATATCGGCAGCAGGTCGTCCGGCAAAGCGTAGTGAGGCGGGTGGCCCCGCATCAAGGCTGTGGTGATGTCAATCCTAAGATGTCTCGGTGAACTCGCCAGAACTCTCATAGGAAGGCTGGAGAGGCTTACCACATGATCATTAGCCTGACTTGATCTGGGAGATGACTGGTGCCACCTCCAAGGTCGATTACCCCTCGCAAGCCTGCGAAATGGATTTCCGCCTGAGCAAAGTCCTGGCACGCGTACTAGCAAATCGGTAAGCATGAAAAACGCGTTTCCCTTGACCGTTGTCATCTGATTCATACATTGTAGCATATAAACCCGATAATAGCCTTTATGACGGGCGTCTCCAAACTCGCCTGCGGACTCATGCTGGCGATCGAAGAGTTGATGCAGCGCAGTCCAACCGCGTACCGACGTAGACAGATCGACATCCCTTTACCAGAGTCGCGAACGACGGCGTCGCGTATGGTTGGGCTGATGAGAAGATCCCGGAAGGACCGGGAGTTAGCCGGCGCAAATGGGAACAGGAAGTACTGTCGCCGCTGTGAGAGAGCTGCATATCTCGACGATGCTAAAGAAGATCAGCATCGGCTTCGGATTTTGCGCAACAAGGTGAATTTTGGGGTACGAGACTTACTTGTCGTAGTGCCGTTTAGGGCTAAGGTTATAGCATACAGGGCAAATGGGTCCATCCCCCAGTCGTCGTCGAGGATTTGGAGCGGATTTTGGTTCCAGAAGGGATGAGATAAACCGGCGGTGACGGAGCGTCCTGGAGGGTGAGACTCGTCCTCCAGATCCTCGCTCTGTATAGTCGGCGCTGTGGAATTCGCAGGTTTTATCACAGACACAGAGCGGACGTCGAGTCTCGACTGCGCCAGTGGTAGAGGTGGAGGCGAGCGTAACTTCAATGGGACTTTCACATTCTTCGTCTTTCGCCGCGTTTTACCTATATCTTGCATTACATGCGTCCGTATCTCTTTTGCCGTCTTGCGGTCCTTCGACCTCTTCTCCTGCGTGTGGTTGACGAATAGATACTTTTGCGATTCCATCTCTGCTATGGGTTGAAACTTGCAGTGTAGGGATCAGGCGATGACGAGGGGATAAACCAAAGAATTGGACCGGGAATGATGGTACAGCAAACAAATGACATTTCTAAGGTCTGTAAGAGTGAGACGAAGAAGAGCTTATAAGTCACTCTTCGTTTGACGCTGACTAATGCGACCGCCTGTGTATATTCAGGGGCATTGAAGCAGGGAAGATTAATTGAGCCACATAAGCCACACTTTGTGTGGCTTGTGCAGGTGAATTAGTTATAAACTTGTGTAAGCTTCTTTGAATACTCCTTATTTCTAGGTATATAGAATGGACCTACATTCCGTAATATGATATGCTTCATACTATTTTTGTTTTTTTTGAAGATGCATCGCCTCCCAGATTCACTCCTAATACACCTAGGCCCGCCACCTCTAGTTTGACGATGTTGCAAGGGTAAGAAGAAGGGCAAGCCTTCAGAAAATAAGTATACGAAGTATCTACCTGCTATATCAGCTATTGAAAAATACTGACAAGCTTATCATATGCTTCTGGTCGTGTGATTTACCTAAGTTTAAGGTAGGTTGCTTATATACTCAAACAAGTAATATATGTAAACTCATTTTTTTAAAAAAAAGAGAGCAAAGCGTTAAAAATAGACGCGGTTGATAGTATGCAACTTGTGTAGATACTTTAGCCGTTGAACACAAGATTTACATTCTGATACTTCGTGTGGGTTTGGTTCTTGCAGCCGCGGTGAGTAGAGTAGGGGGAAAACAGGGCAGTCATTAAACTATAACGAGTACCCTTATATCTAGCGATAAACCGGGCCAGGCGGGGAAACTCGGAATGTTTCGTTTATGCTTCAACATTAGTGACTTTTCGCTGTTTCTGTTGTCCCCTTACTAATGGGGCGAGCGTCTCCAAACAGCTTCCTGGGAATGTCCTCATCTTGGCCGACGGCTTGCGCGAAGGCGGCCAACCATGCCCACCTTGTCTTCTGCACCCAGCCCTTCTCCACGAACGCGTTCGCGGTCTTGGGGAAAAAGTCAGCCACGTTCAGGAACGCTGCATCGTGAGCGGGGACTATAAGGACATTATCATGCCCGTCGATCTTTTGAAGTCCTCTAATCGTCTCCTCGGCTATAGACACGTCGTGATGGACACTATGAGGCTTCTGGCTCGGTTTGTAGAATGGGGCTTCCCTGCCGTTGGGCAGGAGCTTATCGAAGATCCCACCCGGGCATGGCGTGGGTGACGCAGCGTCGAATGGATTCGGCAGTATCTGCTCGGGAAGAGGGTGCCAGGGGTGAGGCCGGAGTTCCCCTCCGTGGTGCACGCCATCGCCGCCCATCAAGATAAAGCTATCGGGGTCGCTAGTAACCCTGGCGAACCCGCAGATATGGCCGAGGCAATGGCCCGGCGTGTTGAGGAGGTAGAAGGACCCGTCAGCGAAGTAGTCGACGGCCGTAAACCCGCCGATCTTGAGAGGCGAACTGCTAAAGTCTATTTCCTCGACCTCGTGTCCCGCAACTTCGGATTCGTTGAACGAAGCGTGTTTATTCGTCGGGTAACCGGGGAAGACGTCCGCCTTGGCCCCATTCCCGACGATGAGTTTCGTGCGCTTTTCGAATATAGAGACGTCGCCAGTGTGGTCCACATGCGAGTGCGACCATATCACGGCCTCTATGTTCTTCGTGTCGATGCCATGCTCATCGAGGACCTCGCGGACATCTTTTGGTACGAATGGGGTTGCCCCAAGACCTTCAATAATGCCCTCGTACACCGGCTTCGGCCAATTTTCCCAATCTTTTTTTATACCGAGATCGAACACCAGCGTTCGGTTCTGCGTCGGGTGTTGAATTAAGAATGAAAAGCAGGGCGCGGCCAGATATTCATGCCCTGGGATAGCCGGCTCCAGAAACATACTAGAGGGCATCCCCTTTAAGAAAGTACCAGGCTCTATGATAGAGACATTGACGGTCGAGGTTGAGGGGGGGATGTGGAGGTCGATAGGGGTCGCCATCGTGAGATGCACGGTATCTAGACTACTAAGAGATGGTTTCGATGAAGTATCGTCCCCTAGCTAATTTTCACGCGGGGTACGAACTACGTATATATACCTCGTTCTAGAGAGATACGCCATCGCTTAGCCTAGTAAGACGACCTACACCACTTCTCTTCGCTATGCATGTCTAGGCGCGCATACGGATGAGCCACTGGTGGTGTAGGCTAGTACAGGTTAGCTTACAAATGGCGGACGTAATGCCCGAGCCAATAACGCCGTTTTAGGCGATAAGATTTGGCGAAGATGACAACTGAGTGAGACTGAGATTTATACTTGATCCGGCCTAACCTGGTGCATGGGCGTGTGAGCGTACCGGAGATCCGGTGGACGGGTCTGTCTTCCCCGACTTTCAGCTGACAAAGCCGGGAAGGGAAGCCCCAATATAATCAAGCTCGCGACCGCGCTATACTCTACCCGCCGCTCGCGGTCACGCTATTACCCGAATCTACGATTATCATATAAACTCCGATCCCATAGATGCTCACCTGATGCCCAGGTTCAAGCGAGCTGGGTACAACCGCTTTCGGTCGCGGAATGTAGCGTTTTGCCTGTACAAGCTAAGAATGGAACCGGGAGCGAGTAGTAATAATGTCCACTAAGTCAGACACGCAGCTTCACCGACAATTGGAGTGTGCTGATTGATAATTCGGGAGAACTTTTCGTATAATCGGTAGACTATGGGTTGGCATGGCATCTTGGTCCTGGAACACTATGAACTTTATAACATGTAAAGTGGCTGCTAACTATAAGGAGTTTATATGGCTGGAGCTTTTAGGGTATTCATGTTAGTAAGTTTGCTTATGTATGTCTTAACGCCTTAGGAACCTAAGTAGCTCAGGCTAAGCATGGTGAAACCTCAATGGATTTGAAGATTGGAAATAAAATTATCAAAAACCTAGGGAGTTCGTAGCGATCGAGACAGCCGGGGAATGTAACAACTTAACATTCGTAACCGGTGTTCGGCGAAGGCGTGTACTACGAAACCACCGCGCCCGTATCCCTGGAAGCAAGCCGCCACCCCCTTCTGATTGACTCGCCTTATGACCCTCCCCACTATCAAACAGCTGAACAAGTGTTCCCTGTGCTTGGGCATATTTAATACTCGAATCTTGGCTGCCCGGCCGAGCTAACTCCCCGTATTGTGCGGCCGCAACATCCATGGCTGACAGGCCTTGTAAGTTTTGGGCATGGATTTCGATACCGGAATTCAGGAGAAGCACGATTACCTGTACATGCTTGGCCCGAACAGCATAATGAAGTGCAGTATCTCCATTTCGGTCCAACAACCTCAAGTCGGGTTTATGGGAAACGCAGGTATTTATCTCCTTGAGTACAGCGACCTCACCCTCACCACCCGGAACGATACCTTCCAGCTTCTTGATCAGTGCCATTAGAGGTGTTCTTCCGTATATGTCGTATTCATTAATTCCGATGTCATCCTTTAGAAGTTCTAGTCGGTGTTGATAAGCTTCCGGCATGATTTGGTAAGCTTCTTGGTGATACTGTAGCCCCATCCAATAACTGTCGTAGCCCTTGCTGTGAATAAAATCAAGCGAGTCTGGAGCGAGGCCGGCTGTTGAAACCAAAATTCCAAGCATATGCCCGAAACTCTCTAGGGTGCTTTCGACTTCGCTGTGTACCCAAGAAGACCGCATCTGGTCGACAAGACATGCCATAAACGTTCTTCCAGATCGATCACGCAAACCCCGATCGAAACCTTCTACAATGACGAACGCACAAAAAGAGGCCGCGTTGCTATCCTGGGGAAAAACCAGCCTCCTCCAATTGCGCACGAGCACGTGCATAAATGTTTCACCGTCGATATTCTTGATATTCAAAATATCGGGCCCCCCCGACTGTCGAGGTCTCTCTCCAATGAAATGAATTAACAATGGAATAGCGAGCTCATCCGATGCCCATTCTGCAGCTAAATGGAGGGCTGATTGGTTCCATATATCTCTGCCATACCGCACATCTAAGTCAGGTGGTCTAAGTCCGCCATGCTCTAGTCCCGTTGGGAGAGTCTGTGAGCCAGCTGTATGAAGGTATTTCTGGTGAATACAGTCCCTCCGGAACTGACAACATAGTTTAATTAGCTTCATGTTCTTAGAGGTTGTCGGGTCGTATCTATCGTGGCTCTCAAGTATTGATATATCGACGTCAGTAATGGTAGTCGTCGACATGTCAGACACGACAGAACTTCGAAATGAAAGCCTACTAAGAAGACTACGTATATCTTCATAGACCGAGGAAGTGAGTGAATTTTGTGATATACTGTTGATCTTCTCACGGACCCAGGAAATTCGAATGCTAGGTCTAGGGACCACATCAACCGATGAGCCGTCGTAGTCGATGGCACGGTTCAACGGTTCAGGTTGAGTCGGGAGAAGGCGTGGTCGTTTAGCCACCGCCCTTGAAGGGGGCTCCTCTTGTAGTTTCGAAAACAGAATACTCCCGGGGCGATCACCACTTCGATTTTGGTGAGGTTCTAGCCTTTTCCGGCCCTTGGAACCTCGACCTCGTCTAATGCGACGGTAACTTTCAATCCGAACACGTGCCTGTTCCCGATTCCGAGGCCTGAGCTGCCTATAGCCTCCAGGCAATAGCTTTGAAAGCTCATATTGAGTGGAGCGAGTTTCCGTCCGACTTTCAGTAAGGTGCGGAAGCGGATCTTTCGGCCTGCCGGTCGCCCGTAGCGAAATCTATTAGTTTACGGAAGTGCTTCATATAAAAGTTGTGTATAATAAATACCTTTGGTTTTGACTTTCGAAATTAGCAACCGCCGTTATCAATCGGCTTATCTGTTTTGTATTCAACATAGACTCCGGCGTGTACAAGTAAAGCCGAACAAGACGACGTTTCATGATTTGTTGCTGCCAAATGCGGCGAGCGGTAGGCGGCCGGCCAGGCCCCTTTTTTCTTTTTCTTTGCCTGCACTCATCTTGTAATTTTCTGGGTGGAGAAAACGCTGCAGCTGAAAGAGCAGCTTCGGAGATAAGACCGCTCTCAGAATGAGGAATGTCATAGCCGGTAGGGAGTTGGGGAGGGGTAGTGAATGATGAGTCCATCGAGAGAGTCCAAGTAAGGCGACTCCAGTATATAGACGTCGGCGAATTTGATTTAATGGTAAGAATGAACTTTTGAGAAGATAGTGGTCGGATATTTCATAGGTCAAGTAACACTTTGTTTCCAAGTAGCTATTTGTGTTCTGTATGCGGCACGTGCTTAGTGGCGCTGGGGAATGATACCATCAACGGATCTCCCAGGATACATACATGCAGCTACTAACGCAGTTATTTGCAGTTACAGGCGGCGCACATGCTAAGGAGTGGTCATCACTAAAACGGGTAACTGGTTGAATAGTATAGAATTCTGCTATAACGGCCATTCGCTGGTTCGTAGATTGCTTTTTGCAAAGCCTCAACTCATGAAATTCTAGGCAGACTCTAGGATTAAGCCACCTGCTAAAGAAATACAACACATACCCCTCTCAACCCCGTTTTAATTATGCAGGCAATGTTATTGTAGCCAATGAAAGCTCACCACATGAGTGCGCAAAAACACCCCTGCATTCGATCAGCCACTAGGAGCTGGCCCCCAAGGTATGTATCTGTCGGCCCAATAACAGCTGTGGTCGAGACTGGCGGTGACGATAGTGTAACTATTGATATCATAAAGGTCGTAAGGAAGACCTACAGTAGGTAGATATCAGACAAATATATGGCCTCGACTTCACGTGAGAGATGATAAGCCACGAGGCCGGGCCGCCTCTTTAGGGAAGAGTGGTTAACACTTAGAGAAACATAACACAATAGCATTCTGTACGGAGTAGTACTGATGAGATCCGGCGATACCGAGGTACATCCCATACCTAATGGTGTGGCTGGTGTTAGAAATGATACAAATGAGTTCCAGCTGTTAATAATATTTCTTACAGCTGATGAAAAGAAGGATGCACAGCCAGACGTTAAGGCGAATTACAAGGGTAAATTATAACGCGCAGTAGAGAGAAATAAGCCCAGCAACTTTAGGACCCGCCAACGTTCGAAATGTACGACACGCGCAGATATTACATGATCAACCGCAGCAGCCAAGGACCCAATATTGCCCAATCATTTCCACACACTATGGCTTGTCACTATGTCGAGCCAATTTCCAAGATTGCGGCTAAGCAAATACCGTAATGCCGTTTTAGGACGAGTCAGCAAATGATATTTGCGCGCAAATATCATGTTGCTAGATTCGGACTGTCTAACCTATCTTTGCACTTTCAGAATCTCCCAACTAATGATATTTGCGCGCAAAAATGATACTGCTTTAGCCCTCTTTCTATAGTACGTACCTAGCAACATATCACGCTCGCCTTTTTTTGCGCGAGTCCAACAAATGCATAGAAGAGCGAGATACGATTGCGTCGAAATCCGCGTAGGTCGGAATCAGACAGAGGTCTCTGAACAATAAAATCAGACAGATTTCTCACTGATGATTGATGTGACTTTCCTAATATCTGCGTTCAATAATAATTGTTTAGTGTAACAAGTTCAAGATCGTGCCAACAAACAATGGCCTATAATAACTTATTATATTCACAAAGTCCTGGGGAGACATACGACGGTTATGGGACTGTAAACTCATCTATGACTAGCGCTGATGGCTTCGACATAACTGGTGAACTAACAGACCGGCATTTCTTCTCCCCTCCATATCTGGTAGGCCTTTCGCCGACTATTAGCAACTCAACTGTTGTGCCTTCAAACAACTATCCTATGTCAGACCCACGAGGAATCGGGTTGACACAAAGTTCCGAGGACTACTATCCGTCGATCTTCGGATTCGGATACTCCCCTCATCTCGTTCCTAGCTCTGCTAGTTTTCAGCAATCAATACACTCGAACGACCATAGCCTACTCAGTGAAAGCGACTGGTGGACAACCCACCAGAATCCTGATCTCCAAGCAGTTCACTCGCAGAGTTGTCATTACAACATTAATGATCTCTCCAGAGGGTTCACTGACCGGTATATAGAACAAAGCCAACATATACAGTGCGCTAATACCACCTTACGAACTAGTCCGTCACTAAAATAGTATATAGGGCTCATGGGGATAGAAATTCCAACGAAAACAAGCACTACGGCTGCAGTGTTTGTCACAAAGCTTTCCCCTCGAACAGAGATCTCTATCGCCACCTGTGGTCGACACACCCTAATTATGCCGCCGAGCATAAAGTTCCCTCACAGCAGGCAGCATGCGAAGCTCCTGGATGTTCCTATGTAGGAAGGAAGGATAATCTGGTGCGCCACGTCCGGTCAAAGCACAGTACCAAAGGAGGGAAACATGGGGATGGGGATATTTGAGGTGTTGATTACCTCCGCGCGTTGTGGCTTCTTAGTTCCTCTAGTAATGGTAATGGAGTAAAGGAGAAATGGAATTGGGTCAAACACCGGGCATATTGGAAAGCAATATTTAGTTAAGCATTTTCCTCACTTGATCCACTGTATTTCATAGCTATATCGAAACCCTCTTCTGCTAATATGATGTCTGCTATATTCTCTACAGCTGTCATGTGGGTAGAAGGGTTGGTCTAAAGTTGATTAGTTGCGAACCCGGCTTACAAGTAGAACAGCAGCTAAGTCTTCAGAGCGGAATCTTCACTGTTTTGGACCACAATGCTCCAATTTCACTGACAGCGACCGCAAACAGCACCTATGCCATCGAAATATGACAATGTGAAACAAACCTTCCGGCTAGCCAGGCTGCTAAAGTATTCTAATAATCTTCTACAAGTTTTGTAACGTAAGGCCCAAAGGCCACTTGGAAGACCCGTTGAAAGCTCTACCTCCCCACCGGACGCTACAATGGCAAAGTTGTGAACAGAGACACACGATATACTCTCATTTGAACTGTGTGAGAAGTATTATCTTCACTCCAGAGGGGCAACGCATCGCGTCCGCGAGAGACGATTTAGCCCCGTGGGCCAGGGACGTCATCTATATCTGGGTCCCTCACGCTCGTAGGAAGTTTTAAAAGAGCTGCGACACGTCTTTGTACGTAGAAATAAGTATTAACGCTCAGTCAATGAATCTCTTATCTAACCCCCCGGATTAGTGTCAATATGGCCCATGGGTACGGGGTATGAGCTTGGGGGAGGCAAATGCGGGATCACCTGGCATTGCCAGCAGATCTCATCGACTGTAAAATACTTAGTGGGCAGTAAGGTTATCGTAGGAATGGAAGGCGGGTTCCTCATGGTATTCAGGATATATCTGTATATTATTTTGGGGCAAGGGCCTTCTCGTATTTATGAGGTCTTCCTTACAAAATAAGTAGAGAAGTAATGCGTAGTGCGACAACAATCTAAGAATTATAGAAAGAAATCACTTTTATTAATGCACCGTGCTTACTTTCTTGCAGCCAAATCTAGTGCAATTGAATATCCTGCAAACGTTGTAGTCCTTTCCTGACCGCCTCGCCCTTCATGACTCCATCGATGATGCATTGCCCCACGATCATATATCCTCCGTTAGCCCTCTGTCTAAGCACGCAGGGCATGCTCGAGCCCAAGAGGATTGCAACCTGATCACCAACCCTAGTGTTGCGATGAAACCATCCCATATCACCTTCATCTGTGTATCCCAATCTCATGTTCGCTCTCAAATTCTTTTGCATAGTTATGCAGTCTTCCTCGATAATTTCCCGGTCCCCTAGAGAGAGGGGGATGCTGGTTTTCATAGAGAAGTATGCAACGAGTCGTTTACCGTTGATCTTGAAACACTGTGCCTCGCAGCAATTCAGCCATTGCATTAAGTAAGGTACCTGCTCTAGGATCATCTCCTTTTTATGTAGAATTGTGTTCAGTAGTGTGTAAAGATGTGTTCCAGGTCTCCGATGCTTCATCCTCGGGCGGGTGATGTCCACGAGCAGCCAACACAGCGTTTTTACTACCGCGGCGGGCTCTGGCCCGAAGAAAAGCCTTTCATTCCTGGAGTTACGTTTCCAAGACCTTGATTGAATAAGCTCCGTTCTTGGTAGGCCACTTTCCCTAGCTTCATCCAAAGTGGGTGAGCAATCACCAATAGCGCCAAGAAAGAAGCCCCTAGCGATGATGTCTTTCCCATATATCCTAAAGGAGGGTGTGTGGTGTCCGGAAGAATGGTAGTGACCATAGCTCGTGTAAGTAAGCAAATTGGGCCGACCCAGACGGAGCTGTGCGACTCGGTATGAATGCCAGTACCTAGGGTCAAACCAGTTCGGATACCAAGTGTCGATCTCCTGTCCCTTTGAGACAACAACATCGAAGTTGCCAGTTGAGCGTACCAGCCTAATAGTCATGTCTCTACTGATGTCTTCCTGGGGTATGGTATAACTCGGGAACGGCACCAGATAAGCCCCGTCGTGAGTGAGTCCGAGTAGAGCGAAGACATGGTCGCGTATGAATTGTGCCCTAGCTAGATAACACAGCCCGAGTGCTTCGACTAGAGAAAGTGGCTTCGATGCTAGTTGGTATGTCCTGATCTTATAGAGGCGTTGGATGTGATCCCACACTTTCTCCCTTTTTCCGCTGATGTAGTTATTCAGCAAGGGAAAGACCTGGATGAGTTGACCAAAGTCGAACGCTTGTCTCCCCCATACCACTGTCAATCGAGGATTCATCGAGATTTCTTGGATGATCCAAGCACGTCGCCAGTAGGGGCTGTCAAGAAATAGAAACAATGCAGTCTCCTCGGCAGCAGATAGCGCCATAGAACGCCGCCCACCAACCGACCTCCTAGCGACCTCTGTGTGGTTCTGGCCGTGGTATTGCATCTCGAGGTCGATACTCTGTTCCTTTCTTGACTTCCTCTTTTTCCTGGTATCTCTCTTTGCTTGAATCCGTTCTTCCTTTTCGGCTCGTCTTGGGGCCTCGACGCGCCTAGTAATTCTCCTCACGGCATCGGCTAACGCCTGTTGCCAAGACAAACCAGGCCCGCGGAGATGAGCAAACACCAAAGAAGCGGATCGGTAGATTGCGCCCATCCGTAGAACCTGTCGGCCGCGCTCTTCATCATCGTACTGATTAATACAAAGGTCATCGGCCCACTGTGACACCAAGGGTCAGTTGCTGCTGCATGTGGCGTGGTCTACAAGTATGTTGAGATTACGAGCAGCTTATGGGACATGGACCGGGCTCAAGGAGAGCTCGGGATACTCTAAAATATGCCGAAATAAGAATGAAAGAGACCTGCGAATTGCTTACGACCCGATAGAAACCTCTTCGGCGCAGCTCTTCCAAAGCTTTGTAAAGGTTGAAGGTGATAGGGATCAAGCCGCCAGATAGCACTATCCGTTTAAGAGCATTGTGATCGCCCCAGCAGTACGAAAGCGCAACGAAATCATTATCGAGGTCGAACAGCGATACATGTTCCAAACGACACCGAATACGGTTGTCTTGCGGCGAGGGGGGTTCGATTACGAGTATTCTGATCTCGTTTCCCGTGGTGCTTAACGGGGCGTAGCTTATCGCCCGGTAGGGCGAAGCACAAAAGGCAGATGCAGATACATCTGTCATAGCGAAAGATGCGTCGTGATTTTGCAGACCGTTGAATTCAAAGCAAGACTCGGGTCCGGATTAAAGGAGATAGGAGTCGGAGTACACGGGAAAGAACAGTACCAAACTCGCCACCAGCCGATAGCCATACGTTCCACGTGGCAGACTCTGGAGGGTGGCATTGCGTTGGAACACTGGGAACTAAAGTATGGGTAGGAAATGCGTGCCCGAATTTTATACAAGAGATGACATTCGTTGTAGTTGATTTCTTTAGGGAGAATATCGCGATCTGCGGGACTGTTGGTTGCGAGCTGTCCAACAAACCAAAATCCCAAAATAACGAAGAGGAGAGAAGCCATAGAGCCAAGTTACAAGTAAGCCCACTCACGTAAGACATCTATAGCTTATCCCACATCATATTTGATAAAAGAGCATCGGTTTTGTGAAGCCCTTAATCTTATATCGTTGTCAGTGACAGTGGGGTTCTCCGCACATCACACCCGAGCTACCCCAAATCCCCAAACTGTTGGGCATCATGTTGATACGTACATTTAACTAAATGGCTGGATTAGGCGCCCCAGGCGCATTTATCGATCCAAGCATAAGTAATCAAAGGCACGATATATTCCTGTCGAATAAGACTTTATGATTATATTGCAATGCGGATAAGCATGGTACCATCCTACGTAATGAGTTGACATGCAAATATTATATCACATGTCTTGGACCCCTAAGCGGGAGGATAAGTCAACGCTGTAATTAGAGGTCTACAGTGTTCTGCGATACATATTAGTTCTTGCTAATTAGACAACCATTCTTATTGTTGTGGGCTCATTCTTCGGCATTAATAGCTATCAACAGCTCCCACAGCCATTCAAGTCTTGACGATGTTGGCGGCAATCAGTATAGCATTCGCCGTCCGAGTGACATACTCAGCAGCGAGCGTAAGATTGCCTGCCACGACCGCCTCGGTAATACCCGGGAAAGTCGTCGCCGCGTATCCTATTTCAAGGTAAGTTAGATTTTTCCTTCATAAGAACGGCCGAGAGAGAGAGAGAGAGTACTACGAACCAGTATCAATTCCAGGGGCGAAGATGAGATTCTGATAAAACTCCCTGTCAGGTAGGCCCCCCTGGGAGACGAAGCCTCGCTGGAAATCCCGCTTCTTGTGATTTACTAGGCTGACTAGGTTGGGGTCTTTGCTTGTTACGGCCTGCTGCTCGAGGACCTCGATTTCTTGCGTCCTAGATGCGAACTCGTCGAGCGCGCTGCGAAGCTGGGAGGTATCGAGAGTTGCTGACTTCGAGCTGATAGTAGTTAGAAGGTTCTTGTAGTAGATCTCCATCTGCGTCGCCCAGTTCGTCACATTAAGCGGAACGATCTCAACTGTTGCCAGGTTGTAGGCTAGCAGAGTGAGGTACTAGATGTCCCATGTTAGCAAGAGAAGTTTACAGAGGCTAACTGCTCGTCGCTGGCTATACCTTCGACATGTATTGATGCGCCAGGAACTCCGGATCACCGAAGTTAGACATCCAATGATATGAGTCGTAGTTGCTGTGATAATGATAGACCGGATCGGTGTCCCCTCCGTTTGCACCCATGTCGATCTAGTGGTAGTTTGTTTAGTCGGCCATACAGTATGACGATCATACGATACTTACTGAACCTATCCCTCTATGTACGAAAGCGGTGTAGTCGCTGCCGCTACCGAGGACTCCCACCGAGCCACCCGCACTGCAACAACGAGATCAGTGGTTTTTGCTCCGAAGGCAGAAGGGAAGAAGAAAAACTGGGAACCACTTACTACTCAAGCCATGCATCATACATAGTTCTGTTCGTGTCCATCCACGGTACTTTCTTCATGACATCGACTGAAATCTCGTGGAGTTCCGGGGTGGCTGCTATATACGGCCATGCACCTGAAGCGCCAACATCGATATTCAAATACGAAACCGCGGTCTCCGTGAGCCAGGGGATGTACTCCTCGACCCATTCCGTCGAACCAACGAGTCCATACTCTTCCGCGTCCCACGAACACAGCACGATGTTCCTCCTCGGCCGCCACCCCTGAGCCAAGAGCTTGCCAAACGCCCTCGAGAGCTCGACGATGATGGCCGTCCCACTGTTAGGATCAGCTGCGCCTCCAACGATCCATGCGTCCCTATGATTCCCGATGACGATAGTTTCGTCGGGGTTCGTGCCGTTGATTATGCCGATGGAATCCCAGATGTCCGTGTAGACGTTTTCCATGAGATTGCTCATGCTGATGGTCGTCCCAGGAGCCGGGCCGGTGCTGTAAGAGACATTCAACGCCCCAACCCATCTAGTGCGGTTCACTACTTCGCCGTCGATTCCGTGTCCATCAAGCGCAGCCAATATCGGGATCGCATCAACGTACGAAATCGGAATCGACGGAATGCCGGGCATCACCGATCGAGTATCCGCGCGGGGAGAGTCCTTCCTCGACGGGTAGCCCGGAGTAGTAGGATCTCCCGGGTATATCGACAAGTACTGTACGCTACCACGTTGTACAGACGTCGGGTTCCGTGCAGGACCGTCCGGGTAGGCCGCATACCCGTTTGCCTCCGTGACGGCCCCATCGTCGCCCGTGTCGGTGAAGAGAATAGCGCCAATCATGCCATTTGCCTGCGCATTTTTGACCTTTAGGCCTCGGAACGGGCCGCCGTAGCGGGAGACAGCGATCTTCCCCTCAAGTGGCACGCCCAGCTCAATCAATCGCGCAAAGTCGTCCTGCTGTCCTCTACCTACGTAGACATACTCGGCTTCGGCACTGCCGGTCGCGGAATACCCGTGGAAAGTGGGCACGCGATTGGGATAGCTCGTTGTGTCGTCGGCGGCCAACACCGCTTCTGCGAGAAGAGGCTGGAAGGTACTGCCGTTTGAGTACGACAGACTAAGAGACTTGTTGACGGGGTAGTTCAAATAGACGTTGTAGGAGACGACGCTCGCATTCCACCCACTTTCCCTGAATTTGTCGGCGGTCCAGTCAGCCATCGTCATATTCGTCCCCGCGACATGGTAGCCATGAGTATAATAGTACGACCATTCCGAGATAGTTACGTTGGATATAGCATCTGAAAGGATCTGCTCTTCTGGACTGAGAGGTTCCAGGGCACTCGTCTGTCGCTTGACCAGCCCTGAAGCGTCAAAGTGGCGTTCGTGCACGCATGCTTGGCATAGCGTAACCAACGCAGCAGATAGCAATTGGATTCGTATATTTCCCAGCATCTTGACTCTTATCGGCCCCGATCCGTCGCATTGGGAAGAGAATGTGGCACACCAGATCCCCAAGCCGCTTACTTATATATGATTGTGCGGCTTGGCGTACCACTAGGTGATTTTCCACAAGCTATCTCAAAGACCTACCTACTCCAACCCAAGAGTCTTCCCCAACTCTGCAGAATGACAACACCGGGATTCCGGGGTCAACATAATGACGTTGTATTGGGAGGCATAGTGATAGTAGTAAAGCGGTCGGTATTGGGCCACCGCTAGTCGGTCAGAGGCCGCATTACAACGACCTTCCCGATGGAGCGTGATCGAAAGGACTTGCAGATCCCACTGACGCACAGCATACAGCAACGTACGGCTCACTAGGCAGATACGAGCGGGAACACGATCGAGGCCGTAGACACCGAGCCCATTATCGGGGTTTCCCGCCCCCAAATCGGAGGCGCATATCGTGGCTACCTCTGGTAGATGTTAGCTTGGGTATCTAGGCAATAGGCAAAATAGGTATAGGCTCTTTTTAGAGCTATAACTAAAGAGTGCTGGAATAATAAGATAATGACATGATTGAATACATGGTAGTTCGGAGACTTATTGGTAAGCTGTCATACCCCGTCCTGTAGATCTAACCAAGAACTTGGTGTTTTCCGTCAAAGCGCACCACCCCACGCATCACCCCGCTCATCTGCGAAAGTGTCGAACCCCTCTTCCTCTTCCCCACATTGGGGGTGGCGATAATCATTGGGGAATTTATTTGTCATATTGTCTCCCAAGAAACCCGGAGTAGATAGCGAAGGCAAGCTGGGTCCTAGGCTAGATACATGGGTGCGGTGAAATCTCGAAATGCCTTCGAAACGTAGTCGATTAAGTTCTTATCAAAAGCTACTTATTGTAGCCAAGAGTACCCTCCCTTGTCTGCCCAATCTTACGTCGCCGCAGTCTTTCTTCTATAGATACCGTTGATAGTATAGTCCTTCTTGGGCCCATGTACCGAGTATCCAAGCTTCCATTCCGACAGGTTCACAGCTTCGAAAAGGAACTCGTAGTGCACATCATATAAGTCCTGTATACATAAGTGACTTGCCTTGGCGCGCCAACGGTCATCTTGACCCTCGGGTTGATTCTGCTGATTCTGCTGATTCTGCGCTTGATCTCCGCTCTCGCTGTCCACTGCTAAGGAGGGCGGCGGTATAAACTCCAGCTCATGGAACAAGTAATCAGCACACGCCTGGTCGTCCGTCCGTGCAAACCAGACACTTAGCTTATCGCTCGCCTCGTCATACCTCCATATATAGCGCCGCGTGGCCCGGAACTGCATGTTCGTCCCCGCTGCAATGAAATCGCCGTCCTCGATGTAGAGATACTCGAGCCCCATATCGGGAGCATCTGCAGAGTCGGGAAACTTGTGCTCTCGCCCATCCGCCGTCCCTGTTCGTAGCAAGAACTTGGCTGTGCCTACGAACCGCCCTGAAGGATGACTCGGTAGCTTAGATACGAGATCGCGTTCAAGACTCCATTCTCCAAGCAGCGACCGAAATACAGCAGCTGCTATGAAGGCGCGCCCCGTGAGACCTGCGATGGCGGTATTGTACGTGGATTTTAAGCTCTGCGTGGCTTGCTCCCGCTGAGCCTCCGAGGCCCCTGAGCTGACATGTCGCGCCGGGGTGAGGATGTCCATAGGACGGCCATTGGCGAGAGGCGGCGTAGTCCCTATTGATGGGGAAATCGTCAATCCTAGTGCCGTCGCAAATTCCTGCATCAGGAATGCATAATCGCCCATTGGAAATTGAGAGCATCGTGGATCATCGCGTAATGCTAGTGTACGCTGTATACTGTCATCATTCTTAAGTGCAGCTTGAAATGATGGAGAACGAGCAGACGCTTTTCCCTCTGCGTGCTCTTGGAAAAGTCGTGTGACGAAGCGAGCCTGCATTTCCATGACACCCCAATAAGGTGATCGGTAGAAGCCGACGAACCCGAGCGTTGGTAGAGTCGGGTGATGTGTCCCATGGAAAGCCAGCGCGACGGGTAGGCTTGGGTGACTTGGAGAGTGGGAGAGCACTTCCAAGACAGAAGGCTGGAGGAAAGATATTGACGGAGAAGGATCAAAGCCCGTTGCAATAACAACCGCAGCAACGTCGGTCATTGATTCCTCGCCGCCGTCCGACTCTATCTTAACGGTAGTTCCTGTGATATTCGATAGCCGGCCTTTATGGGGTTTTATGATTGCGGATCGCACAAAATCCATATAATGCATGCTTACAGCAAGGAACGGCGGTTTATCAAGAAGTTCTCCGTCAATCTTCGTCTCCGGTGAGAAGACTGACTGATCTGTTCCTAAGACAGTCTGGTAGATAGAGTTGAATTTACGAGCTGCGTCGACACTAATATGCCCTTGGCTATTCACTAACGGATTGGGGCGCACTGCTAAGTTGTAAGAAGGCAAATCACAGGGTAGGAAGGGAGGTGCTAGGGCGTCGGGCTATTCTCCTAATTAGTGATGGTTACAAGCATGGGGGGTTTTAAAGAGAAGACATACGTTGGCTGAGGTGAAGAGAGGTACTGTCCACGCCGGCTTCTGTGTCATATGATGTATAGTGAATCTTTCGGCATCCCGGATAGCCTTTTCCCCTGGTGAATGAGTAAGTGAGGATAGATGAGTTGCAATAGTGCCAGCAATCTCAACCCCGGACATCTGTCCCCCGACCACAACGATCTTGTTACTGGTGTTGCTGGCCTTCGATAAGAGGCTCTCGATATCCCGGTACTTGCTGCTGTGAATGATCGGCACCTCTCCTTCTCTGGGGATACCTTCCGGCCATAACGGGCTGCCGAAGAAGCCGGTAGCCACAAGCAGATAGTCGAAGACCTTAGTCTCTTCCCCCTTTCCAGAAGATGTTTGCACTTTCCAAGAGCCACCATCTTGCAGTTTAGTCCTTATTACCTTGTGGCCCAACCTTATATCCGCGCCTCCGTACGCTTTCAAATAGCGTTCCAAGTAACGACCTATTTGCCATGCTTTAGGGAAGTCCGGATCCGAGTCCCCCCAGGCAAGATCGCTAAATTGAACAGTGTGCTTGCTTTGATTTGCAACCATCAGAGGATGGACAAGACCAGCATTGTCGCTTTTATGCGCAGGCCACAAGCCCCCTATCCGATGCTGCGAGTCAAATATAGTGACGTTGAATGATCCCGGCGCAGCATCGTGCAATAGGGTCTTGGCCGCCACAAGCCCAGATGGCCCAGCACCTGGAGCTATTGGTTAGAGACGTCATAAGGCTGCACACAAAGGCTACTGGTACTTGCCAACGATGCAGACACTTTTCGTCATGACCTGGCGGCAGACTGTCATGAGAGGGAAAGACAAAAGCAATGTTATTAGTGTTTAGTTAGAGTTGCTGCCTGGTTGTTGAGGGAATTGAAGCATAATCTGAACGCAATTGTCTGATAACAGAATATCTACTTATGGGGTGTATTTCTCAAAACTGTACATGCAGTTATGCGAGCTTCCCCTAGTTCTGCATGTAACCACAACTCCGACTGACTTGCTTGTTTATCCCAACACTTTGGCGTTTTGGTAATGCCACAGCTTTCGCTAAGCTTTCTTATTCGCACTCAGTTCCTCCACCTTGAACGCAAAGACATACTCATTATCGGGACATCCTAGGGAACCTTTGACCACCAAAGCTTCCACGACGACATAGACCTGCGCTACTTCACCATATTTTCGCGCTGCATCTAGATAAACGTCGCGTTCTCTCCGGCCCCCGTCCCGGTCTAATTGTCGGCTATACGCCTTTAGATAGCGGAATTGATAATGTTCTCTGTCCGGATTTTCCCCCTCGCCCCTCTCGACGGATCTCATTCTCACGTGGCGGCCCCATTCCTCAAGGACCTCTAGCTGCCATCGCAGCGGCCGTCGGTACCCGCTCCATTCAAGCTCATCGTACGACAGCGATGATTCTTTCACACCGGAAAGCTCCAGCAAACTTGGATTCACAGGTCTCGTCAAGTGTCCGTCTGGTCTCCGTGTACCCCACGTCAAGAGTGCATCCTGGGTATCAAATGGCTGTGACTCCATGTTCGGATCGTGGCAGGGCATAAGATAGAATGGGTTCTCGCCCCGCCAAAACCTATAAGTCGTGGAAAGTTGCTTCGGCTGCCAAATCTTTTCCCCCGTCTTGACGGGAGTCGGGTCGATCTTGCGATATCTTTCCTGGTAAGCAGTATCGGCCATCCAGTTGAACCTATGCTTGAGTGTATTCTTCTCCAGGTCGTAGATCCAGCGCGACAGCGTAGTAGGGACAGCTTCGGTCTCGAAGTGCGTCATTCCGAAATGGTCAGCCGGGATGCCAA
The DNA here is from genome assembly GCA_022578505.1 of Nemania abortiva. NCBI lineage: Eukaryota > Fungi > Ascomycota > Sordariomycetes > Xylariales > Xylariaceae > Nemania > Nemania abortiva. The sequence goes on from MU392561.1 coordinate 171,168, forward strand.
ACATCCTGAAGTAAGGGATCACAGCCCATTCAGGAGTAATTCTCTGTAGGAAACTGTCAAATCAGCAATTCTCCGCTAGAAGCCAGAGAATCGGTTTATAAAGCAATCGCCGGGGGAAATTAGGGAAATAAGTAGGGCTCTGCTCTTACATCAGCTTCATAAATCCCTTCCATTGCATAGCAGCATACCATATCAATACCTTCTGCATAGCTAGACCTAGAGCGGTCCATATACATGTCATAGAAAGTTTTCTGCATATCAACAATGTCCTCAATATTCTCTTCACACCCGGACCAGTCTTGTTGCTGGAGTGTTCCTTTATATGGGGCCCCGAGCTCCTTTGCTGATAGAAGAGCCCACTCAGCAAGCCCGGCGCGAAAGTGTGGCGTTCCAAAAAGAATGATTCCATGTATATCCCGTAAGAGGCCATCCGTGTCATCTTTTCCTAACTTCACTAGAGCCTTTGGCTCGAGTCAGTACGGCGACAGTGCTGGGGAAAGAACAGCGAGTCCGAACCACCTCACCTGTTCTAATACTAGGCCGCCTAAGCCGTGCGCTATAAAGAAAATCGGTCTATTCCTTTCCCATTTCTTCTTAATCTCGTCCAGAAGTATCTCCGCCGGTTCAGTCAATCTACTAGTAGATAGTATCTCCTTAAGGGTGATTTGAACAGGGCCCGTGCCGATAGGTGGGGGGTGGTCGAAGTAGAAACCCCTAATATTCTTTAGCACGTCACTTGGTAGACGGCTGAGCAGCCAGATGTTTTCAGGCGAGTCCCTGGTTGCCCAAGTCACCGCACAGGACTGATAGATATCGTGTAAGAATATTACGCTGAATATTGACCATAATATTGCTCAGGTTAGCATTTGGCCAAAGTAATGATATAATATCAAAATAAGAAAGCGGCAATATGGAATCTTGGCGTGAAGGGAAGTTGGTCTCCAGGGCGGTTAATCAATGATGGGACAGACTTGTATGCAAGACGTTAACTCACTCAACCTCAGACACAGGTCTCGCGACTGTTCCTTCTTCCAACAGCGGGTATATGTTGTCGTTGGTGCTTGCCCCTGAGGATGATATAAAGTCGGGATTGGGCTCTGCGGTCATAGTCTGTGGGCGTGAAGGCAAAAACTGGCGATAACTGAAAGACGTGGAATACCCTCCCTCGTCAGCAAGGGCGCGAGCAATGTCGACTCTGCCGGAATAGGAAAGACGAGCATCTTGCGGTTTGCCGCTGCTCAACTTTTGCCCCATGACGGTTGGATGGCTCCCCTAGACGGTGAGGGGCTGGTAGAAAATAGGTAGCGTAGACGCTGATGTGCATATATCTCGATAGCTTTGACGGAGTATGGGTATGGCTCGTGCCCGCGCCCGGGGATGCATTTCAGGTAATCTAAATGCAGCACATCGTTCTTAGCGTTGATGATTCCTACACCCATCATCAACTGTCGTAGATACTTACCGCGGACGGTTCCTGGTAATAGGTAGTTCCTGTATTGAGTTTGAATAGTATGATGGAGATTAAGCAGACGGAGTACCTAACAGTACGTAGGACCAAAGGTCTAGACCCGAAAGGTTGGAGCCGAGCTGTCAAACTCTCGGAACCCTTTTTAATTGGCTGTGATTATGACGCAATATTTTTGAACCAAGATCTGAATTTGGTTGCACCTCATCAAGATGTTCTTTTCCAGATCCGTACCAGATTATGCTCTCCTTAGCATCTGGGGAAGATTGAATTGAATAATGACACTAGTGGACCTGGTACACCTTGACCAGGCAGGCAGGAGACACCCTACTACCTAGGTGTATGGATCTAGGTACTGCACAACCGTTCTTCTACTTGTACAAGAAAACCTGTGGCCAAAAGGAGGTAGCGTATTTAGTCTTCTAGTCTTTGGTGAGGGGGGATGGCGAGCTGACGTACTCGAGCTGTATCAGAACTTTGACCCGGTACCTCTTTCTGACCTTGATATGGGACCTCTATTTTGAACGTATTTATTGACGTGTTTTCTTCATTGCTGCTGTGGGAAGCCGCACAGGGTCGAATCCTGCAGTTCTCGCCAATCGTTGGAAGCAAGCAGGATTGGTGGAATCTACGCCCTCCGTAAGAGCGTCCTTAATCATACACTGTGCCTCCTGAGATATGCTGTAGACCGCAAATGAGATGGCGTACGACAAAGGCAAAAATCCAAGTATTTCATTGGTATCATACAGAAGTCAGAGTAACAACCGCCCTTCTACTTCCGATGCTCGTTACATGTATATGGCGCCAACGCCGGCCGCCAGCCCCTTATCCCATCGCAAATCTGATGCCCTAACGGAAGCTCACTATTCATCCTAGCTACTAATTGACGCCTTCGAAATTGACTAATATTTACACCATCGGAACTTGTTACGATCTTGGCTACCTACGACCACATACCTCCGCCCCTGAAGTACAGAATAAAGGGGCTATTGGCGTATAGGTATCTAGCCATTAGAAGTAATGGTTAGGGCTCCTCGTGCGTCAACAAGTATTCAGGACCTACCTATATGTTTCCATTCGTGCCTAGAAGCCCGTGACAGAACTAGACCGGACTCAAAACACGGAAGAATGAGAATCATAGTCTGTTGCGACGGTACCGCAAAGTCGGCTTACAAACCTCAGCCCACAACCAATGTCGCACGGATCGCACGCTGTATATTCCTAGGCAGCGACGATGCAAGCCGCCAGGTGGTTTTGTATCAGGCCGGCGTTGGTACCTCTACTGAAAACAGCACGTTTTCAAACTTGCGGAAGCATGCCTTCGGAATAGGTTCGTCTATTTTACGTTATACCTATTATTATACATACTGTTATACCTACTGTTATACCCACTGTTATATCTACTATTAAAGAACGTAACCACCAGGAGGACTATCACAAGGCGTATAGACAAAGAAGACCGTTCCTGTATATAGTCAGATGGCGCCTAGGGAAGGTAGTTTAGAAGGCCTTTGCACACCACAATCGTCATCACCCACCCCTAGTATACGGCTTCTGGCACCTGCATACCTTAGCTCGTTATTAATCTTGGTTCCGTAGGGGTCCGGGATAAAATCGTCGAAGCCTACAGTTTTATATGCCATAACTACCGAACGGCAGACGACAAGATAATTCTTCTCGGCTTTTCCAGAGGAGCGTTCGTGATGCGTTGCGTTGCAGATATGATCCAGAAGGTTGGCCTCCTTACGAAAAGGGGCTTATACCGTCTCCCCATGGTATCCAAGGAATGGCTAGCTGGACATGAAATGCCACTTAATCGCCCATGGGCCCCTGAGACCTTTCCTTTGGCAACCCATGGTAAGTAGCTCTCCTAGAAGAGTTGGCGTGTCACACGGCTATAAGAAGTGGAAAGCACCCCCAGGGCTAACTCTCCATCAGCGGGGGCAGTTCCAGAAGCAGATCGTACAATTCGTGAAGCCCTCGAGGAAGAGCACAGCATTGTAAAGCATGATGTTCGTGTTACGGCGCTTGCCTTATGGGATACAGTGAGCTCGATGGGTATTCCTTGGCCAGCTCTGCTCCGTCAGCCAACATCTACGTCGTTGACCTTCGTTGGGTCCGACCTCCGCGGCGTCGACTATGCCTTCCAAGCTCTTGCACTGCACGAAAGCCGTTGGAACTTCCCCGCTGTTGTCTTGAGACAGCCTTCAGACACAAATATGCACTTGCAGCAGTGTTGGTTCGCCGGGTACCACGCAGATGTCGGCGGTGGTAGAATGCAGGATGCGCTTGGCCATATAGCCTTGGCCTGGATCTTCGGCAAGTTGCGGCATTATAACATCTTGGACTTTGATGAAAGCTTGTTTTGGACGCCTCTATTCAACGGTCCAAGCTTCAAAATCGATAGATCTACCAACAGACGTAAGCATATTTACCTACTGCTATGTTATGCCGAGTACTACTAACCTACGCATGGTTTTAGTTGTCGTTAATATCAAATCATCGATGAGCAAACCATATAGGTTCTTGGGATCGAAGCATCGGATTCCACGATGTCAATTCTGGGACAACCTTGGACGACCCGTTGAAGTTAACCCTACGCAGGACAGCGCGAAAACGGATACGTCGCACGAGGAGATTCATGCTTTAGTGCGACCATTACTACAGGAGAAACGGATACCGAGGCCTCCTGCCTTGCAAGACACTAATATACCTAGTCGGGGGGGAGCGTGGACCATCAAAGGTGATGATGGGAGGAACTTTGAAGTCAAGCAGGCTCCGATGAGCTATTTCGAGGCGTCTATACTAGTAGACTGGCTAGGAAAGGAGCTAATAAAGATGCAAATGGATGCCAGTATCCCGTTTCAGATAGAGGAAGAGTGTAGGCTACTAGCAGAGGAGATTCAGCACGTCCTGCTAGAGGATTGATACTGCGAAAGCCGTGATGGGGGATACGGATCAACACAACTGTTCCTACAGCATACGCTCGCTACCTCTCCCGTCTGGCCCTTGTCCCTGCTACTTAACCGTCTTTTAAAGGTGGCATAAACTTGATAACTTGGATCTATTTAACTGCGGCATAAGTACTTAAGTATTTATTCTAAGCTTATGTAAATGTATACATATAATTTAAATGGTTCTTATTACGTACTTAAGTATTCTATAACTTTTGCAATTTGTATGCTGTAGCTTCACGCGGTAGTATACTAAGCAGCAAAACTACCAGAGTTTAGTTTGGTTACTGAAATAGGCAGTAACAGGGCGTCTAAAACTAGATAAAGCAGAAAGGGACAAGGTCTAGCCGGGAGAGCAAACTGGCGAGCGATGTCATACAAAACTAACACGAAGTGCCATTTCATTCCCCTCATCAGTTTGTACAGACCTGGCACACTTCCGTCAATCAAGAATCATCTTCGCCGCATCGCATCGTCGGATGCAACGGCTGGAAGCCTATGTAATTGAAACTGACAAGAAGGCCTTCCGCTGGAAGAGGGGGAACTACGAGAAGACGACTTTGTGGAGAAATCGTGTTTTCACCCGCCGAGAGGAAATCCTTGATGGATTTCGTTCGGTTCTACACCCCATGTGTGATATTCGGATCAGTCGAGATTGCGTCTTTTGCTTCGATGAGTTTCTCTAAGATTTGCCCGCCAACGGAACTTAGGAATCGGGGCAAATAGAGGCGGTCAACGTGGCAGGTCTAGGTGGGCTCATAAATAGGGCAATTTTTCTAGGCTACAGTGCGCTTCGTACCTCAAAAGAAATCCTCTGGCCGTAAGAAACTTAGAGTAATGAAGGATAAAGTCTGGCTAAAAGACTTAGCAAGTTCAAGTTAGCTCTTCGGCATTCCGTGAGCGTTATTACGAAAAGGTTGAGGTTTAGGATTCAAGTTGTTGATAACACAAATTCGACCGACCACAAAATAACTGATTCACGTATTGAAGGAGGAACGAAAACTCAATAATCCAGCCATCTAACACACCCATATACTCTAAGGTCTAGTGCTGTCCATTGACACGTTAGGTAATATCACCATAAACCCATACACACGTAGAACCTCCACAAAATGAATATAAGCATGATCAAGTTTCCGAGAGCAGGCCTCACTGTCTTGTCAAAGGTGTGGAATTCCAGGCCCGAAAGGAAATCTATCCGGGTATCAAACAAAACCGAGGACTCTACAAACCCATATCGCAATTCATCCGCGCCGGAAAAAAAAAGGTGTCCACCGCTGGTCCAGTCTAAGCGCTAGGTATCTGAATCATGCGTTCTACCCCGAGTCAAAGCCAATCTTTCCGTTCTGCTAGGCCGTACAATTCAGCATCTCGCTCGCCTCGCGAAGCGAGGAGCCCGAAGTGATTCAGGACGATGCATATTGTTATTAGATACGATTAATAGTAGGTGGATGTATAGGGTGGATGCGTGCAATAGCGTTCTGAAGCTATTCTGGCATCATCGTAAACGGTCTCCCGGAGTATTAGGTTAATCCGTCCCGGCTGTAGGGCGCGATCGTTGAGCGACAACTTCGCGTGCGTAAAACTCAACAAGCATAGTGGCGTATGCTTCTAAATCCTCGACAGGTACACAGAGGCGAAAGTCGTTTAGAAGAAGGAATTGGAGCTCCAGATGGTTAAGCTCAGCGAGGGGTAAGCCGCCGACCTGGTTTTGGTTAATCGCTTTTTCCGCCATGACAGCAACAATAATTATAACATACCTTAGCGTATCGGGAGTTGGTGTAGAAGACATCTGAAAAGAACTTGCTTGCGCAAGTGACTCCCGCAATAATCAACCGATGGATGTTGAAGCTGTCTACCACGAAATATGTAGCCGGAGAGGCGGCTGACTCTGCCCTGCCTTCGCTCCCCCTCTCGTCGTCATCGTCGTCTACTAGATCGTATTCTGCCTCATCATTTGTGTCTCGCATATCAACGTCCGTGGCTGTAGAAGGAATCACGTTTGGAGTAGTCTGTGGTTGCTGCGCTTGCCGAGTCTGAGGCCGCCGCCTTGCCTCCTCCGCTTCCATCACCATAGTGTTCACCCGCTCTGTCATCCGGTCAAAATAGACAAGCAAGCTGAGGAAGACTTCGTAGGTCGTAGGGCAATATTTATGAATCCTGCTTAAATAACTTAAAATCGTGATCGCGGGGACGTTCTTTCCGTGGAAAGCTAGGACAGAGCTGCTCAGCGGACTCATCGAAGAGCCCCCGTCGTTATGATTCGCAGCCGTTTGTTGGTGTGTCGCATTCCTATGTAAGGCATCGTGTTGTAAGTCGTTTGTGGTAGTAATCTTGGTTAAAAGTGCAGCTACCATCTCGATAATATCTCCAATAGGCATACCGCTGATCTCATATTTCATGGCCTGGAGGGGTGGGTCGTTCAAGATGCCCGGGCCATTGCCACCATTCATAAGATCAGCTCTCGCGAGACTCTGAATATGGGCTAGGTCACGGACAACTATAGTATGGCCTCGTTGTGGCGCGGAGGCGTTGTAAGCTGGAGATGCTGCATTAGGCGAATTTGAGGTATTGGATTCGGGAGACGGCTGTTGTCGTGTTGTGGCAGGGACTGGGGCGACTCCAGACGCAGTATGCTGTGCATTAGATGCCATGTAATCGGCGAGGGTATTCGTGTCCCGAACCGCTTCACCGGAAAGGGGGTTTGATGCGGACGAATCAGGCGGCGAAGGAAATCGCGAGGCACCGTCTGTCGACGACGACTGTTTTCTCTCGAGGTCGGCTTCTGTGGAATCCCGAGACCGCCTTGATGGTGTCGCGGAAGATCGAGTGTATACTGAAGAGGTCGGTGAGCGAGTCCTATGCGAAGGCCCTTCACGCGGCCGGTTACTATATTCTGATCGATAGGAAGAGTCGCGAGTGCGAGAATGCTCGTGTTGTATTGCTGATGATGCTATCATATTGTGGAATCGTGAATGATCCGCGACAAAGTCATTAACAATTGCCGCCATAGCACCGTTTCTTAACGAAAATGGCAGAAGAGTATATTAGAAACCTGCGGGAGTTGGGTCGAAGGTTAGCGATGATGCTCAGGAACGATCTGTCCAAATACAATGCGATTGTCTGGTTTAGGCCCAACTCCCGGTTGGGCAGTTGCAGACCGTGTTACGCGATAAAAAAAAAAAAGGAAGGAAACAAGCAAGATGACTGGGGCAACACTAGATTGCGTTCTCATTTCTATTGTTTAGAATGAAGAACCATATGAGTCTTGGCGCAGGCCGCTGATAATGGTGATGATGTGGCTGAAGGCTGCTGTTTTTTTTTTTTTTTCTTCGGTTGCCCGCTTGCGCCAACAAGCAGGGACATGGGCTAATAAAAGCAAGCAAAGTATTGATAGTGGCTGCTGGAATTTTTGGCGTAATGTCGGCTTATAGTACCTAAGTGCAAGAGTAGCCCGCCGGACGGTCGTCACGACGACGAGACCACATTTTCAAAGCTATCACGACAAACTGACATTCTCACTTGCACGCACTCGAGATGAAGTCACCGCAACAGGAGGCATGGGAATGGCTGGGGTTGCGACAACACCAGGATTAATGGATTAATCAGGGTGTAGGGGTCGAGTACGTCTGATGACGTCGTCTGAATAAGAAACAAAGCAGACAGGAAAGGTAGATGCTGCTTACCAGTGCTCGAGGTGGATTTAAGATGCTGATAAGGCAGCGGTCATTTGCAGATGCGCCTTTCGCTTCGCAGTTAGCCTAGTACAGATGGAGACAATCGGCGGATATCGGATATGGGCAGGCGGCCGGGTAGTTCAGTCAGTCAGTCAGTCGGTCGGTCAATCTAGTATTCCAAGATCGAGCCCAAATAACAACAGTGAGTGCAGTGACAGCGAAGTCAGTTGCGAAGAGAGAAAAAGGATGCCTGCGCGCGGAGGGTGTCGGGACACACAACACAAAGGTGCAGGTGTGCAGTGGATGGTCGCCTATCTATCGATCGAACCCTGCCAATATTCCAGGTCTTGGGTGTCGACTGATTGATTGATGACAACGCAGCAGCGCGGGCGGGGGGGTCGTCGCGCCTGCGTGTATCTGGGGGGATGTCGACACGGGGGGAGATGCGTGCGACTCGCCGTGCCAGACGACGTCAAGAGGGAATGATGTCGTGCTGTGGTCGGCGCAATGATGTGGCTCCGAGAAAAGGAAGGTTTTGCTACCCAAGAGAGCACGGAGGGTTTGGAAGAAGGAGGGACAAAGGAAGAGGATAACTAATGGTAATAAAGTTAGAGCTGGCCGGTTTGGACGGGTGGATTTGGCTTGCGGAAGGTGGCGGCGGCGAGCGCGAGAAGCTTGAACGTGCTAGTGGGTATCTAATGGGATGCTAGGTGGGTTAGCAGGGGGTGCCGGTGCCTGAAGTAGTACCCAAGCAGACCCAAGGTGCGCTAAAAATGGTACCTTGACAAGCAACTCGCACAGCAGGTTAGGTAATAGCACGTACCTTGTAGCCTCTTGGGTGCTGTAGTGAGCAAGCTACAGTACTATAGCTTGGTAGGGGTATCACTTAGAACTAGGTAGATCCCCCTCTAGGTAGGCCGGTATCAATCGAGACCACGTAAAATTGGTCACATAAACTGCAAGCCAATATTCTTCACACACACACATATATATATAGGTAGGTAATATCCAACAAAGAAAGGGGGCGGGAGGGGAATCACAATAGATGTAAGTAGAGCGAGGGGTCGGAGGTAGATGGCAGATAAATGATGTCTTCCCAGCAGGTTTGTGCGGGCTAGTTGGCTGCGATGTGCAGATATGACATAAAATGGATGGATGGACCCAACTAAATCTACCAGCGGCAAAAAGATGTACCAAGATCCTTTGGTGCTCTGGTCTGGTTTCTGGTCTGGTCTCGCATGTGCGGCCCTCCTTATCGCGTCCCAGTCGTCGGAGCACGAATAAGAAGCGATAGCGAGATGAACAGCGACAACAAAAACACCCAAAGTCGCAGTGATAACGTATTTTATGAAAGCACTGTATACCAAAGGCACACACCAACGGCGACTACCGGAATACCCAGAACATGCGACCAGGCCGAGGAAAACGAGGAAGAGAGATAAAGGCTAGAATCTGCGCTGCCGCCGATCTTGGGGGCCGGCCTATACAAATATTATTCAGATAGGGTGCGCAAAGCGCGCACAGGCAATACGTAGTATGTAGTATGTAGTTGGAGGGGCAAAAGGGGGTGGGAGGCACAGGAAAATCGATGGCCTGTTGACGTGTTCCTGAGCCACTGATGGCCGGGAGTCTGATTCAAGCTGCCTCTCCTTCTCCATCGACGCATAGCCTATCGGAAAAAGAGTCCAGGCACAGTCCAGACATCCAACTAGTCTGACAGATCGCCAAACGAGAATGCCTATCCCAGGTCCCAAAGTCCACTTCGGGCTGCAAGTGCCCGCACGTGTTTTTGGGGATGGCCTATAATAATCTAATAATCTGCCCAGAGAGCCCTGCCCTGGCGCAGTGGCCAGCCTTTCGCTACCTATCTCATCCATAATCTCCCCTCACCCTATGAAGATGCCTTGTTTCCCATGGTTCGCGGTTCGTGGCTGATGGGGCGTGGGATTGCGCTATTCCAGAAGAATGGGAAGATTGAAGCTGCCGACCCCTGTGCCTTGCGTCTATTACTAAACTAAACTAACTATTTACCTAGAGGCGAAAAAGCCTATACCGGCGGCACTGACTAGCGGTGACTTCTAGGATACACGAATTGATTGGCCCGTAACGAAGATGCGAAACTTACAACAAGCCGGTTTATACTCTTGTGCGTTTATTTGCCATAAGTGTGCTAGGTCAGGTGGAACCCGGCGCAAGTTGTGTAGGTATGTGGTTGTTTATATACTTGTCTTAAGGTGGTGACTCTTGGATTTTACCGTTAAGCTTGAGGTGACAAGTGGAAAAAGTGCTCGAGTTATTACTCCCAAGAAGTGTTTACAGCTAGCTGATATGTCAGAAACGTTGTCTCATCACCATCTCCAGATGGTCGTCTATGCTTTTCTCGTCAACCTAAACCTACCGTACAAGATTTTGTGGTGTATAGTTTGAATCTCCACTTAGACAGAACGTTCGATTGTAAACCCCCAAATATAATTCATGGAAAAATTACGTCCATATATTAAGCCATGAATACCTTAGTATATATAGATATACACATACAGAATTATAAACAGGGTGGGGTTTGATAATGAAGCAGCTGTTAAACCATGATATATCTATACATCTAAGATGCGTTCATGTAGTTTGGTAAACGGTCAGTTGAGGTTAAGCCCTGGGTAATTATGGGTTTGGTATTAGCCTGTGTGGGGACCCGACCGTGAAGTCGAAGCTCTCATATATATCCACATTCACGATTCAAGTCATCATCCAGGGTCTCGTATACCTTGGGCTCTTCCCGCCTGGTTCTAGTCAAGGTTTCGTAGTATCCGAGCCACTAGTAGTAGTAGAGCGATTAGCATGTGAAGAACAGGTCTCTTGATACGTCTTGGCGGCGACGCATTACTTAGTGGAAACCCGATAACACGACAAGTTGCCTTCTTTCTTCAGAGAGAGATGTTCCAGAATAACCTTTCTACAACCCCCACTAACTAACTAGTAGTCTTTGTCGGGTTAGGTCTGACGACGTTCCGTAAGAATTACATGCGGGATAGCGATGCCGGTGGAATCGTTGCGTTGCCGGTAACCCTGCACAACATAAACCCCTAACTAACCTACGCCGTATGTGCGCATACCTACAGGTCGGTGTGTGGCATGAAACTTCAATCTGAAGAGCACGTATGTAGTTGCAGGGTAGCAAACCCGGCGACGTGGCAGCTGCGTACACAACAGGAAGCACTATATTGACTACATGTAGTTACCTACCCCTTTTTCACTTACCTTACCTTAGGTCTAGGTAGGTACCTGCAATGCTACATTTGCCCTGCCAGATTTATCCCTCATTAGCGAGCGATGGCGACGTCAAGATCCTATCCTGTCCGATCTCTACTTCGGATGACAGAAGTGGCGCTACAGTACATTTCCGCGACCATCTGTAGGTACCTTGGCGTTCTTCCCAAAGCCCTGGTATCGGCAGTCGTACGCTTGCCTATCATTGGTGGTTCCCCCACCAGAAAGTACCTATCCGATATGATCTATGATCGCGCTACGGTCGACTGTTTCTATTTCTGAATATCATTGATATTGGGTACCTGCGGCTGCACATGCGAGCCTGTGTAAATACAAACTCTCAATAGTTACAGCAACGTGAACGCATTGAAACCTAAACGCTCATACGGCTGAGTCCCTGGTACCTGGCTTCCCGCACGCCACATCCAGATAATATCTTGTCGCATCCCGCGCGAAAATACCCGAAAATCGTGATTGGATTACGGCCTGCTATTCGTCTGTTCCAGGACAGGCGAGCATGGCCGCTACTCACCGCTTGATGGTGTGCGCATGCCGCCAAGACATCATGATGCAGGAGTAAGCAAGTATGTAAAAAGGGAGGCAAGGCCTCCCCAGACGCAGGTCCATTATTTTGCACAGATACCTCCGGCCCGTACACACAGAATTGGAGAGGGGGAAAGCATCACTGAGCAATTGTGGCGAGCGAGTCTAATTGCCACGAAGAGCATGCCGATTCTTAGTATTATATAGATGGCCCCGGTACGTCATGCCGGCGAAAATCCATCGTCTATCACTATTCCCGTCTCCGCTGCTGTATTCCCAACTCGACACATCTACTGATGCCGCACTTTATAGTCCTCATCCGGTAGGTATAGATGACGATCAGCGCCATCCTTGGTGAGAACAACCATGCGGATGACACCACCAGAGCTACCATCCCATTTGATAGCCTCGCGAAGGGCACCTTTGACGAAGTTGACCGCATCCTGCTCTTCCATACCCTCCTTCCAGTGCGCATCGCAGTAACCGTAAATATATGTTGAACCCGATCCACCAATTGCATAAGCTTGCTTGTGCAGAGAGCCACCTAGTGGGATTGAATAGACCTGGCCGCCGTGACGCTCGTCCCAGCCGGCAATGATTAAACCCGCACTACAAAGGAATAATTGTGAGTATACATAGAAGTGCAGGCCTACACATATAGAGCGCGAGTATCCCTACCTCAAACGATCCTTGTTGGAGTAGCAGATCTCCTGGAAAATGGCAGCAGCCGTTTGTGTCGTTGGCGGTTTGCCGTTCCGCATTGCGAATAGGCCCAGTTGGTACTGTACAATATCGGCAACAGCCTGTGTATCGGCAGCCGAACCGGATCGGCAGCACCAGATTGTATCGTGCACTCGTGTAAGTTTGTCGGTAACTCGGTTCGCAATGTATGCTCCGGTTGTGGTTCTAGAATCGGCGCCTGTAGATAAAGATCATAAGCAACATATCCGCAATAGACCATAGACAAGTAGCAGCTTAAACTTACCTAGGATAACGCCATTCTTGAATGTTACAGCCATACTATTATTTGTCAGCTCGCAAGTTTAGAACGATCGTTATGAGTTCGGCCGGATCGTGCGTACATCGAAGTACCTAGGCTGGAATGATGTCAGTGCTTTGCTTCGAAGACAGCCTCCAAAAACATACTTAACCTCGCCCTTCTTCAGTCTGTCCATATCAACATGGATGCCATCTAGTCATACTATCATCAGTCCTGTCCCGAAGGAGGGAGCTAACCGAGGCTCAAACGGGCCGTACCTTCGTTCAAAACACCCGTCGTAGTGAACTCCATCTTGATTCACGATGTAGAAATGCGGCTCGTGGGAGGCGTGCGGACGGGAGTAAGGAATAGATTTATCGTGGCGAGGAAAGGTCGTTGGTCTGGTCGTTATGGTGGTTAAAGACGGTATAGATAGCTCAGCTCTGGGTTGTTGGATACTGGATTGCATCAAGCTCAGGCAGCTTAGACGCGCAGCCTCACCTAGCACCCGCCAGCTCGGCTTGGCGGCCGAAACCGCCCCACAAGGCGGGTTAACGAGTCACGTGATCGCAACACAGTATCTACCGTATATGCGATACAGTGCGGTATGCCTCTTTCTGCGAATAAGTTCGGCAGACGAAAAGTGGTTTCGAACGCCGAGAGGAGGACGATTTGTACAATTCTATTTGGCCAGCTGAAATGAGGTTCGCTCTAATATACAATCTAGCCGCCGGAACTCCATGCCTCTAAACACAATGCGCGTATCGAATAGCCAAAGGTATTCACCAAGGACGAGTCTTCTATGCTTCTTGGGAATTAAGACGGACTTATTCTTTCTTATCCAACATCAGTTCTGCCGCCCCGGCCTTTCCGGCCTCTCCAGCCGCCTTCTTGTCATCACCGCATCCGCAATCGTAGAAATCACCAATTTTAGTGCAGTCGAACTCGGGCTTCTCAAGCCTCTTGTTCACTTGGTTATGTACGTGACAGGCCCAGCCCGCTGCGGTGTTGCGCGAACTAGTTTGAGGAGGGAACCGCTTGAGCAACTTCTGGAAATGGCTAGCGCAGTCGCCACAGGGGTATAATCGTGCGAATAGCTTGATGTAGGTCTTGAGCGCGAGCGAGTCTTCTTCGGTGGGTTTCTCAGGGAAACGGGCCATCATCGTGTGGAAGAGCCTCCAGCTTGCGCGGCCTAGCTCAGCTCTATGTAAATATACATAGTCAGTAAACGATCCGAGAATAGTAGACAGTGGAACGACAAGAAAAGTAATAAGAGGGAGAGACATACTTGGCGGTCGCGTTCTCCAGCTTCGGTGCTATCGAGCCTCCCTCGAGAATATTACCCGATAAAGCCCCAAAGTCTTCATTTCCCTGAGATTTCGTATCTCTCTGGAGGTCCACCGCATCGTTTACAATCTTTGGTGCGCTGCTTATGCTACCAAGACTAGAAGTAGTCAAAGATAGGAGAATGAATCCGGCGACCACTATAGTGATCAGAATGGTAAGATGTCGCGCCATCGTACGTGAGGATTGGAAACCAAAGCGTTAATGAAAGGAAAACAGCGGCGTAAGCAAATCTTCGGCCGTATTGTCTGACGGTATGGGCCAGTCGGTGGTAAGAGGCAGGCCCTTAGACTAGGTACGCAGAATCGAGCGACAGGAGATGATAAAGGAGCGGCAGAATCATCACGGTACGGGCATGATCGGCGGGCGGCGCGGATGGGACGGGACAGGTTCGAGACACTCGAACGATTCTCCGGATGAGTCCACTCTCTTATAAAACATGCTACTACCAGTAGCCTAGTAGGGGTCCAGGAATCGCTTAGGTAGACGACAGTTATTTTTATTAGTGTCTATGCGGAGAGTTCTAGGAGGAAGATCCACCACGCGATAACTAGCACCGAATCTACTTAGTACCTGGATAGTGGGCGGATAGTGGATGCTTGTAGTGGGTACTGGCGCCGCTTATACGGTTTGACACCTTACCCAAAGGACCTCCACATGGATTTACAGTACGATGCAGTACTTACATAACCGTGCAACACTTCCAGTGTAGGTTTTTTATAGATTACCTATCCTAACATAAGTTTCTTCGCCAAGCCTCATCTCACAATTACAGGTTGCGTTAGTCTATAGGTACAGCTGTATGTTATACAAATCAACAAAAGCGTAGCACCGCATTGGAGAATCTCCAATCTTCATGACTACTAACCCCACGAGTTTTAGTGTAAAGTGTCAGCTGAGTAATAAAGGTATCACAACTTAAGAAACCCAGATGCCCTCAACCTCGTAGCATAAGATAGACTATACTATTTTCTTAATTGTATTCTTTCTATGCCTTCTTTTTGATGCAGGATTTCCCCAGGTCGCAGGACTCTGCCTAACATATCCACCAGCCGCCACTAGCGTAAGCCGCCTCGGCCATGGACGGAAATACGTCATTAGCGCATTGTTGAATCTAAGAACGTAAACTTGAAATGATGAAAAAGAAGTCAACTAACTTGCCATTTACCTGAGACATGGCTTTTCTTCTCACCAAGCCACCTCCAGTCATTTCTCTTCACCTTGACATTATCAGATTGTAAACAAAAATCACTTACTCAGGGCAAGTCACACTACCCCTAAACCAAAGGCTCAAGCAAACAAGATGCCGGACTCACTACAAATTGCATTGCGAAACAACACCGATTCCGGTCATGTTTTCGCATATGTCACAGGCATTGCGCTCCAACACGGCGGGCAACGGTGCATACTAAAAGCCGACGGGAAAGGCCTCTATTTCCCGCAGAACCCACCGGGCATCCTGTCCCCGCTTACCGAGGACTGCGCGATCCCGCTCGGCGCGCCGGGAAGCACAGTGACAGTGGAAATCCCGCAGATGGCCGGTGGCCGGATCTGGGTGTCGCGGGACGGCAGGCTCACGTTCTTGCTGAACCCGGGCCCGGCGCTCGTCGAGCCCAGCGTGCTGAACCCGAGCGACCCGAACGCCGCGGTGGACTTTGGCTTCTGCGAGTTCACGCTCAACGATGCGCAGCTATACGCGAATATCAGCTATGTGGACTTCGTGCCGCGGCTGCCTATCGCTATAAATCTCAAGACGGCGAACGGCCCCGAACAGAACGTCGCGGGCATGGCGGCCGATGGGCTGGACCGCCTGGCTGATGCGCTGCGCGAGCAGGCGAGGAAGGACGGCCGGCCGTGGGATAAGCTCGTTGTCGAGAGAGATGGCAAGGCTCTGCGTGTCCTTAACGCGACGCATGGAGGCGCCGTCGGGGCTAGTTTTGATGGCTACTTTGAGCCGTATGTGGAAGAGGTATGGGCGCAGTTTGCGCGCGATGCCAAGCTCAAGATCAACACGCAAGCTGCGGCCGGAGTCCTCCCTGCAAAAGTAGAAGGGAACGAGATGCGGGTCGGCGACGAAGTATTTGCGAAACCCAACACCGCCGACATCTTAGGCTGCAATAGCGGCCCTTTCACCACAGGCCCTTCGCCCACGCGCAATGCCATCATACCCAGGCTTGCGGCGGCCTTTGTGAGGTCCGCGTTGCTGGAGGCGGAGGATCATCCTTCCCATCCGCACACGTTCTATCGTAGAGACCCGACGAATCACTACGCCCGGCTCGTTCACGAGTTTAATTTGGATAAGAAGGGGTACGCCTTTGCTTACGACGACGTGCAGCCCGATGACGGGGATGACCAGTCAGGGAAGGTGAACGCAGGCGACCCTGTCTTGTTCACTGTGACAGTCGGCGGTCCTCGCTAAGTCCTCCGTCCATCTTCCGGATCGCATACAATTAGACTCTTGCTAGTCTATTTAAGCACAAGTGTATCATCGATATCACATTATGTAGGTATAGTACCTCATGGATATTTGTATCTGTTGTCAGTTAGTCTAACTAAATATTATCCAAGAGTAGGCCGTCCACTTAATAACCGCCGACGTGATTCAGCCAAGCCCAGACTGTCCATCCGTTCAATGCCTCCATCCAAGATACCGCCTTAACCAAAGCTAATGCACCAAGGTAATGCCGGGCGACAAGTTCTTCGATTTACCGGTCAAGATCTCTAGCCACTGGGGTTGTCGTTAAAGGCGAGTTTGTTGACAGTGCTGCTGGGAACACCGCTGAGCACACCAGAGGTGCCGATGGAAGCGATGTAGGCGCAGAGGGTCTGGGGCGCCTTCTGGCCCTCGAGGGCCAGGAGGTAGGCGCCGAGGCCGGCGACGTGGGGTGACGCCATGGAGGTACCGGAGATGGTGTTCTAAATGAATAGCAGGCATTAGTCTTCGACTATTGACAGGCAGGGAAAGGAGGGGGCATATTTTTGAAGACCCATTTAAATCAGGGGAAAGGTAAAGCAGGATAAAAGGAGCTGAGAGTGAATCACGTACGGTGCCACCGTTGTTCCAGGTTGAGAGGACGTCCTGTCCAGGAGCAAAGACATCGACAACGCTGCCGTAGTTTGAGAACGAAGCGCGGGCATCGGCCGACGTGGTGGCGCCGACAGTGCAGGCCTGGGGCTCGCCGGCGGGGGACGTGGTGGCGGCATCCGTGTTGCTGTTGCCGGCTGCTACGGCGAGGAATACACCGGCGGCGACCATGGCGCGTGCGGCGCTGTTAATGGCCGTCGAGCTAGCACCACCCAGCGACATGTTGGCTACGGCGCCGGCGGGGCAGCTTCGGGTTGCCACATCCGATGTCACGAAGTTCATTCCAGCCACGACACCGGAGGTCGTGCCGGATCCGGACGAGTCCAGCACCTTGACCGCGTACAGCTTGGCCTTCTTGGCCACACCGTAGGTCTTGGAGGCTACAGTTCCCGACACGTGGGTGCCGTGGCCGTTGCCGTCCGAATTGGAGCTATCGGCATAGTTGGCTAGCCAGGTAGCGCGGCCCTCAAATTCCTAGAACCATGCGTAAGGATGAAAGATCACTGATGCTGGGAATAGGAGCTACATACCGCGTGGGCAGTGTAGATACCAGTGTCGATAATGTACGCACAGACACCAGTACCAGCGGATTCGTCGTATACATAGCCCGCCGCAGTACGGCTACGGTGGGAGACACGGGCCAATCCCCACGTGGAGCTTGATTGCGTCACGTACGCATTGATGCTCATGATAGAGTCCTGCTCGATGAACTCGACCTATGAGGGCACCTCCTTGTTAGCGTTTCTCAGGGCGGAGCGGGGCTTTACCAAGCTTACATCAGGGTGATTCTGTAGGGTCTCGATCTCTTCCGCGGTGAGAGCACCTGCGAACCCCTTAAATCCCGGGGCGTCATAGACGTGGTCGGCATCGGCGGCCATGGTGGTCATCGTCGTACGAAGAGAGTCCGTGGCGGCATTCTCATAAAGCTTGACGATGTATTTGCCCTCGACCAGATTGCTACCAAGGTCACGCGGGACATGGAGAGGCGCAGGCGAAGCCCGCTTTGAGGGAGCCGCGAAAGCCAGAGGAACCAAGCCCAAGAGCACTGCGGAACGCATATTGATAGCTTTGGAAGATTGCGTGACGGGTATGACTATAGTGGAAAGGAGCTTCCCGAGTGTCTGTTCTGCTAGGGCATGATTCCAATCCTCTCGACGACAACATCGCGACTATTTATCGTCAGGATAAGCTGAGCTCACGACGGTTTTCATTGTTGTGGAATCGATGACAACGGCAGCGACCTTCCAGACAAGGAAGCTCGCAATGTCTACCCATCAAAAGAGTACCATGCATCCAGCAAGGTCCTCGACGATACTACTCGAAGTTGCAGCCATCTCGTGCTGTTCGCTCAATAATCAGGGATGACGTGCAGCCGCGCAGGAAGTCTTATCTAAGACCCTGGTTTGAAGGGAGCCTTGCTCCCTGCGTGGTGTCGCTAGGAATCGGCCAATCTCGCTGCATGGACCCCTGATTGCCCCATCATCTGCCGTGCGACCGCATCGGCTATTGGCGATGGCGTCTTCGAATGACTTCTGTGCCAAGCCGTCGGTGCCACTAAAACACTCTGATGCAGAGCGCAGTTATTGGTGGGGGTCGCCATGGAAACATCCGTCTTCAGGTAATCATCGTGTGTCGTCTCTGGCGAGAGATAGGCCTTACCGTATTAGCTTCCTATCCCGTACGGCAGTACCGCGTCGGTGGAATACGTGTATATTGCTTGGCGCTCTAGCATCTATCATGATGTCGCATCTGCCAGCGACGAACTAACAATGGTTACGCCGCGGTCGAGCTCGTTAGCTTCGCCACTACCTCTCAAGTGTCCCGTGGTGTCTGTGGCGACAATCGCCTTCCTGATCAAGTAATTCCTCGTCCAGAATATTGGCCTAGGCCAGCCAAGGAAGAATCTTACCAACTGATCAGTCAAGCTCTGGAAGCTCTGGAGGCGGCGTCTATATTTAGGACGTCTTCCCCAGACTGCTGGACTCTGGATGACTAAGAATTTGACGGCTCGCTTCCTGTATGCTCTGCATGATATGCACGGCTCATCGGGTGTTAGGTATAGGGGGCAACCAATCAGTGAGAATATGCAGTATCCGCCGAAATGTTTGCCGGTCGCATGGTGCCTTAGGCATGCAAGTAATATCTTACTCTTTAATATTACTGCACATATCGCATGGAGGGGGCTTCATCTATCCGTGAGACTCACATGCTGATAATAAATTGCCTTGTTCTAAGACAATGAATACGTAAGGTAAGCCAGTTTAGTGCATAGATAAGTGCCTAACCCACTTACATGGAAGCTATAGACAAGGTTATCGTACATTGCCAAGCCCTCTAAGGCTCGACCGACTGCTGAGGGGGAAGAACGAGGAGTTGATATCGGGGTCTGGAATGTAGATTAGTTTCTATTAGCACATACGCCGGTATCGCAAGCGCAACGTTGTAGGGAGCCCAACTCAATGTTGCGCTTCGCTATACGAAGCTTGACAGAGGGTGGGTTAGATATCAGGTATTATGATGTTGTCTGAACGCCGTATTACCTCCATTCCGAATCCTACTGCAATTCCGGCATGGTAGGTATTCGAAGATGCCTGCCCGCTGCTCCTCTGTACCAGACTATGGCCATGTCCTCGGCCACCCGAAGGGCACCCTGGGCTCTGCCCTGGGCATTCGAAGCCTTTCTGCGTGGCGCTAATGTAGCCTCACCCCACAGCGATGCTCATCGTCACCCACTCCAATGCGTCGTGGCAGTTCTTCGGGCAGACAACCTGATCGATATTACGACATTCACATGACATTCCAGTCCATTATAGAGTAGCTTGCATATAACTCAGCCTTACTGAATAAGGATGCTGAATAACTGTATCTGAGGGAGCTAGAATCTTCTCTCGTCACGTTGTCGTGTGATATTGTGCCGACCAGGTAGTAGGCACATTGCTCGGATCGCATAACTATATGCAGTTGCGCTGTTCCTTCTCCTTGGCAAAACGGACAGCGTCGCAATGAGCTCAGCGAGACGTTGATACTACTGCAGATGGTGCTTGGCGTGGCCGGTGGGTTTGATCTGACTTGGGAAAATGAGCTCCTTCGGCATCATAAAGCCGGTATGTGGTTAACGCGACGAGAAGAAATGCGCTCATTTCAAAGGAAAGGCTAACATGAAATGGACGCCGGATTTGAAGCTATTCCGATACGAATTTTGACGAATTGGGCGCAACGTCTCATCTGCGTGTTCAGATGTACTGGGAAATCTATTCGCTCCCTACGTCACGTTTCTTCAACGGATCTTTAAAGTAGCACCGAGCGGTCTAATTAACGTGTCTCGGAGCTCTCCGAGGGGATTTCTCCACGCGAGCGGCGGTCGTCGGTCATTTTTTTTTTCGAGTGCAACCCGGACGACATGTCTATGACATCCAGGCCGAGGATGCTGACGAGGTGATCGCAAACGCGGTCGATGCGTCCAATTACATCGATATTTACACCTGAAGCAGCCAAATTACTGAGAAATTACCAACTGAAAACATAAGGGCCAGCCCTTAATAGTGCATCGTCGCGTTCAATGTTCATATCGGCACTCACTAGCGTCGACTCAGCTTCGCAACTCCGACACGATCGCGCTACCATCCCTAAGCCGCGATTTCTTCTGCAGACAGAACCTACGGAGGAAGGGTGATTCCGTTTGAGCGTTGAAACTAATAAATTGCTAGATAACCTATTGCCCTTATATGAGCAGCCAAACTATTCGGCAGTCAACAGCTCAAAACTTCGAGCTTATGTTAGTCGACCTTCAACCCGCCTTTTTGAAACGGGCCAGCGGTAGTTATCCAAATTGAGTCTCGACCTTTTCATAATTATTCGACTTACACTCGGTCACGCCTAGTTTTTGAATTCCAGTTAAAGGGAAAACATACCGCCAGTGCAGACCGCTGAGCACCCAACCCGACCCTGTTTGGTAGTTATGTTTTAGCAAACGCCTGTGTGCCATCAATTTCAAACATCGTCTATCTAGTCAAGTAGATCGGGATGCAGTAAAACATGAAAGAAGCAGGTTTTGTAGGAACAGTAGAAAATAGAGATCTGGCAACCTGTGTCCCAGCAATTCTGTCTTACTACCCGAGTCGAATAAATTACATCCTAAAATTTTAACAGAGAGCTGCCGGGTACAAGAGTCGCACTTATATCTTTGCAAAAAAGTTTTTGTTGTAGCGGAAGCGAACAAGCTCGACGAAGCCTGCTGCGCCAAGTGCCAAAGAGCCGGCATAAAACATGGCAGGACGGTAAGCTTGGAAGCCCGCATCCTCTCCACCGTACGCATCAAGCAAGTATCCTGCAATAGGGGCTCCCTAGGCACACGTTAGTGACTAAAGCCTTCTTCCAGTTGAACATATCTATGACTTACCAAAAGATAGCCACCAGACCAACTAGTCACTATCATGCCCATGGCAACTGTGACACGCGCTGAGCCGAAACAGTTGCCTACTACCGTTGGCATAGTAGAGAAGAAGCCTCCGTTCGCCATCCCATTAACAACACTGAAAACTGTTAACGGGGCCAGGCTCGTAGATACCGGCCATACAGCGAGCATGCTGACTGCTGCTAGACTGAGTGCGAGGAATAGGGCGTTAAGCGAGCCGATCTTATCGCACAAGATGCCACTGAGGATTCTTCCTACCGCCGACGCGAAGTTGAAGCCAGCCAGCAGACCAGCGCCTGTGGCAGAGCTCAGGCCGATAGCATTAGCAAACAGGGGAATGAAAAATGGAGGCACGAGGAGAGGAAAAGTTCCTATGGCTCCTGCAATCAGAACAAAGACGAAGTTGGGGTCTTTGAATAGAAGCCTTAATATCTGTCAGCATTCAAACATAAGAGTAGACTTCGAGTATACAGCTCACCATTCGACAAATCCTCCCCTACGGACGGTTGTGCGCTCTTTGAGGTACCACGCAGCAGGCAGCCCTGTAGCAAGCGTACTGAGACCAAGAAATCGGAAGGCCCAAGCCGGGCCAGCGAATCTAATCAGCGGATCTAGTGCTAAACTGAGAACGGCGCCACCCAAGCCTCCTCCAGCAAAAACAACGCCGTTAGCTAGGCCACGTTTCTTGCTGAAGTATTGGGCTGGTGTGCTTGATGTGACCTGAAATCCCCTGAGCAACAATATTCATGACATCGACGAGCGGCACTCCGAAGATCTCAGGCTTACTATGAACGAAAGTCTGCCAATAGGTTAGCGAGAGAATAAAGTAACCTAGACCGGATCTTCTTACCCAAATCCCAGTCCTAATAAGGCGCCCTCCGTAATGAACAGCCCAGGGACGCTTTTCACAGCAAAACCGGCCAGAATTTCAGCAAGTCCAATGAGGGACACACCCAGCATGCCGGTATATCGCACACCGATCATGCGCATGATGCGGGAGTTCAGAATAGCTACGGCCGCAAGTAGCGTAGGGCCGAGCGCCCCAACAAAGGACAGTACTGCTGGTGTTGATAGTCCCTCTTTAACCAGAGCACCCTCTACTACATATAAGCATCTAGTACATCCACAGAAGGGGGTGTGTTTACGTACTGAAAAAGAAGTCAGCGGGAGTCGCGTTAGGTATACTAGATTGGGCTTTGAGATAGGCAATGGGATGATTTTATACCTACCGAATTACTCCCCAACTATAACTTGTTCCTATAGTCCACCACGACAGAATAGCGCAAGAGGTTACAACAACCCAGCCGTAACCGCCGTCTGGAACATCCGAGTCGGCCAAGCGCGAGGCTTCCAGGACGGGATCTACATTTTCATTATTGTTTCTCGGGGCCTCGACCGGCTCGCGCTGCTGCAATCCCGTGAGTCTTCGGTCATCTAGCTCGATGGCCGTAGTGGTGGAGGTTGTGGTTGCCATCGTGAGGTGGCCCGGTAGATTCCGAAGTGTACTGCAGGTGTCGCATAGGCTCAAAAATTGTAGTTGAAACAGGTCGCCTTGAATAAATATTATGAACTACCAAAATAAGAGCTGTCCCCTCGATCGTGAAAATCCTACTCAGTACGACTGTTGTGAGTCAGGAGCCGCTAATTTTGGTGTTGATGGGCTTATTGTTGGCAATCCACTCAAAGGGCGCTGACGACAGGCCCCTCAGCTGCCGCTAAACCTTATGGATTGGTTCTACAGGGGACAGGGGACCCACCGCACAACCCTCACCTCTACAACACCACACATTCTGGCACACCTGGCTCGGATACGACTCAAATTCGTCCCGCCCACCGCCCTATTTATTATTATTGCGTTGTTTTTTAAGCGTTGCTTTATTGTATTTATTGTTTTTAGCCTATGGGCACTTCTAGGCTAGCTTCCTAGGCCCTACTACTTGACTAGTTGTAGCGCACCAGCCTAGCATCGGCTTCGCTGCGAAAGCTAGCCGAACAGGCTCACGCTCCCCCCAATACAAGTACTACTCCTACCTACTGGTGTGCCCTGTGATGTGCTGTAGATCGGCTCCCCGACCAAATCCATGCTTTAAATCCCTCATCTAGGTGGCTTTTCATTCATAAACCGTATCTAGATATTTAACTTTGTGCTTAGGTGACTGGCGAATCTAGGACAGACCATGAGATATCTAAAGTTACCTATATAAGTATATGTAGTTTTTACACTAGCGACTCCAAATATGAAATCGACACCCCGTCATTGGCTGGTCAACGTTACATTAGGTACATGTATGCAGGTTGTGCATGGCCCCATTTCCATGCGTACCAACTAATGTTCTGGTGCTTAAGTAATTAGTCTATAGATACATTCCGACTCATGTTTCATGTTTGGTATCAAAGCTTATCGTATTTAGACACTTTGCTGATCTCTTTAAGTGCATATAGCTTGAAGGAAAGGATGAGCGAGTGCTAGGCTAAATTATGACTCAGGCTCATCGCTAATGGGTAGGGGCAATTGATGCCTTGGGTGATCGCGGCTAGGTATTTAGTCTTTATTGCGCGACGAGAGTGTTAATTAAAGAGACGACTAATTAAGCCATGCTCTATATAGATATGCATATCTAGGTATTTAACACACATTCGATTAATACGTTAAATACCGAAGTTTGACCATTTGTAATTTATTATTTGTATCGAGGCGTATTATGTTTCTTGGAGGATTTTCTGACAATTCTTCGAGAGTGGTTTTGTCTTTGCGTATTATAGTCGACTAAAACCACCGTAGAGCGACAGCTAGGCCAAACTATAACGGGTTCACGACTCAATGGCTTTGACTCACAAGCCCTCGTAATCACTTGAGGAGGGCTCCCCTTATAGTATACAAATATGGCCCCAATAGCGTTTCTCCAGCAACTCTATCC
Organism: Nemania abortiva; assembly: GCA_022578505.1. Lineage (NCBI taxonomy): Eukaryota > Fungi > Ascomycota > Sordariomycetes > Xylariales > Xylariaceae > Nemania > Nemania abortiva. The sequence goes on from MU392561.1 coordinate 195,811, forward strand.
TTCAGTATGTTTGTCGGGGTGCTGTTAATTATTTTGCTGACTACTTAAATAATGCTTGCTATCATTTTTCACAAAGGGCTATGATTGTAACAGGTAGTTAGGAGGATATCTGTATTCGCCTTCATCTTTTATGAAAGCAGAGTCTCTGTGATTTCTCAGCCCCTTACAGCTAACGCAGGACTATACAGCTTATTTAGAGCACGGCCAAACCCTCCCTTCCGCTTACTTTTCCACTTCTAACTGTCTTCATATCTAAGGCTCCCTGAGACGGTGTATAAGAGGTCTCATTATTTAACGGGGGTGCTGTATGTTGATATTAAAGGCGAAAGTCTTATGTGGCCTAGCCTCAACTACGTGGTTTAGTTAAAATCCTACGAAGTAATTAGAAGCAAGCAACAAATTTAATATTCAAGATTACTATTCATGGCCTTAACCATCTAGGACCATGTCAAGAAGCTGAGCAACGGAAGCGCCCCGCACGTAAGACTAGCCAACAATTAGGACACATCACAAGAGCTAGCATTTAAGAAATATGATTGAATGTACATTAACATTATAGACCTAATCGGAGGGCCTAGCAGGAAGTGTTAAGAATAATAAACACATTCCAACTCTAGAATGCTTAAAAAGTGTTGTTACAGTTACTCAACCTAACAAAGGTTATTATATATAATCAAGAAAGTGTGCCAGAATAAGAGTCTCAAGGTATAACATGACACGCGAAACCTTTGTGAATCATTTTAGTCTTGGTAATTGTTTTGTAGAAGTGGAAGAGGCTCCTGTTATTAAAAGACGAGAAATGTTTGCAGAACATGTGTTAAACTATATTAGGGCTCTTTAATACTAACGGAAAACAATCATATGAAGGCTTTGAAGACTGAAGCTCCACGGCCGAATTTCTATTGTGGGCACTTAATATCATTTTCTTTTCAAAAAGAAAAAAGCAAAGGGAAAGGAAAATAAACATTGTTAAGCATTGGCCATAATATTTTAGCCTAAACATAATTGACTTCACTAATCTCTTTCAGTTCATAGCTTAACCTATTGACCGAGCTCCTTATTGAATAATTCTGCCAGAGCATGAATATGGAATGAAGTATGGTTATGAAAACGGCGAAATTCCGTTGTTGATCACAATACGCATATATTTGTAGTCACGTTACTTATGTTGCGAGGTGTATAGATCTGCGAAGTCTGAGTACCACCTTGAGTTGATTACAACCTGTCACGATCTTGACTACCTACGACCACATACCTACGCCTCCAAGGTACAGAACAAAGAGGCTGTTTGTATATAGATATCCAGCTATTGGAAGTAGTAGTTAGGGCTTCTCGTGCGTCAACAAGTATTCAGGACCTACCCATACATTGCCATTCGTACCTAAAAACCTATGACACAACCTTTCTAGTGAGAATTATCTATTTCAAAATAGAGGAAATTAATTATTCGCATCACAGACGGCCCTACGGTGATTTACCGATAGTCCGCTGCTGAAGGTTCTGCAGTTTGTAGCCATACTTGAGGTTTTGTCAGGTGACTATATAACAAACCCATAGGGTGATTATATTCCTAGGATCTGGCTATATACATGGGTGCCAGGTCCCCCCAAGGGGCCTGGTAGGTTCGGGAATCAATTGAATACTCTACTGGCCCTATACTACACTTCTTCCTAGCCATAGGCTAGCCTCTACTCACTCTGTGGCCACACTACCTGACAGATGGCCAGATAGATCGAGGTATGACATCTACTACAATTCCAACCATGTCCCTGATACTATTACAGTTATAGTTACCTTCTAGCAAGCCCATATACAATCCGCGATCGAACCGACAGATTGAGGAATACTCATTGGGTTGCAATCGTCCCTTTTCATTAGCAACAAGAAGTAGGCTTTTCCCTCAAACTCGAAGGGACGCCCAAAAACAAGCTCGGCCATAGCCTCACGTTTCGATAGGTGATTGCTTCTCCACAACAGTGCCTTTCAGGCCTGCCACACGGCGAGAGACTACAATATATGACTCCTAACTTCGGAAAAGGCTACACACCATACCTAGCCAATACAAGTACCCCATTAAGGTTTCCCTATTTTCCAATCAAGACCGAGTGAGACATGGAGGAGACAGGTTTCAGGGTGATTACCTATCAGAAGGAATCCCGAGAAATGAAGACTAGGCCGTAGATAGGGAAATAGGGCGAGGGTTCCAGATTAGAAAGTCCTTATCATATGACCCGAACATCCAACGCATATTATCCTGGTCAAGCTGTGGCTGGTCTGCATACGTGTATAAACCGTAGGGTGGCTCGTGCGCCCCTCATTTACTGTAACCTCCGTATTCCACGGAGCGTTGCGATAGGTAATTACTTTCATAGAACTTCGGGCGGGGTTTTTGTACGGCTTGAGCACGGGCCCTATTATGTCCATGGCGGAGAATCTATGTTGATAATGATCGGAAGTACCTACCTATGGCTGAAAATGGCTTGAGCACGTCGGCCCGCTTCCTCATACAACTTCAGCGGACATGGGTCCCATATAGACTTACACGATTCTCTTCCTTTTGGAAAATTTCCCCTGTGACTTCGTTTTTGTCGAAGTATTAGAACGGCTTCTCTAAAAAACTATGATGAGCAGTAGAGTGCTAACTACCTCGTGTGTACTGCTGGTTGTGCTGGTGTAAGAGCTGGAGACAAGGGTTATGTCGGTGGCTGGCCAGTCTATTGGAGACATTTTGTAAGCACAATCTCGATCCTTTGAAGTACTTGAAGTAAGGGATAATTTTTGGGTTGGTTTGGTCTGGTTTTGCCTTGAGTGGTGCTTGTGAAGAGGTTTTGACTGTAGGTGTACTAATACCTACGAACCCTTACGGTAGATGGCCTGTTAAATGCTTCTACATATGTTTTTTTTCCATCACATCAAAAAACCACATCTAATTCCATAATTGTCCTAGTTAGTGAACAGCTATGATTCCTCTCTGTCAGCTATATTCGCTTGCGATTTCAATTCAGCAGTATTGATCAGGCGTTGATGTCGACCATATTGAAACCGCCGACCGGTGGTGCTTGTTCTAGCCTAAAATAACTTTGTATAGGCCTTAGTCGCAGGCACTACCCATGGTAGAACTGGACTGGTATTTGGCGTGTAGGGGTTGCGTAGCACGTCAGAAATGTACTTCAATTTGGTAGGAAAATAAAGTATTGTGGAGCTTAGGACCCCCAGCTCTTCCCCCCTTTCCCTTGTCTTGGGCGTGCGATTCACTATTCCTTGCCTATTATGGAGCTGAATTGTTCTACAAATAGCGTCTGATAGGGTTTGTCTGGACTGTTGATGGCGTAGCAAGCCTTGATAGAGCAAGTAATCAGCATAACAACGATCGCGGAAGTATCGTTAGTATGTGCTGTCCTTCTACATCCGCCTACACGTCTAGTAAAGTTCGACTATTCGCTAGCCTGGCATACTGTATTGTATTCAACACCTACCCGGTGGGACACCGTTTTTGGACATGCTGTTGACAGATGCCAGCATTGTGCCAGTTTTTGTACCCAAGGGGCTATTCCAACATTGCGCCGGCTAGACCGCTCCAGTTCTAACCATTTCGAGCAGTATACCGTTCCAATGTTATAAATAAGCACGATATTATAGCCATGTTAGAATAAGAAAAGAAAGACTCTCTGGCGTACCTTTCCAAAAAAAGCAAATGCGGTCGTAACTAGAATAGCGGTTTTGGTCCAGAGGTTAAAACTAGCCATAGAATTGCTTTTCAGTACTGCAATGCAATACACGTGGCGGAATATCGAAACTTTCAACATGCTAAGTTCCAGCGTGCCCTACAACGGGCTAACCCCCTAATTACCTGCTTAGGAGTCGGCAACTACCTTGTAGTCGGCTCTTCAACTAATCTCGTGGCCGCTATCGGTCTCCAAAGATTTCCATGCTTCGCCAAGCATTACCTCCCGTCGTACTCAGGATGCTTTCTTGTTAACCCTCGCGGTAGCATTATTTAGATACGTGGTTTGGTTTTGATTTCGGACGTAAACAAATGAGATGCAGTCGAGTGAGCGGGCGCCGCCTGAACCAGAGCTTGAAATACGCCAGACTTCGCCCAAAATTTAGTTGTAAGTATGTAGGGCCTGGGTCTGTCGATCCTAAGAAGGAGTACCTAGCTTAGCGATCTTATCGGGAGCTAGCAATGGTGTACCTACATACATACAGCATAGTAAGTGCTGGCGGGTTTTTCTGCGTGTAAGGTGATCGGGCGGCGTGGCCCCCTTCAAGGCTAAGCGGGATGTCCGGACCCTGACCCAGCTAGCCAATTAGTAGCCGCCATGCTTCGGCACCATCACCGCAGAATCCAGACACGATGATTGGCTATGTCGAGGCAATCAAAACCCTTGACATCGACCATAATTAGTATAGGCACTCCGTACAAAATACCGTACAAAGTACAGGTGCGGCCACAAGCAGCACCAGTAGAACTAGCCGATGGTCCGTCGCCGTTGAGATGTGAAGCGTAGTTGCCACTAGTTAAGTGCATACTGTACTAGTAGGCAGTCCTGGCGTCGCGTTCCCCTTACTAGATTAACTCGCACCGCTAGCCCAGATATCTCTACAGATGAACCGGCCTCGAAAATATGCGCATATCCTCCCCACACCCGCTAGGTCGGGACAGTCTTCATCTGTGTCCAGTGCGCAACCGACGCCCGAAGATCGAGTTCACGGGCGTAGCGGTCCGTCCATCGCGTGCTTAGCGTGCAGGGCCCGTAAGACCAAGGTGAGTGCTTGCCGAATGCCTCGACCTCGATGTATCACCATATCACCATCTCAGTCTCGACATGCTAATACGGGGGCTCGTTGTATTGCAGTGCGATGGAGGGCGCCCAACTTGCTCCAACTGCACCAAGAGGGGCAAAGCGACATGTGTATACCTAGACAAACACAAGTCCGGATCGATAGCGATGGAGTTGCTAGGCAGCCTAAAGACATTGCCTAAGCATCGTGCGCTTATGTTGTTAAATGGTTTGAGGGCGCAAGGGGATTTAGCCACGGTCCTTTCCGAATTCTCTGATGCAGAGCAGGCGATCGAAGAACTCGACACGTCTTCGTCTCTCTTCGAAGCCGAGCTGATGGCGACCAGCCCAAATACGTATACAATCCTGAGGCCGATCGATCTTTCGGGCCCAACCGAAAGTCACGTCCTGCATCCTACAAATACCGTCCTCGAACCGGGCGGGAGGTGAATCTCTATCCCATAGCACCCTTGTTTCGCGCACTCTTCCCTTTCATTCCACGCCCTGGTTCCACGGATATTGATTGAGACTGACATTGGTGTCTCATTCATAGTAGCAGCAGTACACTCATTGACGAAGACTCATCGGTGCGACATTTCCGGGGCTCCGTAGATCCCAGCGAGGCGATCCAGTATTGCGATGATCGGCTTTCCGACCTGCGGGTAGATTTCTGGACTGATGTGTTCGTGCCAAGTGACTTTATTGCGCGGGCGATTTCTTTGTATATCAACACAGACCATCCACTACTGGGTCTCTTCGACACGGATCTGTTTATAACCAGCCTTGTTGATATGCAGACCAGGTTCTGCTCACGGTTCTTGTTCCACTCTCTGATGTATTTGGCATGCGTAAGTGGTCGCAAATCCCATCCAGCCATTCCGTCTAGCCTAATGCGGTGCTCTAGCAAATGTACAGTGCCTTCGATAAGAACTCAATGCAGTACGCTGAAGTCTTCAGCCAGGCAGCAGAGGAACTTTGGGAGAACGAAGCAGATTCCTGTCTAGCCATGGCGGGCGCGGTGTTGCTAAGCGTGTCCAACCTAGGACGCGGCAAAGATCACGACGCCGTTCTCGGTTACGCACGGTATGCATTAGAAATGGGACAACGGTTGGGCCTACTCTCGGTAGAGCCCGAGGGCTTTCCACAACCAAGCTTTAAGACGAAAGAAGAGGAGAGATTTAACTCCTACGGGGCATGGGGCACATTCAATTGGAATGTGTAGGTGAAACCCCATAACCAACAACGCAACACTGGGCTGATAGAGCAGGATGATATCACAATTTTACCGGCAACCAAGTTTAAAGGGCTCGGGACTAAGACCCATGATGCCCATCCCCGGTGATACTGACCTCCCAGATCCCGAAAGCAATATTTTCGAAGATGGAGATGTTATAGATCGAGGCGTGCTGGGTATCACCTTTCCCGCACTTTGCAAGTTCTGGTTGATCACCCATGGAGCTCGATGGATTCATCTACCAGACCCACCACCAATCCCAGACCCTTTCTTCAGGATGTCTGTCCTGGAACATAAATACCGCCAACTGCTGGCTTGGGTTGAAACACTATCGCCAAATTTGCTTCGGACGGAAGAAAGTCCACACCATACCATCGTGTTTCAGTAAGGCTTTGGTTCAAGGCTATCTCGTTCTCGAACACCAAGTATTGGGCTTATTCAGATCATAGTATTTGGCTCCACACGACCATTCTTGATATCCTTCAGCCCTTCATCAGAACAGCTCCGGGTGAGCGTTTTCAGCTGGAGACGTTTTCAGCACCTGACAGATCACCGGACGCCGCCTATGCTGCGTCGGTTAATCAACTCAAACGTCTCATCTTCGAGTACCGTAGCCGGTATTCCGCATCCACGTACTCGATCCTTTGGCACAGTGGGTTGATCTACCTCGCAAATGCCATGATCAAGCACACAAGAGATCCAGAGTGGCGCTATTATCTCTACTTGTGTGTATACGGGTACGAAAGGCTGAACCGCCCATATCGGATCTCTGAAATTATCTGTGAGTATATCAGGCATTTCCTCTGCCTCATTTGCAAGTGTACGAGAAAGACCTGTATCAAAGTCCAGACCCGATGCTTGACGAATCTAACATTTTTGATCATAGTGCAAGGGTTACTGGCCATGACTCTAAAGCATACGGACATATCTGCCGACGAAGCTCAAAGGCTGATGGCAGAGCTTAAGAAGCGCGGATTGGATCAGGGTGATAAACCTCTGGAGGCCAGGGTTCGCGCGACATTCATGGTGGATCTAGATCTTGCGCTGACGGATCCACACATGGCATCAGTCGAGAACGTAGCGGCCGATTTTGATTACTGGGCATTGGTCCAATCTGTTGTCCAAAGGGACCAAATGACTGAATGAGTGCCCTAGACTTATGTGGCGATTACATGCGAGTTTTGTTGGCTGAATTGGGGATGGCAAAAGCTGGCGGACAAACGGGAAACGCTTGCCTAATGTATTATCCTAGTCTGGGAGTTCAACTGCCGTCGACACTACCGGATGCTCTTTTAGCTTCGCCAGCACCTCAATAATAAAGTGTGTCTATCATATCGGCTCAGCGGCTGCCATCCTATTCTATTGTAATACCGGTACAATATCGGACGTGCTCGCCACAGGCGAATTGTCATAGTAGTTGCGGCACAGGTTGGTATGCTTTTCCCTAATGACAAACTAACAAGCCCCAGATATTGATATTGACGCCTTAGTGATCATAGCTTCCATAAATCCCCCGTACACACTTTTTTTTCGAATTGATATTCAAGTTCCTCGCTAGGTTCGTAATAGTCGTTAGTCGTTAAGTGGAGGACGCTGCCGTCCTACCGTATCTCTTCTTGCCCCACCTTCTCAGCAGCTCTTTGTATGTATCGCTGGATGCTTTCGCTGTCACAGTGGCTGTGACAGAGAATGGCGGTCTTCAGGTTGTAGACCTCCTCCCGCAGACCACTCTCCTCGACCCGGAGCATCTCGTTCGTCTGACGAAGATTCAATGCAAGCTGCTGCAGCTTTTCCGTGCTTTGCTTCGCCGACTTCCGACACTTCGCTGCAGCGACTCGGTTCTTGTGTCGTTTATTCTGTAACATGGCCTGTTGGGCTTGGGGGTCAACCATCGTCGTCGGAGAACGAGGCGGCGAGGAAGAAGACACGGGTGACGGGAGCCAGGTAGACGCAATCCTCCCTGGGTTGCCGGACGTGTTGAAAGGGGTCGTCAACGTGGTAAGTTGTCCTTGGTCCCGAGGTTTATTCCACGCCGTGTTTAGACGAGTGTCGGGTGGATATTCGCCACAGGTTCCTAGATTGATCATAGTTTCTTGTTCTAGCCCTTCGGTGCGGCTCTCAGGGCGAGAGTGTTGAGAATGTTGCTGCTGCTGTTGCTACCACAACACGACTCAGTTCCAAGAAAGGGTTGCGAAAGTGCTTCATGCCAATGAGACGAACCTCAAAACCGACATCACCTAGCTCCCAAAAGTTCTCTAGAGTACCCATGGGGGAGTAACTAGGGAAATAGGATAAGTCGTAGAAAGAATGGTCGAAAGTGCTGTTGGGTGTTTCGATCAGACCTCTATCTGGCCCGGCGAGGGGTTCATACTCGTTGAACGATTGCATGTCGAAAGGCTATGCTAGTTGAGATGCACCCTTATATGGGTTTATATCACTTGATGTGGCCAAGTATAGGGTCATCCAGGTATAAGCGAGCCGGGGGGAGACTGCAAGGAAAAGTGCACGTCGGCCAAGTTGGATTCCTAGGATTGAACGGCACCCATTCGTGAATGCAGACAGCACCTTACACTCTGCCAGATCTTAGCGGCGATAGACCAGCCCTTTACCAGGGAGCAAGTCCCGGTACTACAGCACACAAGGTATCCCAAACCAGCAATTATTGGGAGTTCTTGGTTCGGCTATACGGCCAATCACCGTTGCATCTGGCCCGGGTTCGTCCCGAAGTCTCCAAGACGCCAATTGGCTGGACTGTGGGCCGGGATGCTCCCAGCTATTTCCGCCTACCATATCTAGTTCATAACGCCACGAAGCGATCCTTTTTTTACTGACAAGGTTAAGACGATGTCAATCTCGCAGGTTCGGTACCCGCCTGGACTAGTATCGTCCTCAGGCTCAGCAGAAGCAAGTGCCCGCCTGGTCCAGGCGCGAGAGGCAACGGGTAGCCGCGGAATGCTCTCATCAAACAAACACCCCTTACGTGACAGTGATAGCCAGCTCGACATTATTGTCCAGGCCAACCCCAATTTAACGGCGGATGTTATGTTGATCGCTGGAGAGCATAGACTTAATGCCACCCAAGCGGGCGACAAGGGGGCTGGTTGGTAGGTATGTCGCTCATATCCCTCCTGTGACTAGAATGACTTGTCATTCATCGCAAGGCTTCGCACCTCGTGTCGAGTTCTCCGGCTCCACACTCTAGCCGCCTGGACACCAAAGACACCAAGTGGCATGAGGCTTGACGAATGGTGGGATGAGCGCACGGGCCCATAGCACGACGTTCGATGCGAGCGAAAGGCTCTTGGCTGTCAACAAATTCGAAGCTCGAGGTACGAGGCCAGCACCAAGAACAGAGCGAAGAGAACACAAGCTAGCACCAGGGCCTAGTGTCAGATTTTGTAGGTAGGTCTCGATTAGTTCGGCTTCTGCGCCCACTTTACGATACCAATGCGGGTCCCCGACACCCGCGTCTCTGCACCGTCCTATTCAGAGGCGATGTCACGGTGCATGTCTCAGGGACTAAATGCAGTGTAGCGGCTTGGGCGCCATTTGCTTCCCCCACGTTTTCGCGGAGCGCCTCCGGCAGGAACGAACATTATTACCGCCTTAATGTGGAATAGACTCCGGGGTTGGGGTAGTCCTCGAGACGTCTGCTCGCAGGTGCATAGGCGGCCGAGTCACCGGCCACGGTGTCACAGCCGAGACCTGGTAAGCTGCATACTTAGGTAGATCGCGAAACGCCGCCGCCGCCGGTGTTTTACGGTAGAACGAGTTGATGGATAATTGTTCGTGGCCGTCGCTCTCTTCGTCTTACTCGCTGGGCAGTTTAGACACTGTCGGGAGATACCTCGAGGAGGGTTCAAAGTAGAGTTTGACAAACGACTAGCGTTTGTGCGTGTAAAAGCTTTTTCGGGTTCTTAAAAGGCAGTTTTAACCTCGGGTTTCGATCCAGTTTCCATTCGCATAGTCTAGTCTTGAATCGTTCTTCTCTGGCATGATGACTCTACGTGAGGCGTAGTCGTCTCGTCATCGGATAGGAGCCATTCAAACTCCGCCCAGATAAATTGACATCGGATACGTGAGGCATAAAAGGATGAATGTTTGGATAGGCCTGCAGCCAAGTTTCGACAATAGTTTCTTATATCCTTTCAAAATGGTTCTGCTAATGTGCAGTGAGTTGGTTGCCAGATCCCCTATGATTTTCCGCGATAGGCGGTTGCCAGGGCTCGCCTAGACGGCCTTATGGCAGCACGTCTCACAGGCAGCAATAGGGCCGGTTCGCAATATACTAGCGCTTAAAATACCTTTCGTCGCGACATCAGAAGTCAGAAAGGTTGAATGGAATCTCGACGTTATGGTTGTAGATGAGGACGATGTAGGAAGAAGAATGAGGGTGGTCTCATATACATAACCCACCTTCACTACAACTATGGTCGGCACACCTGCCCGGGTACGTCCGTTCGCCTACGGCTTGGTCCATCACGGGTCATCAGGGTGGATTTTAGCACAGCGCTAGGGGCATGTACCTACTAACAGGGAATTTTGCGCACCAAATTCTCCGATTCCCATGTCCATCCCCAGAGTGTTTAGGGAAACAGTCAAGAAGAACCGAATGGTGAAGTACCCTCCCATAAGTAGAACTTGCTGTGCCAGAAGTTAGCGGTGCAGTAACATTCACCCTCTTAACCTAATTGCTTCATCGCATGCTACGGGATAATGACGCGTTGCTTCCCTACAATGATGACACAGAGGGCCTAGAGACCCCTGTAGCTGTTCTCATGAGCCCATAGAGATTCTGCCAAGGAGAAGTCGCGGAGAGGCGGAGGGAATCATTACTGGCGACTTTACAAATTGTGACCTCTGTATGACGAATTAATTGAAACGAGCGTGGAGTGTGAGAGTCAGGTGAGAACTGGGTCAAAGCGTGCACACCATCTAGTATGATACACTCTGTTCACCCTTGGAAGAAACAGAATCTATCGATAATGTCAATGTTTTGATGTAGTGGCATCTCTCAGCTACGAGCCCGGTACACGTTTGTATGCGAAGCACTCAATAATTCAAACTCAATGGGTCAAGGTTTAAGTACAGTAAGAGTATTCTAGTCAATAGCTTAGGTGGGCAGTTTGTTCCTGATGCCCAATACCCATGAGGGTATTTGGAGCTATACACACTTGCTGTCAGGGTTTCGACCTCATATTGTACCCGATGCCACCCAACAATCAAATATGTCAATACGACCACCCACAATAGCTTGTAGAATTTGGTCCTTAATATCGAAAACACTTATACTTCACTTCTAAGCGCCGCGCCTCACTGTATTATCAACGGGTCGGTGCTATGATATGAAAGTCAATCTAGGAGTACGTTTTCATCCAGATATGTATTTTCTTCCTGCTCTTAGTGACACACCTTAGCGTTCTCTACTCACTAGTTAATATGTCCTCCCATCTACCATATAGAAACATTTTGCTAGGTACTCCTAGGTATAGGAGGCGTCGCATCTACCCTCCCCACCAATCTAGAGATGAGGGGGGGCGGTTAGCGTTAAGATTTCGCCTCTAGTTTCCTTCTTCCGTAGTCTTCTAACAAGCTCTCGAGACCTCGTATTGGCATTTTATTATTCAACGGGAGTGCCATAGTACCGCATCAATTTCAAAGATCTTATGTAACCGTGAGGTAAGAGTGTTGGTGTGATACGCGTGACATTCGCTATCAAATATTGATGTTAATCACATGAAGATACGGAGGAAACATCGCTGCACATCTTCTTCCCACGCTACGGATAGTACAAAATATCGGGCCCCATTATATTACTATCCCAGTCTTTACTCCTGCTGACTCTACTAGATATAACATCTAACTACCTTACATTTCAAGTCCAGTGTGAACCAACACATACTAATCAGTAGGTAGCAACTCACGTACAGAAACAAGGCAGATTGGCGAAGCCACACAAGCCACACGAAGTGTGGCTTGAGCAAGTAAGTAAAAGGGTTGTGAATATGGGCAAGTCTCTTAGCACTCTTCTTAATTTTAGATATATAGAACAAAACTACATTCTTCAGTATGGGTTATTTCCTATCGCTCTCGCTTAGGGAGTTTACGCCTTCTTACTAGGCTATAGATCACCTCAACCACTAACCACTTCCATACCTCGCCTTAGGACCATGAGTGCTCGCGACGTTTCTCCTAGGTAGATAATGAAGAGGAACGTGTACTATGGGCTTGAACAACTTCATCTAATCACTTATAGAGATTTGATTCAGGAGCGAAAGTTATCATATTATTGGAGAGGCCCAAAGGGTTAACTTGCCCGCTAGCTGAGAGATAGGGAATCTGGAAACCGGGGCGCGGCTAGATATACTTTAAGCACCAATATCATGGGAGCCTTGAAGCCATAGAAGTAAACACTTCCCATAGAGTTTAGCCGCCCGCTTTATCTCAATTCCACTTTGTGGAAACAGACGTTCAAAACCATCACGCATGAACTGTGGTACTCGCCGAGTTGTTGCAACATATATGGCAGACGCAAATAATTGAACATGAGAGATTCGAAACTTCAATGATGGATTGTGGAAAGGGGAGCATAGAAATTAATGTGATTTCTAGAAGCAGAGAATACAAAGTCTTTCATAAGAAGGGACGAGACGGACGTTGACGAATTGTTAAGTGATTAAGTACATAACCAAGCCCTAGGATGATTATGCTCCCACTGGCTACATATAGAGAAAGAGGTGCCAGCCCCCCAAGGACCTGGGAGGGTTAGAAATTAATAAAGTACTCTATTGAGCACTTAATTATGTTTCTATCTAGCCTATCTATTCATTCTAGACTGAAACCTCCTGCACGAATACTGTTCTAGTACTGTTTGAAACCAATAATTTCTGACGCAAATCGCGTCTTCAGGAAAGCCAGGATTCAAAGATCTGCCCAGAACATGAAGTATCCATTGTGAGGCCTTGGATTAGGTTGGAAGCCTTTCTATTCTTTGCATTTGGGTCTCGGCCATAATAGACGGCAAGCGCCAGTCCGGTAGTTCGCGACCGCAATCCATAAAGCTGCAATTACTTCCCACGAGTCTCTTTCTAATTGAAAAATAACATTGACCCCCTAAACGAAAAGGTGTAGTGTTAGTGGAAGAAGCTCCAAAGTGGAGATAGGTCACAGCAGAGTAGGAGTTAGGTAGTAGTTAGGGCGCAGTATAGGGGTACGACCTAACATCATTGATTCCTGAGCCCTCGCCTTAAATATGAGGGAGGTTTCTGTCACAGGTCCAGTACACGTATAGCTAACTGCAGGAAGTCAAGTGCTCGACTTGACAACGTTCTACCTTTTGTGCTGTTGCGGTATGGTGTGCAGTTCTGCATCGTGACAGTTTCCTCTCTTTATATAATGGTAAGTCCTATAATACAGACACTCCGAGGGGTCCGGCATTCCACCTGTGACCTAGTTGCCTGACATTAGTTTACATAGCCTCCGCCATGGGGGTATCTCGACGATACTTTCTCGGACTCTGCCTTATGTGTAAAATATGGCTAGTGTTCTGCGAGCTCGTTCTAGTTATGCACTAGGTTGGAGGTGTTAAACGCGGCTTTAGGGTTGACGAGTACGAAGATATGACATGCTGCCCAGAGCCTTGACAGTCTACGCAAAGTCTTCAGCTTGAATACCAAGATACGGTGCCCCCGTTATATTATAGTAAGGCGGTTATACTCAGGTCTGGAGGACTTGAATTCTAAGGACAACACGAAGCGAGAAGCTGGGTTATAGGAAATTAGGTTATGAATAAGCTACGTAACCCTACCCAGCCAGCCGGAGCGGTGATATAGCTCTGAATTCTATTTTTCCTTAGCCTACATCCTGGAAACACTCTAGTCTCTTGTTACGTTGACTGTGGGGTTAATCTTGTAGAGTGCGATGACCCGCCTCATACAAAGGGAATCAACTCAAACGAATCACTGGCTCTGGTTCTAAAGTTCTAGACAACCTCTACCCTATCACCTAGCTGTTCGATTCTCCCGGGTATGAATGTAGTCCCGGTTACCCAACACTTGGGAGTAAATTGACATCACGAAGCTTAAGCAAATTGCTGAAAAGGAGGTAAACGAAGTTTAACTCATACTAATTATATACCAGTGTAGATAGAGCTTTTCGGATGCTGGGAAGTTAGTTTCGGCTTCTGATACGGCATAGAAAGCTATCAATTTTCTTTGATGCGTCAGGTTTCTCAAGCGACGTGAGGCCCTGCTGGAGCGGTTGTATCACCATCAAGCTTCTACGGAGAGAGGGTTCGACAAATCACGCACTACACATACATGAATCAGGTGTGGGGTTACTTAGTAATCGAACAGTAAAGAGTTATATGAGCTATCGCGCTGGTTTTACTACGTAGACTTAAACATGGAGTACGTAGGGGGTTTATAGTGTTGCTACTAACTACTTATTATACTTTTGACAATCAACTGCAGCACTATGCTATGCCTGGAGGATTAGGAAGTCATGGCTCAAGGTACCGTGGATGTTACTTGTTGACTGCGTGCGGATTTTCATGATGCCGTGATCGTTTGGCCTAAACTTGAGGTTGATAAGTAAGTATGTAATACGGTGCTAGAATTCAGAAATTCCACTGTTCTGACGTAGGTGTGTAGATCTCGATCTTACAGTATGAAGTGGTGGAGAAGCACGGTAGTCGTCTAAAAGAATTGTCGTTGCCTATTTGAGATTAGCAATATCTAAATTGGGTCATCTACATCGAAACGGAGATTCCTACCACCCCACAAAGCTTGGCACGTCACTGCGAACATACTGACAGTACAGACCCACGTGGTTGGTTGGTATCTAAACATACTTTACATTATAAACATCGGGCAAAAAAACATTAACCTTGCTTGAACACCATTGGGGTCTAATGCGTGCAACAGCCATTATTGAGAGGGAGCACACGTCCATATATGAATTCCTGTCATATGGGCTTACCTACAGAGCAGATAGCGAATGCCATATGATAGGTAGGGTAAGAGGTGGTGTCAGCATTTTCTCGTGTTCGACCCGCACCTGAAATTCGGATCGGATAGGACACGCTATGCATCGTCAAATCGCTCGCATGTTTGATGCTGGCTCCAGCGGTCGTCATGTAATGGAGGCTGTGCATAATCACTCACCGCGGGACTAGGCTAGTCCCTACTATAATATAACGTAAATACTTGGTATGTGGAAGTTTTCAAAGCTCTATCCCTATTGAAATTTGTGAAATCATTGCAGATCACACAACGTCGCTGTTTCGAAGACAGTAAAGAGGCGTGGCCGTTCATATTTGGTTCGTACTTCAAGCCGGTAGTAAGGTAGGTAGCTATTACCGACTGTAAACATACAATGACCTGGTCAGTAACCTGGTTACCTCTACCGCAGGTCAGACACTAGGTATGACCGTTATTTGTAAGGTGACTGCATTCAGGTACCTATGCCTGAGCAGTACTGCCTGAGGCATACGTATAGGCAGTATATTGATGATCTACACACCTTGACGGAGAAAGCAACAGTCTTGTCCTGATTGGGTAGGTCAATTTCTTTATTCTGTTGCCTGGGCTAAGTCGTGCGCTACGGTACCTACAGTCGGACAAGAGCGGGTGGGACCGTATTTATTTGCCCCAGTGGCCCAGCGACGGACTAATGAGGATTCCCGTACAAATCCACCCATCTTACTGGCTGGACCAGAAGAAGGGGCAGTGTGCTGTATGATGTGATATTGGCGAACGGTCCCTTGCCAGGCCGCTCTTGACACTGCTGCTACAATAACGTCAGGAATTCCACACCACTCCGCCTCTCCCGGTCGCTCTCACGCCAAACCACCACCGCATCACTCCTGCGCACCACCACCCTCTCCTCTCATAATACCGTAGTGTAATGCCATAGTGCAAATTCCATTCGCTTTTTCCTACACGTCTTGCTGCCGCCTCTCAAAATTACAGCCGATACCTCCAAAACTAGCAGTACGATACGACTCCAAAACGCGACAAGCCGGTGTCCCGCCAGTTCCGTTTCCGGATACGCCGCATACGACGCTCTGCAGCTACGGCTTCTCGAATGATAGATAGGGGTACCTGCATTTAGCGACGGTATCAGTGAGGGCGTCGACGATTGTGTCCGGTCAATCCAAGCTTAGCGCGCGTCCACCTGTCTGTCCGTTCACGCGCCTGCGTCGCCAGCGTTCGTCGATTTACGCATGGTGTCGCCTATTGCTGCTACATAGCCCACGTTCAACATGGCTTCGTTAACGTCACCAACAAGGACGCTGCTCCTCCTCCTATGCTGCCTCTTCGCCCTTGTCCTGCCATCGGCTGCCGAGAAAAAGCTCGAAACCAACTCGCTCAACTCGTGCCAGGCCAACTCGGGCTTCACGGCCAGTCTATTCAACCTCCGGTACACGCCCTCGAAGAATTCCATTGATGTCAATATCAGCGCCGTTTCCACCATCGAGGCCCGCGTCAAATTCGATGTCTCAATCACAGCCTATGGTTATGAGTTCTATTCTCTTATTCTCGATCCCTGCGAGTTTGACCTTGCCGGTTTTTGCCCTATGGTGTCCGGTAACCTTGATGATCCTTTCAGCTTGAACATCGACCCGAAAACCGCAAGTCTTGTGCCCGGGATTGCCTATACCTTTCCCGATATCGATGCCAAGGTGAAGATTTACATCAATGCCACGAGCGGCGCCATGGCCGGTCAGAGTGTCGCTTGCCTGGAAGCGAACGTGTCGAATGGCCAGACCGTGGATCTAATCGGCGTTAAATGGGCTTCTGCAATTGTCGCCGGCCTCGCTCTCGTTTCATCTGCTCTCCTTTCTGGTTTGGGGCATTCAAACGCTGCTTCTCACGTCGCTGCCACGGCTTTGGCTCTGACGGGCTATTTCCAGTCACAGGCTATGGTTGGCCTCGTCGGCATCCCACTACCTCCTGTTGTTCAATCGTGGACTCAAGATTTCCAGTGGAGCTTGGGCATTGTCAATGTTGGCTTCTGTAAGTTTTAGGTTCAGTAAAGCCTAGCAAACAAGCACGGCCTCTTGGCCACCACGTATAAAGTACATGTGGCTAGTGATGCTAGTATGATGTTGCTCCATCAGATACGTAACTAACAACTTGTTCATAGTGCAAAACATTTTTACATGGTACCAGCGCTCGACTGGTGGTACGGCGGCAAGGATAATTGACACACTAGGCTCTATATCTGTCGAAGTCCAGAAGCGGTCTGAACCTCTTGTTGCGCCAAGCCTTGGTCTATTCAAGCGTGCAGAGGCAATTGTGCCACGGTCTCTGTCGCACCACGCCTCAGCTCTGATGAAACGTGGAAATATCAAAACCGACTATGGCAGTTACATCGTGTATGGCATTCAACGCGTAGCCTTCCGTGCGGACATCGAAACGACGAATCTTTTCGTCACTTGCATCGTTTCTTTTTACGTTGTCATGGCCTTTGCTGCGATTATTGTTACGCTGTTCAAGGGAGCATGTGAGCTTGCGGCGAAGGCTCGATGGATTAAGGGCGACACATTTTTAGACTTCCGCAATGGATGGAGTAAGTGCCCCGCCTAGCTCGTCTCGAGTTTGGAGTGATACTTGAACAGAAGTGCTGATGATGGATCTTTAGTCACTGTGCTTAAAGGCATCCTCTTTCGTATTACTTTGATTGGATACGCACCAGTGACCATTCTCTCCTTGTGGGAATTCACACAACGAGACTCGGCAGCAGAAGTCCTTTTGGCCGTATTTTTCCTCTTATACGTAAATATTGGCTTATTTTGGGCCTCGTACAAGCTGATTCGAATCGCCCACCGCTCGGTTGCCTTGCATAGAAACCCCGCCTATATCCTCTTCTCGGATCCCCAAACTCTTAATAAGTGGGGTGAGTGTTTTAGCAGCAAATTTGCCGTTGTCTCTCTATTCGTGTCTTGTTAGCACCTGTATTGACTCGTCGCTAGGCTTTCTATATATTCAATTCCGCGCTTCTGCGTATTACTTCATCGTCCCTGTACTCGGATATACTATAGTTAAAGCTTTCTTTATTGCATTTGCCCAAAATGCAGGCACCGTTCAGGCGATTGCATTGCTGCTTATCGAGGCGGGTGCTCTGATAGCTGCTTCCGTGTTGCGGCCATGGATGGACAAAAAGATCAACTCCTTTAATATTGCCATTTGCGCTGTCAATTTTATTAACGCCATATTTCTTTTGATCTTCACTAAGGTCTTCGACCAACCAGATATTGTCACGGGTGTCGTCGGCGTTGTTCTATGGATCCTGAACGCCGCTACGACCCTAATTCTGCTACTCGTGCTTATCATCTCCACGGCTATTGTTTTCTTCACTGACAACCCCGACGGCCGATACAAGTTCATGGCTGATGACCGAACCTCATTCATGAAATCACAGAGTCAGTTGACTGCGACCGGCGAACTCGATGCCCTAGCAATGACGGCCCGTGGTGAAAAGGCAGGATACGGGTCTGGATTCGACGACAATGAGTCTCTCAAACCACCCTCATTCCATCAGGCACCGCGCTCGCGTCCCCAGTCTATGAATAGGGCTGTTCCCCCGTCGGTGGCAACCACATCTACTACGAGCACTGTACAAAACGACCGTCCTCGTTATTCCGCCGATCAGCATTCTTCTCTTATAACCCCTGAAGACGGAATTGCACGAACCACGAGCCCTTCGAACCACTCTGTATCACGAGCGCAAAATGCCAGTCCTTGGCAACGAGGCGCTGGGTATGATCAATAGTAACCCCTCCGCCGTTCTCAATTCAACCGATTTTACTTGCATCGACTATTAGTATTATTACATAGTTATCATTAAGGGTATGGGGCTATGCCTAATTATATCGGTTACTGACGGGACACAAATCCAACTCCCTGCGGTCACTGGTACATTGCGCCAGGACTTTGGAAGCTGTTCAAGTAAACATTTCAAATGTGGGCTATTAGATGGAACCGTGATATTGGGCAACTCGAGGCGGTCGTATATCTTGGTGTGGTGTTACTGGCGTTATGGTAGGTAACGGGAGATAATCTGGTTAGCATTTTCATCATTCCTTAGATGATATTTTCCAATGGCATATGAAGGCCGGTCTTGGCACGCGTCATATTCGCTATATCAGGTTCCACGATCACATATCATGTAACACAATCGTGCAATGTTCAGCCCTCTTCGTTTATTGGCCCGTCCTCTCCAAAGTGCGGACGCATTCATAATGAAAGTACACATGCATACGAAGATGACATTGTAAGCCGTGCGGTATCCTCATACTACTAAACTCTCCAGGCAACACTAAACAGAGCCTCCGAGTAAGTTATATTTACAATATCTCAACTGAAGATGTCCAGCCCTGCTGAGTGTAGCGCGCCATTAAAGTTCTTGGAGGTGATGCCAAGGGGGCTACTACTCCCGGGTGGCAGCTTGCTCGATTGTAGTTCATCCTACGATTTGGTGTGTATAAATTGTTTTATAGGTTTGATAAGAGATGGCATAGGTATTCGTAGTCATCGTTCTCTGGCAAATTGGCAATTCAGCTGATCATCAACACCTTACCGTCTACAGTGGGTGGACATAAATTCCGAGCAAACAGTGTTTTTACACCTAAACCCACGTACTTTACCGCCTCATATTTTATCACATTTATACCAAAAGAGGTCGAAAAAAACATTTCTGTGTAAGTATTTATAAAAGATTTATTATGTACGATTTAGTTTTTTTATAACGACTAAGAAATGTTGTTTTTTGCTGCTTAATATATAAAGCAAAAACTGCAGAATTTTCAAGGTCAAATAATTCGACCCCAACAATCATTCCAAGAAAAGAAATATATGTTCGGGATCCCTAAAGCTTCAAGAATATAGAAATTGCAATCGATTATATTCATTTGCTCTAGTTGCGTAGTTATCTCAGTCTGTAAATGTTACTTTTTTGGTTGCTCGGAACTTTTGTCCCCCACTGTAGGTACTTATACTTTGTGGGTCGGTTGTTAGTGACTCACGCGACGAATCCTTATATCTTGGCTATGTTCTTCGGCTCAAGTCAGAGCAAGCTCAAGTTCCCGGTCAATACCCCTAAATAACACCGCTTCAGTTGGATTTAAACCACGAAGCCAGTTAGCATGACCTACCCAGCGCAAGACCCTCCCCTTGTGCGCATTGCGCAGCACCTGGAATCTCTTCCTTTCGAGTTGATCGATCCGATTTTGAAAGAGATCAATTTCTTTCAAACCCTGGATCTGTTCACCGCACCCTACGCCGGGCCGCGCCTGCGTGAGGCAATACGATACCACTCGCGCTGGAAACACCTTCTTGGCGAGGAAACAAATGATATCGAGTACTTGTGGATCTCACTGCACAAATTAGCTTCGGTGGTATTTCGTCGCCCTTGGACCCAGGTAAACGCCTCAAGACTTCGAGCATGGAAGAAAATGGTCGGGGGTGTCGCAGAGCCGAGTCAGTGGACAAAAAAGGTTTGGTCGCGTATAGCTTTGTATATGGCTTCGAGGCTGCTAACGCGCATTAGAAAACAATGATTTCTCTTCTCCGGCATGATTTGAACGACTACTTATTTACCCTTATAGGTCTCGAAAAACAAAGAATATATTACAAACCTACTTGGATAGCACAGCCGGAGATCCAAGCCATATTCAAGTATCTGCCAGCAGATGGCGTGGTGGCAGGATGGGCCAAATCAGGTGCAGAATCCTCAGGAAATGTACTATTCCTTACACGTTAGCAAGTCCGATCCCAACGTTAACCGTTATTAGGAGCCCTCAGATCAGTTGGTCGAAAATCTCCTCCGAGGAGTCCGAGGTAGTGGCCTCAGCTTGGACATAACCGAGATTATCCTCGAGCTCAAGAATGCGCACTTTAGTCTCTTTAAGGAGCAGTCGGCTGAGCTTAGGACGTTAGCCAACTTATACGACCGCTTTCCACGATTTCTCAAAGTCGTCGGAGCCCCAGAACTGCCAACCAACGAGGCCCATGTTCTAGCCCGACTACGCAATGATGCTAGAAGACGCCGGAAAATCCCCGGATGGGGCCGCAAAGAGCATCGTTACATATCGACACCATACATCATTCCCTATCGCTTTAAATACCCGCATCCGACGCTGGTTCCTTTCGAATGGTGTCTGCGATTATTCAAAGTCGTTGTCGAGCAAAGTGATGCCCTCAAACTAGAAGAAAAACTTCCCCCGGGTTTAAGAGCACACTTTGAAAGGGCTATGGACGGTGTTGATTATATATATTGTGAGACGCCCGACAAACGCTTGCCACGAACGTGCGGTGATACAGCCCAAACTCCAACATTTGCACAATATCCTTTCTCGACTGGCGTTCTACCGAAACCAAAAGCTGAAATTGCTTGGCTTGAATCTTTCGTCACGGTAGTAGAGTGGATGGCGAAAGAATTCCCTGACATTACGCGTTTGGTGGCTTCTGCTCAACTCTCCATCTTGCGTCGTAGGCTCCTGGCCGACCCGTCTGACTATAGGCTCTTTGTCGAGCATGAGCCACCTCGTACCGTAGCTCGTCAGTTACGCGCTGATCTCGAGGTGTGTAGAGCTAGCTCTGCGTCGAAATTGCCAAGTCTCCTAGCGCTCTACATGCCCCCATGGCCCTCTCAAAAGGCTCTTTCGATTGCTCGACTCCTTGCACCACATCGTGAGTGCAATGATGACTTGTTAGAGCTGCTTTACGAATCCAAAATATCCGAGATCTGTCAATTTCTAAAGGGTACACCGGAGCGGACGGGAGCAGCCGACGGCAGGTTCATAGTTGCCGATGAAATTGCGCGGAATAATACCAAGAGGGCCTCTGAAAATACACTTGAAGATTCAACACCAGATACTCGGAACAAACAGCCGAAGATTAGCGTTCATGAACAAGATCTGGTTACCACGGCCAACACTCTGCAACGGTTGTTCAAAGACACGGCTGTATCCGCTAACTCGACGGGTAAAGACATTCTCGCTCATATCCTCGCTGAGGTCGAGAACTCTATAAGCAAACAAGACGCGAAAAATGATATGCCTTGGAAAACAACTGTTCAGAACTACGTTGCATCTCAAAGTGGACATACTGCACATCGCGACTGTTACATATGTGGTCGACAACTCATCAAGCACCACCCTACTATGTCGTCGATGTGCGTCTCTTGCGGCAACTTCAACTTGGCTGGCTCCCAGCTCTCGCTTCCTCCAAGGCTCTCCTTAGCGAGTAAAATCGCAGCCGTGACAGGGGCCAGGGTGAATCTAGGATATCACGTGACACTGCGCCTCCTTCGTTGCGGCGCGAAGGTTATCGCCTCAACGCGATATCCCCACGACGCTCTCCTGCGCTACAGAGCTGAGAAGGACGCGGGGGAATGGATGGATCGGTTGCGGATTGTTGGCGCTGATTTTCGCTCCTCAAGGGACGCGTTCGAGCTCGCGCGAGAAATACGCCAGATTGTTCAGGGGTGGGGAGCTACCCTGGACATCCTCATCAACAATGCCGCCCAGACGCTAACGGATAGCATCGAGAAAGAGAGATCGTCAGTGAGAAAGGAGGAACTGCTGAAGGGATCTATTGGGAAATCTCTTTTACTTCCTTCCACTTCTTACACACCGAAGGTCCGGGCCGGAAATATCGCAAGCATTGAAGGCCTTGCGCCCCAGCAGCTGGCGGCAGATACTGCAACAGAGACGTCTACGCCGGGTTCATCCTGGGTTCAGACCCTGGCGGATATCCCCTATGAAGACGTTATCTCCGCGCACTCAGTCAACGCCTTCGTCCCTCTGATCCTAATCCGCGAGCTTCTACCTATCATGTCTACCGATATCAAGCCTAGTGGCACGCCATCTGACCGCCATGCTCGCGGTTTCATCGTCAACGTCTCATCCCGCGAGGGGATTTTCGAACGCTCGATGGATGGGCCCCAGCCCGCCAAGAACGGCAAGCACGTGCACACGAACATGTCCAAGGCGGCCCTCAACATGATCACCGAGACCGAGGCAAGCGAAGCTTGGAAGACGGCGCGCGTGGCCATCAACACGGTAGACCCTGGATACATGAGTGCCGCGCCCGAGCTCGACGCCGTTCACGGCGGGGAGATGCCCATTGGATGGGAGGACGGAGCTGGTAGAGGTGAGTATTTCGGACGATTATTCCCTTCCATCCCCTTTTCTCAGGAAACATTTTCCTCCTTTTGACCTTCCTTTACTTTTGCTCTCTCCATCTCTCTTCTTCCTGGCCCCCTGAACATATTACCGAGGAGGCGGAATATTGACAATGATTGATGAAGTTCTGTGGCCCATTGCTGTCGGTGAGCTCGAGAAAACGGGCGAGGAGGGCTGCCATGCGGTCTGGGGGCGGTTCCTCAAGCACTATGGCGCTTCTAGGGTGAATCTCCAGCAAGGGTTGCGCTAGGCGAATAATCACCCCAGGGGTTGTACCTTATGAGAATTCAATTTCCTATATAGTGAATGGTAGAGTGTCAATGGAGAAAGCTCCAGAGAGAAGATAGGTTATAGCGGGGCAGTAGTTAAGTAGTATTCAAGGAGGATTATAGGGGTAGGGCTCAATATCATCGATTCCTGAGCCCTCGCCTCAAGTATGAGGGGGGTATCCCCTCCTTATATAATAGTTGTCTTATAATACAGCCATCCTAAGGGGTCCAGTGTTCCACCTGTGGCCTAGTTGCCTGACATAGGGGCATATTTAATCATTGTTGGATACGAACGTTCTCAAAGGCGTTGTGTTGCATACGCGGAAAATCTTGAAGCCAGTCTAGAGGAACTCATGAAACCATGGAATGGGGGTGTGCTTGATTGTAGAAAACTCTAGTAATACAAGAAGTCGAACATATTCTGATAGATAATGTGATATTTATAGAAGCATTTGTTTCGTTCCATTCACATCTCCTGTAGTCGTCCCTTAACAGCCCCAACGCAACTGCCACTGAATCATCTATGTATAATTCATCTTGAATGTTATCTTGAAAATTGCGTGCTTGGCGACATGGATTCCGAGACAAGTTCAGCAGGCCTTTCATACACGCCCAGTTCGTGGGTAACGGGAGGGTGCGCCGGTAACTGTTTTTCTGGCTCTTGCCGATGCTGTGGTATGATATTCGACCGTCGGCGACGCCGGTATCGACGCAATAACAAGAATACCGCAACTAGAATGATAATCACAGCTGCCACGGCGCCGACAACGATCCCAGCAATAGCTCCACCAGTTATCCTTTTCGGTTCAACAACAGCAGATTGCGTTTCCTGAGTCAAATCGGATGTCGACTAAAAAGTTCGTTATTAAGGGTTCACGCTCAGTAAAACCGATATTCGGGAAAGGCATTTTGGTGAAGGTTGTGTAGGTTGGCGGGGATCAATAAAAGACAAATAGTAGAGACTTACAGAATGTTGAATGCTAGACGGAGTCAGGCTTGACGTAGTAGTGGTGACAACAAAGTCGGTAGACTGATACCGCACTTGGATCTGGTAAGCATTAAAGCCGTCGTCACTGATGAGTGTGGTCTTAATCCGCGACGTTGTGCCTTTGGAAATCTCAGTGATGAACAATTCGGTTCTGGACTGAATAACACGGGAGACACAGCCGAGTGTAGTTTGCCAAAGATATTGCGCGTCCTTATTGCATTCGTAGTTCCCTACTCTAATTTTGTGTTAACGATGAAGATCGTACTCAATAAATATGCTTAAAGTAATTCACACTCTAAATCAAAGTGTAAAACGCAGCTTCGATCATACGAGATATATACATACGTGGGACAGCAAGCTACTATTGTTTCTTTGAGGGCGCCTATGGTATTAGTTGAATCACAAGCGGTCGTGAAATCGATCGGGCATCGTGCTGGTGAGTAATATTGCTCAGGATTACCGGAATAACTGTTTGGATAGCAAGTTGTCTGTTCCCAAGGACCCTGGAGAACATAATAGCTATCGGGGCTTCCTGTATGTAATTTATATACAGACAAAAGCTCGCTTGCACATTTTGGAGGGAGCGTGAAGTCGGTCGGCAATGGCCCTAAGTTACTCATGGTGATTTAAGACGAGTCTGTTAACACTCTAATATTGCTCGCAATCAATTAGAGGCCGGATGGCATCAAACAGACAGTGAAAAGTATATAAAGATCGCATCGGCTTCTATCAGTCCTGCGTAGAGAGGTAAAATAAGGGGTGTGTTGTTCTTTACTCGCTCCCAAGACCAATTCTGCGGATAGCGCGCTGTTATGAACGATCTAAACGTAAAAGTGTTACATGTTCTATCTGCCACATGATTTGACATCTGATTATCGTAATATAGTGGTATCTGCCACCTCCTGCTGCTACATAGCCGATCCTTTCGCAAGCCTTTCCAATCTTGTTTAGGTTGTAATGTTTGAGGTTGCAATTTGGGGTGCATTGCATAGGAGTCAAGGGAACGTGTTTGAACGTTCGGACATTCGACAATCAAAAAAAGGAAGGAAGAAGGAATCACGAAAATTGAAGAGCTCCCTCTTATTACGATTCTAACTAGCAAAGAGATTAGAACCTGGCGACAGCTTGAATCTTAGCTCTAAATAATAGCAATGACTTCAGACATAAAGAGTGGCTCCTGCTTGGCCAACGCACGTATGGCCTCCACGTTCCATTCTCACCGCCAAGGTTGCCGCAATAGTCGATGTCTCTGCGGATGATGTCACGCAACTCGCTAACTATACTGCGGTGCAAGTTCGCAATCAAGTGGGGGATGCGATGCTGCCTATCACTCGTTAACAAAGTAACACATGGTAAGATTAAAGTCATATTAACCTGCACCGCGACCCATCATCATCCTGCACAATCTATGAATGTCCATCGAATTAGTATGGGGGCGCACGGAGTAAATTACTCGAAATTACGACATGCGACTATCGCGTGTCAATTTCCTATTGTCATGGCGGGCAACGGCTGAACCAGAGGTCAGGATTCCCTGCCCGTCCCTCACTTCATCTGGGGTCTTAACAATCAGAGGTAATACCATAAAACTGAATAAATTTAAAACAATTCAGGTCTCTAGAAGTGAGTGCTCCGTGTAGTTAAGATACTTATCGTTGTCTTCGGTCTATTTGATGGGCATTCAGCCTTCGGTATCGACGAGCCATGAGGTCTACTAGCCAAGTTGGGAGTTACGTAAACGGACAGCTGACTAAGTAGAGTGATAAAGTTGAAGTCAGGTCAAGAGGAAGGATTGAGATAGGGGACTACATAAGTGGCAGTTGATTGGCCTACATAAACCCGTGATCACATGGAATCATTGCCGTCGAGGTACACTGCATAATCTCGAAGGACATACCATATGTTCGATGTTGTAGGCTCGTAAGCGCCATACGGCCACAGCCATGTGCATCGAACAAAGAGATTGTTTATGTATATAGTAGGTAGTACGTAGGAAGGTGATTTTGAAGACCTTCGCGTAACAACAACAGTCTATCACTTAGGTACCTCAAGCATAGGATTCCTGACATAGATATTAGCCGGGATCCGAAGTCACACAGTCCGGCGTAGATCATATCCCATGAGAATTTAAATTCGTATGCAATGGCTGGGATAGATCGAATCTTTGTTGGGGAACGTAACCACCAGGGACTATCACGAGGCACACAGACAAAGAAGACCGTTCCTGTATATAGTCAGATGGCACCCAGAAAACTGGTTCAGAAGGCCTTCGTGTAACAATTACACTCATCACCTATCCCTCAACTAGGGCTCCTGATAGTGATTATTGGATAATAGGTTTCGAGAGCGTTGTGTCACATACGCAAAGAATTCTTGAAGCTGACCGTGACGAATTTATGGAACCATGAAGTGAGAGTGCATTGGCTCAAGTTAGCCGAAGGAGGACAAGGGGGCCGGCGGCTAAGAAGCAAACACGGAATCACGCTCGTAACACAACTATCCGCCCTTGTAAGTAGGAATGCAGCCGATGACGGAACGTTCATCACTGATCTGGGCTTTCGTTAATTTCTCTGCAAGAGCTACGCGCCTTGTAGATCTCTGTGTTAGCCAGACTGGTTCTCGAGACCTGTTCTTTCCCTTCACGAATCAACTTGTTTGACCAATTGGAAGCGTTTTCTTCAAACATATAGCGAAGGCGCCACGGGTTCTTGGGCTAGACCGAGTCTCCTGGGCGGGGTTTGTTTACATGAGTTTCAGAAGCTTACCTATGTGCAACCAGTCGGTTTCTGTAGACAAGGGAGGGCTGACATTTTACGGGGAACTTGGTGTCTTTAAATACACCTGCGTGAAGCATTAGTTCGTATATTGTCAAAATTGAAAGCATCACCACTTATCACGCAAACCTATCCTAATCCCCATTTATCAAGCCTTCTTCAAGCTTATTGATGAACTTTTGCGGTCAGTTGAACTATCCGGGAAATCACCTCACTTTGCATGGTTGATGGTTACCTTCACGCGAGGTGTCACGTCTTAAAACGAGATAATTTAATAATTAGCGACTCTAGCTTTGGGGTTGACATTTCTCTTCCAGTGACCGGCTTCATACGCCTCGTAGAGGTCTATCCTGACAGCATCATATTCCGTCTGTTAGACAATGTCGGACGATACAATGCCGGACGATACTTTTGCCACTCTCACGCCTTTGAATCCCCTCGCTAGGCTGGCGTTCAGCGAGGTCTACGAGACCCTCATTTCGAGTCCTCAAAACAGCCTGAGTGATGGCGCTCAAGCCGCGCTAAGCCGTATGGCTGTCGATGGCGAGCAGGTTTTCGACAAGGATGTACTCCACCTTCGCCTCGAGATGGAGAAAAAGCTTTTCCACAATGACGGTGATGGTGATATCAGTGAAAGTCCTACCGAGCCAGATACCGACACCGAGCAGTTGCATCAAAACCTAGGCATGATCTGGGTCGGTCGTTACTCGCTGGCGTTTGATTCTACGCCGTTGGAAGAAGAGAGGGGATGGAAGATAGGAAAGGGTCCTACAGAAAAAGTGCCCATGGACCTGCTTTTGTGCACTAGATCTTACGCGAAATGGCACGAAATCAACCTCCGGAACCCTCACGCGCGGATTAATTTTGATACTCAAACCAGAAGCTTATACATCATCGGCTGCTCGCGATCCATGTTAGCGCAATTGACGGTTAATGGAGAGGCAGTCCCCCGGCGGCCTCATCATCTGAATCAACATACTATGAAGGTACGACTTGACAAGCTTGAATACGATTTCCGGTGGACGGATTACGCCGCCACAAAGGAATATGTAGGAGAGCGTGGCAAATATGTAATCCGCGCTCTCCACGGCCCCACGATCCCTATGATCGACATGCCAACACCTTCCCCTAACCAAACAACCATAGGCAAATGGACGCTAGGGAAGCCTTTAGGCAAGGGTGCACGCGGAAGAGTATTTTTTGGTTCGGACTCTTCAGGCGACATTGCCGCTATCAAACTAGTAGAGCGGACGTCTCAAAATTGTGGCCCTGTAGATGAAGAGGTCAAGATACTTCAAGAAGTAACGAATCTTGCCAGCAAGTCCGACGATAACGAGCGAATTTTGCGGATGGTGGATGTCATCTACCCGAATCAAGAGACCTTTCCGAGCAAGGCGCCATTCGATCATGTTGCTATGGTGTTGAAGCCAATGGCACATCAGACCCTTCTGGCCTTGGTGAGAGTCGCGTCACGGGGGTAAGTCCCATAAGCTTCCTCTTGCACGTTTGAAATTCGCAGCAAGTTTCAGAGTTAGTTAGGTGAAGATGGCTGACACGACGGCTGAAGCGAGAGATCAAACAGAGGATCTAAGGGCATGACGATGGAGGCGGCATCTGTATTCCGTGACGCACTGGAGGGTGTCAAAGTGATGCACGATGCAGGCTGGCTACACCGAGACTGTAAGTGATTCCCGGGGTTGTTTCCTTCCTTTTTAGGGAGGGGCACTATCACAACAGTATTGACTGACTTTGGGCTTGGTAGTGAAGCCAGCAAACATTGGCATCATCGGCACTCCACCCCGTGGCGTACTACTAGACCTCGGCATGGCAATGAAGCTCCAGGTGGGCGGCTCGTTACCTCCCGAGCCGTGCACGGTCGGTACGATAAACTACCTCGCCCCCGAGCTCGAGATGATCAACTACGACCACTCTATTGACATCTGGTCCATGGGCGTTATCCTGTACGAGCTGACATATGGCGTCCATCCGTGGAAATTCGCCTCCAATCCGTGGTGTAATGCCAAAGTGTCTCAAGAGGTACGCCTGGCCTTTGAGAACAGCTATCACACGGCTATGAAAACAATGCGGGTGGATGCCAGCAGGGCGCGTGCGTCGCCGACCGACGGCTACATACATTGTGAGTGTGATGTTTTCGGAGTTCCGCATCGTAGATACTTGACCTTCGGCTGATCTGGAGCAAACTGACCAAATATGCCGATGTAGTGGGTGCTCTCTTCGCCGAAATGGTCAGGCACCGATACGTGGAGAACAACAACCTGCGGCGGCCCGACATTAACGAGGTTCTTGCGCACCCAGCTTGGGGCTCCTTGCTACCTGACACCTCGCAAGTAAAGAGACAACGACTGGGGGATGAGCCTTGAGGATAAGCTGTGCAGGTGAAGAACATGAGAGTGGAATAACAGGGCGCGCTGCATGGTAATATATACCAGTTAAGCTATTATCCGAGCTTAATACGATGATATGATCGGTTTATCTTGCGTTATCTAGTCATACAGTATACCCGTTATTCCACTCTTATGTTACAGAGCCAAAGGGGCACTTAAGGGGATAGCCAATCAGATAGATCCACTGTAGCAATTCATTTCATGTCTTTCCGATCATAATAAGAAACACGGAGAACTTGAAGAAGGCTTGATAAATGAGGATTAAGATAGGTTTGCGTGATAAGTGGTGATGCTTTCAATTATGACGATCTGGATCTTCCGCTCTGTCCCTACCCAGCTACATGTTTCCTTCCTAGGTGACGGCATTGGCGCTGATACGCTACCTAGGTAAGGTAGTACACCACCACATTAGTTTAGGTACGTACCTATAGTAACTTAAGGCTAGGTGGTATCTACAGCAGGAGTTATGCCCTATTGTGACTGGTCATGGCCCGTGCTTGTGCTAGCACCTTCCAACTTCTAATGTTCATCTTCTTTCTAGGTACCTAGGTAGTTGTTAGATAAGTACCTAACCCTACCTAAGTACTCTTACCTCTATACCTACATCGCAAAACCCCTCCAACAAAGCCCCACAACTCTCGCTTCCCATGCACGGCAGATCGACGAAGCCATGACATCGCAACTAGATGGCCCGAGTAGCCCGGCTAGCCCGGCTAGCTCGACTAGCCCAGCTAGCATGACTAGCACACCCGACCCAGATGCATACGACATCGTCGCCACCCAAGGCGCCTATCTCTTTGATCCCCCGCGAACACCAGTATGGGGTTTCGGGCACTACAACGCCGATTTTGCCGCGGAACTCGAGTTCGGACTCAAGCTGGCCATCCGAGTACAGCGGTGGAGGAGGAACCAGTACCACGAGGCCGCCGACGAGTGGCTCCCTGGGCACACGCCCCCCGAGGTCAAAGAGAAGCGTCGAGTTGAGTTGGAGAGGCTGCAGCAAGAATGGGACCAGACTACCGACAGTAGTGATGGGAATGATGACAACGGAGCTTCTAACAAGGCCGCCGACACGTCCGTCGCTCGGGAAAAGACAATGACAACGACTAGCACGACCGAGCCGGATGTACACGACATCGTCACCACCCAAGGCGCCTACCTCCTTAATCGCCCGCGAACACCAATATGGAGGCCCGGGAACTACAACGCCGAGTTCGCCAAGAGTCTTGATTCTAAACTCGATGCAGCTATTTTAGGACAGCAATGGAGGAGGAACAGGTACCACGAGGCCGCCGACGAGTGGCTCCATAGGTTTACGCCCCCCGAGGTCAGAGAGAAGCGTCGAGCCGAGGTGGAGTGGCTGTGCCGCGACTGGGACCAGACTAGCGACAGCAGTAGTAACGAAAATGATGACAACGGAGCTTCTAACAAGGCCGTTGCTCGGAAAAAGACGATGGCAGCATCGGATCGGTTGCGAAAGCCACTAAGCCAGGCAGAATCCTTTCCAACACCACCACCGTCCACCCAAATCCCTCCCACAACACGTACAAGAAAGCGGCGGAGGATATCTGACAACGACGTGGCAGACGGCAGGGAGAGGAAGCGTCCCATAACGCGCCGGGCTGGCTTCACCGCCCAACTTCCCGCCGAAGGGAATACCGCGCCCAAGACATCACCACAGAAGAGTCGTAAACGGCAGCCGGCTCATGATGCCGATGATAAAGACGAGTGTGACAAGAAGCTGCCGAAGAAAGCTCGATTGGCCAACGACGTCGACCCCACCGGCTCTAGAGGTGAGTGGCTACGGCGACTCCGGCCGAGACGACCAGTTCGATGATGACGATGCCACCGCCTTTGCAACATAGCGGTTAGCCTACCTACACGTTCAGAGATTCAAATCACATTACTAAGGTTGGCCCCATGCCGTAAATTCGTTTCACGCACACTGAAGATTGCTCGCCCGACTTTGCAGCCCCATATCGAAGCTTCTTTACAATTCAGCTTGAGTGGAGATTTTGATAGGCTTCGAGGTCTCGAGGCGGTACTTCCGTTCGTCCCTTTGCTTTATACTTATTATGCTTATGCCCAGCTTGATATTGGCATAGACTTGGTTTCTTCCCCGGTTTGTTAGACACGAAAGCGTCCTTTAGAGTATACATGCACTGAGCCGGACCCCCCTTGCTCTCCTGGTAGAGTGTAACGGATTGGTCAGTGGCCGACAAATTAGACGAGTCTGCTATGCCAATTGGGACAGCATTGAAGAAGATGGCGAATGTAAGATTAAGAGACGCTGCATTAGGAGTTATTGCATCAGACGCTACTAATACTAATATGAGGAAGTAGATGCTGGGGCAAAAGGCTCTGGCTGCCTACTTAGCTATAGAATAATGATAAGCTTCAGCTTTCACGAATACACCCACTTCTCTTATAGAATCTCAGTCCTTGCCACTACCCAAAATGAACAACTCGACAAGCTAACATCTTCATATGCGTATCCTAGGAGCCGAGTGACGTATCAATACTAACTAAGCCCCTAGTATCACTTGCGCCGCCGTGCCTTGCTCAATTGCCTTCTTCCTCCTCGCAATCCTCATCCCCGGCAGTCTTATGCTTTGCCTCCGGACAGGACTGCGTGAGACCCCGATTCTCCGTTAGTCCCTTTTTCAAGCATCGTTCCCCCACAAAGCAAAAGCCATACTAAATGAGCAAATGTATCACAGAATTATCGGATCAAAGGCGGGGTTGGCACCGTGCAACACCTCTTGGACGCGTGCGACATCAGAGATGGCATTAATTTAATAACGGATGATTGCTGGAGGCCCCCACAGTTAAGGTGCACTGGTTGGTTAGTTACACTGTTCTTCAGCACTTAGAGAAACTAAGAGTTCTTGGTGATATAAAGGGCGGTGGGCGTATGGTTTTATAACTAGCCCAAACGAGGCACCATGAGAGTATCTTTAACGTATCCTCAGTCAATCGTCGACAAATAATATTTAGGTATCGCTTTGAACTCTATAGCGTCAAACTTAGTGCTCGTTATCTACTATGTGTAGAGCATTTAACATGGGCACAGCTGATCTTGATAGTGATATAAAAATAAAATGCCACATGTTACTAACTACTAGAAGGCGTAGGTTAACTGGGCAGACCGCCTTAGAGAATTTAGTGTTCATCAAAGTCTTGTAAGCCGCAATTGCAGGCAACATGACAATCGCCAATGTGTTTTCGCATGCGTTCCTGATCGCTCCCCTTGCGTATGCCAACAAGGGGCCGAGAGGACGAGAATGCCCAAATTGATGGCCACGCTGATGTAGGCAAGTCTGGAATTTCTTCTAGCTTCTTCTCTAGCTGTTTAACTGCCACTGTAAGGACGTATTAGTGGCCGTGCGTCATCTTGAAGGACGCGGGGGGAAAGGGAGAGAGAGAAGGAAAGAGAGGGAGAAGGCAGAGTAACAGCTCATGTTACTTGGACTGCAAGGGAAAAGGTTAGTTAAGAATCTACATACAAGCATTACAAGTTACTGTTGTAAGTCCCTTAGCCCAGCCGTAAGAGAATACGGATCTCCCCGGCTGGGCTAATACCTCGAGATTTTCCTGGAAAGGAGTAGTAAAATCGGGTTGATCACTAGCCTCGTTCGAACTAGCCTCGAAGTCAACAACCCGGATCGGTAGCTGCAAGCTTGATGGGATACTATCGCTGTGAATAGACAAAGCGCGGAATTCTTCGACTCTTTGCCTGCGTGTCATCGACTCATCAGGGGTAAGAAGGAGATGTGCCCGAGTGTTCTCCGAAGCGGTCCCCATGGTGTGCACGATTCGGGCAAGGGACCTTGCTGCTTCTCGTGTGCATACCAACGTGTGATGGCCTAGGAGGGAGCAAAGCTGCGGTATGAGAGGTTCACTAACTTCCAAGTCTATGTGATCTTTTTGAGACTGGCCAAACCAGGGCTGTTTTGTGACTCTGAACTGAGAAATGTCGGATGCGAGAGCCACTAAAACAGAAGTATCGATATTAAGTTCTGGGGTGATACTCCTCCTTGGACTCGGCACCATTTCATGAAGCAAGTCCTTCGAGAGCGGTGGTGGCGGAGCTATTGTATCCCCGCAGATGATATTAACGCCCATATCTCGACAAATACGCACTATTTTATCGACTTCGGCATATTCTCCTTCGAATATCCGCGGCAAGATGAGATTAGGAGTTGGGTTCGAATTCCGAATCTGATGTCCTTGCGCTATCGTCTTCATATCCCTAGCTAGTTTCACTAAAGGAACATCGGAGAAATCCTGAGCGGCACCATCAGTCAACTCGCTGCCATCGCTGTCTCCACAATACACCGCTTCTTTTGCCATGTCGAACAGCAGTCTCCTATTCGTGATAGTCGAAACCTTGTACCAAGATAATCCTCCATCACAAATGATATCAATGCGAAGTGAGCGACGATTCTGATTTCTCTTGGGTTCAGATCCACCCTGGCTCATGATATCCCTGATCCGGATACCAGGAGCCAGAATGCGGTGCTTAAAGGGCCCGCTGAAGACCGGATGCCTCAACTTGATAATGTCCCTAGAGTTCTTGGCGGCGTCCCACACGGCGTGCAGGTAAGGAAGGTTGGAGGAAGATATGCGGTGGGGTGAGAGGGGGTCCTGAGAGTTGATATCCTTCTCTAAATTTTCAACTTCTGAAAGTACGTCGTGATATAAAGACACATGCATGTACTTGGGGAATTCTTGAAAATAGCCTCCGTAGACATCGGCTAGATGCTCTGCGAACTGCCCAAGCTCGGCTTGTAATTCCTTGGCTCGAAGTAGCACATCTTCATTATCTGGCCTTATTGGACTTATTGGAGGCGCCGGCTCGCTATAGCTAGAGTTGCTATGGTCGGTGGCTATGGTCATTTCTGGTATGATAGTCAGTTTTGGATTGACATTTATGTCTTAAAGGGGTGGTGGATGTGGATGTGTTGTTAAGGTATCGAGATATCGGGATTTATCCAAGGTACGAAACTGTCTGAAGAGAAACTAAATCTTTAGCGCCCCACAATTCACAGGCACAGGCCACATACTCCCCATATTATATAACACGCCACGACTCTATTTTAACTTCGAGGAACTCTAAGTAGAACTCTAAGCAGAACTCTAACGAAAATTCCAGGGTGAAATAAAATTAAGGGTTATTAAGTTAACAAAATTTCAACTATTATTATATATAGCCCGCAGTGATAGGTACAGGGAAGCTTTACTAACGGTGTAGCTTCTTATTCTTCGTCCCTTTAAAACATTGATATCTATCTACCTTCAATTAGAAGTAGCCCAAGAGAAACTGCTAAGTTGTGTTAAAAGACGAAAGCTAGTTTGGAGTAGGTTATAATGGTGATGATTCATTAAGAAAAATACCATGCATTGCCACTTGTAGCTCAACCAGCTTCCAGAATTCTATAACCAACTCAGCCACCACCCCCCTCCCCACCACTTAGCCACCACTACACATACCAACACCGACTACATAGAGACACAGGGATGGAAGATAAAAGTATTAGCCCCATTAAGGACTTAGATATTCTATGCGCAACACCCTGTTACGGTACTAGTATATAAGGTGCAGACGGTCAGGTTCGCTCGACCTGATAACGTTCTATCTTTTGGTAGTGTCGTGGTTTAGAGCTGCACTTCCGTTCCGTGACACACCCTGTATCAATACTGTTGCCTTTTCAGCCAAAACTCAGACAGAAGCCCCAACGTGATTGTAGCTCCTACATAACCACTACCCGGGCCAAACCACCATGCACAACTTTTACCGTCAGATAAATCTACTGCCCAGATCATCGTGGCTAGCGTGATGGCTGCCCCACCGCAGGATACCGTATAGTACGGGATACCCAATCCCTCGTATAGGCCAGCCAATACCAAGCAGCAGACTTGGGCGGT
This sequence comes from Nemania abortiva, assembly GCA_022578505.1. NCBI lineage: Eukaryota > Fungi > Ascomycota > Sordariomycetes > Xylariales > Xylariaceae > Nemania > Nemania abortiva. Next base: position 231,384 of record MU392561.1, read on the forward strand.
AGCTGCTAGTGAGAGGGCCGGCTTAGTCCCTTGTTTTCCCAGTCTTACTGCAAGACCCTTGACGCCAGCCTTCAAATCATCGTCGTAGTCCTGGTGTGCGTAGACGGTGTCGAAGATGATACACCAGAGAATCCCGGCCACATATAGATATCCGACAGATGTAGCAAAAGGTGACTCGACGGCTTGGGGTAAGCAGGTAGAGAAATCAGCGCAACTGTTTAGGATAGGAGCCAGTGGATCTTTGCCAAGTATAGACGATGCTATGAAAACTGCGTAGGATAGCCCGAAGCCTAGCTCGACTTGGGGGAAGTCTGTGCAACGCTTAAGCAGAGGATATATGAACAATAACACGCCGTCTACAGAGGCATGTATCATAACTGAACTTCCGAATGGGAGTAAGATGCAGACCCCGGCGGCGATCTGTACGGCCGTAAAGACATGGGCCTGCAACGTCGTAACTGCGCCTCGGGGAATAGGCCTCGTCCGGCAGCGAGCGACCTGGCGATCAAAATCTTGATCTAGGTTGTCATTCCAAGTACAAGTAATACCGCGGAAGACAGTAATCCACAGGCCCAGGTATGCCGTGAGAAAGAAGAGTGATTTTAGGTCAACATCGCTGGAGAATGGATGGGCATTGAGCGCAAATCCAAACCCGATCAAGTAGTGCCAGTAGAAAGCCCAGAAGCCGGACTGGCGGTCGAGACGCATAAGTTCTGCGTATGGGACCCAGGCATCGGGGATAAAACGGAATATGCCATGAATTGGCCTCTTATATCCTTCCACGGGGTCCGTATTGGGGAGCTCTTTCGTCATTGTGAGGGAAATAGAGGCTACTTAGCGGCTAGTTGAATGATAAAGTCGAAATATAGAACCTGGAATATGGCATGTAAAGGATTAGATGAGGGCCTAATATGATGGAAGAGTGATTCCGAGTGATACGGTACAAATAAGAAATCAAATGAGTTTAGATTTTGCGGAATATATATACCACAGTTGCTAGCAAGGCAATGCCGACGCTAATACACGTTATCTCATCTAAGTCATCATCTTATGGCAGAACAATTTGCTGATATTTATGCTGTACGTATCGTGCTACTGAAAGACAAGCCAATACGAATCATCGTCAAGAGCAAAGCCTCCTGATCCACTTACCGTGGCACGTTCCGAAGGATTGCAGTATACATAAGCTTTGCATATAGGGCACTAATGTGGCTGCCGGTCGAATAGCAGTAGATAATCACTTATTTGCTTATTGATTGGGCTGATAGCGAGGTTGTGCACGGCCGATTATTGCGCTTTTGGGCTGGTTGCAGCTGATCTACGAAGGAGGCGTGCATCACTCCCGACTATCTAGGATGACTATATCTAGGACTCCTGGTCAGAAATTACTACGTTATTTTTCTTTGATGGTGTTCCTTCGGCTTCTATACCCGAACAATGCACCACGTATCATCATTGCTACCATCACAGTAGCTTCCGTTGCTACTATGGACGACAGCATAACATCATTTGTTGATTATTATAATCTTATTCTAGTTCTTGGTATCGCTTGCCTAATCCTGATTGAATTTTTGCGGCCTACCGACTTAAAATGGCTTCGCACAAAACGATGGAGAATGCCCATAGGGCCACCAGGCAAACCAATCATGGGGAACTTGTTGCAAATGATGCGAGCTCGGCGCGATCCTAGTGCTTTCAATGAATGGGTAAGCTCAACGATCGTCAGTCTATGCTGTGACCCTATCCAGAGTTCTGACCATCCCTATAGCTCGCTTCTTTGATACCATATGGTGAGATGGTGACGCTCCATATGGGCTCTAGGACGTGGGTTGTGCTCAATTCAGATCGCGTCGTTTCCGAGCTCATAGCCAAGCGAGGCAAGATCACGAACGAGAGGCCTTATATGCCCGTTGCTAGCGACCTCGTGAGCAATGGCAAACGGACTGTGATTAGACAAGAGGAAGAGTGGAGAGAAGGACGCCGAGTGATGCATCAGTTGCTCAGTGGATCGAACCTCCGAGTCTATGCGGGCATGCAAGAACTTGAGAGTATTGATCTCCTCCGTCTCTACCTCTTGGAACCGGAATTGTGGTTTGCCCACAACTATCGCTACTCGACCTCGGTGCTGTACAGAGTTGTCATGGGCTTCCCCCTGAATAAGACAAAGGCTCAACTTGATGACTACCAGAGGGTGACGGTAGAGTTCGTGACGAGTATAAACCGGAGCTTCGTGGATTTCTTTCCCTCATTCTACAAACTCCCTCGGTTTCTACAGCCCTGGCGTGGATATTGGGCTAGCATGGGCTCATTTCACCGACGCGTCTTCCAGGAATGGTGGGAGCCCATCAAAACCGCCGTAAGCAACGGGTCGGCGCCGCCATCTTTCGTCCGGGATGTTCTTCTTCATCGAGACATGAAATACACCGGAGATGACGAAGAGGCAATGTATCTAGCTACATCTGTCATGGCGGCAGGCGGAGACAACACCCGAATGACGATTAACACATTCGTTATGGCGATGATTGCGCGGCCTGATGCGCAGCGACGGGCCCAGGCGGAAGTAGGCCGGGTTTGCACAGATGGGGAATCTCTGAGACTCCCCCGGATGACGGACTTGCCGGAAATGCTTTACGTTGGGGCTATGATCAAGGAAGTCCTACGGTGGCGACCCACTGTTCCGATTATCCCACCTCATCAGCTTACGGAAGACCTTGAATTCGACGGATATTATATCCCGGCCGGCACCAGCTTTTTGATCAATTCCGTAGCGTTATCAAATGAGTTCGATGACCCAGACGAATTTCGGCCAGAGAGATGGATTGATGGCTCAGGAGTCAACACAGCACATAATTTTTGGGGATTTGGCGGTGGCCGGCGAATTTGCGTAGGCTGGAAGGTTGCTGAGCAAGCTTTGTGCCTCGCATTTGCCCGCTTGCTATATTGTTTCGACTTCACTCCGGTCCGTACCCCTTTCGCTGTTGATGTAAAGCAACAAACGACTAATAATAGGATTTATAGAATGGTCCTTTCACTGATACAAAGCTCAATCATCAAACCCTCGGAGAGCCTTTTCCTGTAAAGGCCACAGTCCGCAGTGCTGAGCATGCATTACTCATAGAGAACGAAGTACATAAGTACGAGACCTCGTTCTCTACCTTTCAATCGAAGCATGAATGAGTTTAATGAACTATCGTCGCTGTTTTTAACGAAGCATATTTGTGATTTATTGAGTTATCTCTAGATTAGCTAGGTCGGCCTACTTAATTGTTTTTACAAGACTTCATTCATCGCGTCGGACGTATCTCTAGGGGTAGCACACTGGTGATGTCGAAACTGAATTGGCGTGGGCGATCCAGTACCCTACGCTATCCAGGTATGGTAATGATAGTCCTAACCCCCTGATACCTTCTGCGAAGAACTTTTTCAAATTGTGTAGCGGTGCTAGAAGTGCATATATGAATAGGGACCAACCACAAAACATAAGATAAATCTTTGCAAGTGATCCTCGGTCTCCGGTCGCAAGACGTCATGCAGTCATCAACTACAATATAGGTAATACAGCATTATCTTTTGTAATAGTAGACCGACTAGCAACACTTATGCAATTATGTTAGGGTCGTCACATGCTGTGCCTCTTCTTTGCGACGCACCATATTTCCCAACGCGTCCGGACTTCCGTGTTAGTCCTTCGGAGTAGGCCACCTGGGGCCAATAACCCGTGGGCTCTTGGCGGACGCTCATGGGTTGGGTTTTTGACAACCCTACATGTCTCGGAGAAATGGCGGGCGTGGCTTATTCTTTATATGCAAGTCATCAAAATTACTCGTTGTGGAGTAATAGCTCGTGTTGCTAGGTATCGGATATACGCGTGTAGGCGAGAAGGAGTAGGATTTTCTTGATCATGATTTTTGCGCGATGTATCGAAATCCTCAGTGCCACTTCATCACTCCATCATGCAGATAGTATGTAACCTCATTTACCACCAATGGGTTCCCATGAGTGCTCCTCCTCGTCTGGTTCCGCTTCGACTAGACTCTCCTGACCGAGTTCGTAGCTGTAAACATTAACCAAGTTGAACCCCGCCTGTTTCAGTAACTTGGCTAAGTCCGCCTCGGTGCGCTCCTGCACAGCGTTGATTACGAGCATCAATTGGTCCATAGACGTAGCTGGCCATGTGGGATTCTGGCGGGGCATGACGATCTCATTAATGAGTAGCCTAGAATACCCCGGCCTCATAGCGGGTCTCAACTGCCGCAAGATCCTGATGCAATCGTCGTCACTCCAGTTGTGGAGAATAGAGTGCAGATGGTACGCTCGGGCATGCTTGACTGGCTGGGGAGTGAAGAAATCGTGAGGCATTGCGATACTTGTAACAGTGGAAATGACTTGTGGCCGATCCTGTAAGACGAGCTTTCCGGGGACGTGGGGGTATTTCTCCTTCACCTCATGCAAGTCATGGCCCTTGCCACCGCCAACATCAACGAGAAAGGTGTCGCTATAATCGGAGTTAAACCCATCAATGAGGCGTTCAGCCACAGGGTAGAATCCAGGGTCAAGCCATGACGGCTTTCCAGACCGGTAGGCGGACATGTAGCTGTTGAAGGCCTGCAGGTAAGGAGGGGTCTGGTCTAACCAGGAGAATATGGATAACTCCGTCTTATGGCTCGCTTGAAATAGCCCGTCTGTCGCTTTGGTTGGGAGCTCATAATTGGTATCTTTGAGATACTCGGGCAAGTGACGGAACGATGGGCCAGCCACATCATGACTATCGGATACTTAGCATCCCGTGATGGACGAATCAGAGAGCTAGTGATACACCGAGGGCTATCCTCGTGGCGTATAGTAATGTGTGTGGTATCAGGTATCACTCACTTGAAGATAATGCCATTCCTATATCTAGTCTCCGCAAGGGCTTCAGTCAACGGCGTAGAAGAATACGAATCTTCACCTTTCTCGCTGGCTACATTCATAGCGACGAGGTGCCTCATGATTCGCGCTATTAACAGGCCATGCTATATTAGCCATTTATTGTCGCTCGCTTTCAATAAGACAGCCTGGCTTACACATCAAGACTGCGTCTGTGTTGCATTTTGCTGCCAGCTCCTTAGATGTGACGCCAGTGGCGCCACTCCGGTTGAGGTGACCGAATATCTCAAGGTCAACGGCGATACGGCAATTGGCTGCTAGCGCAGGCTGGCTCTCGTTAGTAATGCCCTAGACAACATAGGGAGAAAGGTGAAATGCTACTGTAGCATCATCTGAGACATACCTCTGCCCATCCCATCCGCATGAGGAACTCACTGGGTAACTCTAGGTTCGAGATTAGATCGCGGCTTAAGCTCATGAGCTTCTCCCGTGCACCTGGCGTCTTCGCAGCATACGCGACGCCAATGGCTTGGAGTTGTGCGACGATAGCCTCGACGTCATTGGCCATCTCGGTCGTTCGTGGTAGCATTGAATGAAGTATGTTAATGCTACTTTCCGGCTCCAGGTGAGGGCTGAGCTGTGCGACGTTGGAGTCGAAGATGCATTGCAACGTCGGAGTAATATACGGCCACAACGCCTCCTGGTCGTTATAGAATGTAGCTATGATATCCCCATTGATCGACTCGCATACTGACAATGCGTGTGACACGGCGAAGGATTCGTTTACGCCATGTAAGATGCTTCAATATCATCAACCCAGCTTGTAATTTATGCAGCGAACAGCACGCGGATGTCTACTCGGCTTCCCCGCGCTGGCTAGGATGTAGATTCACGCCATTTTTAGGGGTTCGAATAATCCTTCATGATTTAATCCTTACATTCTGATAAGGTTCAGCTTGCAGTATGCTTTCAGCGAGTAAAGATAGTCGTTGCTAGTCTTCTGATCAGTCACCTCGATTGTGGCGTTATGATCCCAACAGTAAGCTTCACATAAGCAGTTGCAGGCAGTCAAGTATGTGGTTTGGTAAGGTTCAGCATTTGAAGTAGTGTTATGGCCCTGTTATGTGAAGGTAGTGGCGTGGTAATTGAGTTTTATGAAAATGAACTTTCACTCAAAGCCGAGTGGTGTAATTAAGAGAAGTTGGAAATTTGTACATTCGCTGATTACTTAGTATTTATATACACTGTTTTATACGCTCTGCAGTCCGTCACTTCATAAGTGGTCGTCTTCTTCATCAACAGGTGACCGGACGGAGTTAGACGCGCGAAGACTAATAGCATCACTAGCTCTTCGATCTTGCCTACTCCAATTACCATATCTATCATCTACGTCAGCGCCGGCGCTGTTTGCCTTCGAACTCCGCTGTATGCCGCCCGACGGATATGGATATCTGGTGGCGATCTGTACGGTATGGACTCGGTGGAACATCTTGCGGAGGAGCGGTCGAATCGTAATCAAGCTACCTGCTGTAATAGCTAGGCTTTGTTCGACGGCGGACCATATACCAAACCGAGCAGTAGCATCTTATCATTGTAAGTGGTCAGCAATTCGGCTACCGATGTAGGCGGAGAGAGTAGAGCTTACACAGAAAATCGGGCTTCGCAAAGTCTGGAATGAGGGGGATGCGAATGACGACAGCTAGGCTTGCACTAAGAAACCAAATGTTAATAACAACGCCTTTCGTAATATGACACGTCTCCAAGAAAGGTTTGTTCACTGACAGAAGCGCTAGGCTGAAAATTGGGACGAGTGAGAGCTTGGTCCGTCTGTCCATTTGAAGGTGCCAGACGATGAATAGAGGGAGAACAGTGAAGGTCAAGTCCGTCACTACGGCCAGAGCGCTATATGTATACGTGGCGATGGGGATTGCTTGAATTGATATGCATGAGCCTGGCTGGTCGCTATCCCAAGCTTTTGATAGAGGTTTGCATTGAAAGGCGACAATGAAAACTAGAGTAAGACCGGCGACGCAAGTGAGTGTCGTAATGATATAGATGATCCATCGTTGGGCTCGGTGCACGGTAACTCGTAGTAAGAACAAGGCGATAGAAATCTTCGCAAAAATCATCGTGAGCCCGTAAGTAATCTCGGTCGCATAGCTAAACTGCGTCATTGTTAGTAACTTCCGGAGCGTCGTCGACCCGGCATAGATCACCTTCTTGGCCTGCACTACACTCTCGTGAGACAAAGTCGCGGTGTGTTTCCCTAAGCCATACCTCGCGCTTAATAGAGCGACTGTAGTGTTCGTCGTGAATGAAGCCTGTTATTCTTAGCTTACTTGTCTATGATAGTCCTAGTAGCTACAACGCGACTTGGGCGGCTGTACCAATGTGACCAACATCCAACAATCATCGGCCCCAAATGCATTAGTTATACCAATGCGAACATAGCACCTAAGCGACACGGATACGAATGCTAAGATGAATATAGCAATATTGACGCCGCTGAAAAGGGTACTCAGTTCGTCTGAGTCCGACATCGTGACCCGCGACGCGGTCGACCATCGGCTTTCCTAATAGATCTTGGAAGAAGATTCGGGACGGAAACAAAGTAAAAGTTAGCATGGGAAGCTAGGCGCTAAAGCCACTCAGCACCCTAAGAACTTCACAAGACTCTAGAATCCGGGACGGGCCGGAAATCTTTGGAGATGTTCAATGCGTTCTGAGATCCTTCAGGATCTTGCACCTTGCAAAGAAGAACCATACGAGCGCTCCCCGCTCATGGCTTGATCCCTAGCCGGGGGAGCGTCTAAGTAGGTATGCCTGGCAAAGTGTTATCTTCGACGTGGTACCGAAGTGCGCCACCTTCGGCTACCTCTTCTATCCATAGACTGCATCGCCGCCTCTGTGCATCTGCATCGTGCCATTTCTAGATGTATAATGACGATCAAGAGCATTACAGAAGCAAGTCCGAAACTACATAGCCCCACTGCATGCTACCTACCTTCAGCTGGAAGGACTTTGTGATATGCGACATGCAGGACTGGCCGCTAACGCTGCAGGCCGTGAGACATCGGATCCGAAAGATGATTGGGGTTGGTGATGTTGGTTGTTGGTAATGGGGGGCTGCTCTGGCTTACATTCCATATCGGTTCTACGAAGTATTAATAGGTAGCTAGGCCATTGATAGAGCACTATACGATCACTATTGCGGCACCGCGGCCTCGAGCGGGAACGTGGCTAACTGGATGACTGCTAATGCAGGGAACTTATTACTTAGGGATGGTGTAGAAATAGTGCTGTACACCTGTGCTTCATTCGATACGTAGTAAATTACAGTGCATTGACAGTACCTACGTAAGCCCGTTTGCTCTCTTTTAGTCGCTTTGTTCATTTAATTGGTCCTAACTACAAAATTACGCAAAATGCTACCTCTTGATTCTTCTTTCGCGGGACTAGAAAATCGCGCGGTTTTATCACTGCCACCCCGATCGTGAACACGATGTCTCATCAAAAGGAGCCCAAGCTTCTACCGATCGCCATTGACGAGATTGCCGCGGAAGAACCTGAGTCGCTGTATGGAAAATACCCGGCTGACCTGAGTAACTATGCTGTTGGGTTCAAAAACGTCACCTTTGCTCAATTGGCAAATGCCACAAATGGAGTTGCGTGGTGGCTAGAGAACGAGGTAGGGCGCGGCGGCGACGGCCCAACACCTACTATTGCGTATATCGGGCCTAATGACTTTCGCTATGTATTTGCTTTTGTCGGGGCCATGAAGGCGGGATACAAGGTAAGAAGTCGCACGATAATCGAAGAGCTCTCGATTGACAGCGACGTGACAGTTGTTTCTCGACAGCCCACGTAACAGTCTCGCCGCTCATCTGTTTCTACTAGAGAACTTAGACTGTACCAATATCATTGTGGCGGGGTCTATACCGCCTATAGTAGATGAGATACTGAAGGCAAGGCCGATGCGATTCCTGAAGATGGATGAGATGGAGCACCTGATGAATCACCCGTCTCAGCCATATCCTTACCGGAAGTCTCCGGACAAAGCAAAAGGAGATGGCGCATTCGTCTGTCATACGTCTGGCACCACTGGGATTCCAAAGCCCTGCATATACAATCATGAGTTTATTCTACGATGCGCCAGGACGATGTGGCTGCCGCCTCCGGATGGCTACACAACACTGCCGTCTAAACTCGGTAGTAACACGCAGATTCTAGTGCTGCCCTTTTTCCATCCCGCAGGGGTACAGCTGGGAATCCTCAACGCAATCTATAATCGCAGTGTTGTGGTTATACCTTCATGGGCTGCTCCTCCTTCTACCGAGGACCTCACAAACTTGGTGCAGAACGTGCAAGCGGATTGGGCAATGACGTCGCCATTTACCCTAGAGACGCTGGCGAAGGATGAGGTCCTACTTAGCCAGATCACCTCTCGGCTTAAGATGCTTGTATTTGCTGGAGGAGCTCTACCGAAGGCCCTCGGGGATGTGATTGCGAGGAAGATCCATCTCATAAGCTTCCTAGGTTCGAGCGAAACAGCAGGACTTCCCCTCATCTATCCCTTAGACTTTGACTTTGTGCAAGACTGGCAGTATATGGGATTTCACGAACAAATAGGTGCCGTACTTGATCCTCGAACCGAGGATACATTCGAACTGGTGCTGAAGAGGTCAGCGTCCCTCGAGCCGTACCAACCTGTCTTTGAACGCTTTCCCGATTTAGAGGCATTCCCAACCAGTGATCTATTTAAGCGGCATCCCGTCCATCAGGCTATGTGGGCGCATGCGTCTCGTTCGGATGACATCATCGTATTCCTCAACGGCGAGAAAACAAACCCAGTATCATTCGAGAACCATCTTAGCCACCATCCTGATATTGAAGGAGCTGTAGTGTTTGGTGATCAGCGATTCGAGGCAGGCGTTCTCATAGAGCTCAGAACCGAAAGCAAGCTGTCGTCACAAAACTGGGACGAACGCATCAAGAAGATATGGCCAACTATAGAGGAAGCCAACCAAGACGCTCCTATGCACGCTAGAATCGCGGAATCTCATGTTCTCTTCACGACACTGGAGGTGCCGCTGCTGCGGACGCCGAAAGGCACAGTGATGAGAAAAGCTAGCCTACTCCGCTACGCCCAAGCAATAGACGGACTCTACCAATCAGTCGAGTCTGCGCACCCCGGAAAGTCCGCCGGTTCTGATCGTAAGGTAGACATAAATGATCTCGAGGCGGTAGTCGGTGCGGTTCAACTAGCCTGCAAGGAGTCCACAGCACTTGGCAGTGTAGGAAAGGAAGATAATCTGCTAGCCCAAGGCATTGACTCCTTGCAAGTCTTGCGACTATGCCGGAATCTTAGATCGAGTGTCGGTGTCGACAATCTCAAACCGATCACAGTGTACTCGAACCCTACCCCAGTCGCACTAGCTAGAGCTATACAAGCCGTAGCCAAAGGCGGAGGGAATCTAGGAGATGAGCAAAAGAGTGACCGAAAGTCACGACTCGAAGAAACCCTCAGGGAGTTTACAGGCCGCATTGACAAGCTGGCGAAAACTCGGCCGCCACCTCCCAGTAAGGAGCATGGTGCCAGCAGTGGCCATATCTGCATCGTAACAGGGACGACTGGCTCGATAGGGTCCTACATCCTTCGCTCACTCATGGAGAATAAGAGCATTGATTCTATCTACTGTCTGAACCGCAGCCCTGACTCAGCTTCGAGGCAACGCAAGCACAATGCGGAGGTCGATCCACAGCTACCCACGACGTTCCCAGACAAGGTTCACTTTCTCGAAGCAGACCTAGCCCATGCCACTTTCAATCTAGACACAGAATTGTTCAAGACTTTGTCCTCGTCGGCGACACTAATAATCCACAACGCTTGGTCTGTCGACTTCAACCTTCCCTTGCCCTCGTTCATGCAGCAACTCGAGGGCGTCGAGAACTTATGCAAGTTCTCTGCGCAGAGCCCCCGCCGTCCAGCCATCATGTTCCTATCTTCCGTTAGCGCCGTCATGGACCTAGCTCTGCGACGCGACCAGGAAGTTCCCGAAGAGATCCTCGAGGACTTGTCGGTACCAGCTGCAGCCGGCTACGGTGAAAGTAAGTATGTAGCCGAGCACATGCTCGCGCACGCTGCCGAGAAACTCCGGATACCTATTGCCGTCGCACGGGTCGGGTCAGTCTGTGGCGCCAATCGCAGCCCAGGACGATGGAATCCCAGCGAATGGATCCCACGGTTGATCATGGGCTCTGCGAGTCTTGGAGCTCTCCCCGACTCTCTGGGTGACTACGATTCCAGCGTTAATGACGTGGACTGGATCCCCATCGACCTGCTAGCGGATGCCGTAGTCGGGCTTCTGCTACAGGGTTCAGCTACCTCAAGCTACGACCAATCTATCCAGGCTCAAGTTTACCACCTCATGAATCCGCAGCGCACGAGCTGGGCTCATCTCCTGCCCGCGATTCAACAAACCTTGAAGGACCTTAAATCGGAGCGCGGCGTTGAAACTTCAGTTGATATCGTCTCGCGCGAAGAGTGGCTTAATCGGCTCCGGACTTCAGCTGAAAACTTGGACGCTGTCCAATCCGGAAGTGACTCGACGGATACGAACCCGGCTTTAAGGCTCGTCGATTTCTACGAAGAGAAGTTTGCCGAAAAGATATTCCCGCGATGGGCGATGGAGAACTCTATCTCGAAAATTAGTCTTCTCCAGCAAGTCAGCCAGGTCGGCCATCAGGACATAGAGAAATGGATCCGATTGTGGTAAAAGGACGATGGCGCGGATCACCGTCAGGGGTGATCGCCGCTACCCCTGTAAAAATTGAATGAGGGTAAACTTGCATCTAAGGGGATATGTAAGAAAGCCGGATATAGGTCATCAATAAGCCGCTTTTAACAATAAGTGTTTAAATACGCGAGTCTATGTCCTTAACTAGGAACATTAGCAGATGCAGTTATTTAAACAGTTTCGACTGGGCAGACGATCGATCATCACTCTCTCAATTCTGCTCTCTTTATGCCCTGGATTTTGAAAATGCTGATTCGACCTTCTTGGAATCCCGCCCTCGATCGATATTCCGACGATCGAGCACCTAGAATTATGCCGGTGCCTCATGCGATTCCCCAACTATGTGTCGAGTGTGATTTTCACGCGTGTACAGCGTATAATACAACCGTACCCCAAGTTTCAGAGAGCTGATCAAAACATCCGAGCGATCTTCGTGCTAGTAACAGAGTCATTAAGTAGGAATCAATTCAGCTAACGAGAGCCCTTTATACTGATCCATACCAAATTCGGTAATCTAAGGTTGCCGCGCGATTCACTATGAACGCCCGGACATATCGCGTGGTAACTTTGAAGCGGCTCGACAATTGTAATACGTAGCGTTGGTGTATGCGACCCTTTTTGAGCTACTCGTCTCATAGAGAATCGCGATTACAATAAGAAGGTATCTGGTGATATATGAGCGTTTATCATGAAACGCCCTACCAATCACGCAGCTCTCATGGCGGACATACGCTCGGACGTGACGTGATCTTCTCTGCACCATATGCCGTGATGATCATCGACGGAAGTTTAGCACGCTTATGCCTTAGGAATTCATCGCCCGAATGCGCGGGGGCAGCATGGCCTTAAAAGAGCGCCGTGGGAAACCCAACTCTTGATTCCGGGCCTTTCAATTTTGGACCTGGTAAAGTTACGATGAAGAACGCCTCTTTCCTACTGTTGCTGCTTGCGGCAGCAGCAGACGTCGCTGTTGGCGTTAGCCGGCGAGCAAGCTGCTCGAGCTTGCACATTTTCGGCGCCCGCGAGACGACGGCGCCACCAGGCTTCGGTACAGCGGCTACGGTCGTAGACCTCATCAAGCGCGTGTACCCAACTGCCACGACCGAGTCCATCATGTATCCTGCTGCAGGGGGGAATTTGTACGGAGCAAGTGTTGCGGCGGGGATTCGAGCGGTTTCAGCTCAGACGAATACCTATTTTCAAAGCTGCCCGAACAGCGTTATGGTGGTAGTAGGATACTCACAGGTCAGCCATCTTCCCTAAGAAACATGCTCGCAAGCGGCACTGCTGACCTCAGAACCTAGGGCGCGCAAATTGTAGACGATGCTTTCTGCGGAGGGCCTGATGGCTTCTCTCTGAATACGACAAGAGAAAGTATATCAGCGGGAGTGAGCAGAAAGGTAGCAGCAATCATCATGATGGGCAACCCGCGGAATATACCCGGAAGGGTAGGAAATATAGGTAACGCGACCGTTGGAGGAGTAAGCAAGCATCACCGTGTACTCGAACGCCCATTGACTCATGCGCATAGTTCGCTGCCCGTCCCATGGGGTACCAATGTCCCGCTTTCGCAAACATCATTCGCTCATACTGCGATGAGGCTGACCCCTTCTGCGCTAAGGGGAACAGCAGCGCAACCCACCAGGGGTATGGGCAGGTCTACGGCCAGGACGCGCTTAACTTCGTGACACAGAAGCTAGCTACGGCTAGTATGTCCGCTGGCGATGCGACAATCAGGCGAAATGACGTATTACTTGCGATGACTTCACTTGTCTTGATTCTCGTATCTATCTTCATCTAATATAGATCCCACATGTTCTCAGACATTCAACCCCGGCGTTCTAGGAGAGTGGGTTCAAGCTCATAAAACTCGAGATTTTGCACAGGGCTAGCAATGGGTAAGCCGGGGAATGGTGTGTTTAAGAAAAATGGGAGGCGGCGTGGGTCCAGGTACAATAGGCGGGAAAGATAGGGTAAATGATTCACTATGGATTCTAATGCCTGTGTAAAAATAGCTCGCCGTGGCGTGGTTGTTGAGAGCCCCAACTCGACTGGAATGTACTTCGGCTGGGTAACAGCCAGCAATTGACATTCAGCACTCAATGCTCTCAAGCCGACCAGGTGACTTTCTACTACACCTAACCCGGCGGTAAAAGAGTGTTAAGTGAGGACGTATAAAGTGAGAAGGCATTCACATGAACTCGTGCTCCAGATACTAAGCATACTCACGCTCTGCGGGTTCATATGGTACGCATAGTTACCAATCTGCCAAGTGCCTTGAACCAGTTCTACTAAGCAGAGAACAAGATGAAGTCGGCACTCTCTTTTGTTCTGTGGCTTCTTAGCATCTCCTTCGCACGCGCAGCCTATAAGACGTCCAACTCTAACAACGTTGCTGTCTATTGGGGTACTAAACATCCCATACATATGCCTCTTCGCAGCTAAACTGACGATGACTAGGCCAAAATTCAGCAGGCGGTGATCACACTCAGAGGCAACTCATTGACGTCTGCCGAAGTAAGTGATCAAAAATGATCTTCACTGTTCGTCCGGCTAGCGCACTAACACATTGTTCTATAGATGACCAAGACATCGATATCATACTCTTATCTTTCTTAATAAGCGCAGCAGATCTAGACAAGGGTCTCAACTTCGCTAATTCAGATAGACCTACAGAGTAAGACTTCCACGTTTCTCTTCCTACGGTAATGGCCATCTCTGACCTTAGCTAGGCAAGATATCATCGAATGTCAGACACAGCACAACAGTAAGTACACACACCGAATTCTTCTGAGTACCCCCTTTGAGGCAACATTCCTGCATTCGCACGCTCCTACATGCCCCCTCAATCCCTTAAGCCTCCACCATAAGCAGCAAGTTCTAACACTCTTAACAGAGACCTTATTGCTATCTCTTGGCGGCGCGGCGACCGATAACACTTGGTCCTTCGCGAGCGAGAATCAAGCAACGGACGCCGCAAATAGGATCTGGTCAGCCTTCGGGCCAACGTCATCGGCAGAACCATCAGCGTTCCGACCTTTCGGGTTAGCCTCCGTTGACGGCTTTGATCTAGATTTCGAGGCGCCCTACTCCAACGTCCGCGTGTTCACGGAGCAATTGCGGAAGTCGATGGACCAGGAGAAGGATAGGAAATTCTACCTATCCGCAGCGCCTCAGTGCCCGTTCCCCGACATGAACCTCTACCCTGTATTACAAGGGGACATGGCTACTGTTGTGGACTTCGTCTTCATTCAATTCTACAACAACGCCCCCTGCGATTTGCGGACTCCTGACGGCTTTCGGGCGAGTCTAAGCGATTGGGACTCCAAGTGGGCGAAAGCAAGTGGTGCGAAGATCTTCGTGGGGATTCCCGGCGCCGTAACTGCCATCGGCGCGGCTAACAGGGAATCGTATGTGGAGGGCTCCGTGTTCGCTGCTGACTACGTTGCGGAGGCTCAGAAATTCTCTAGCTTCGCCGGCGTTATGATCTGGGATATGAGTCAACTGGATAACAACACCGCATTCCTTCCGCCGATCGTGAATGCGCTTAGCGGGCGAGCCGATGAGGCCTCAGCTTCTGCCGAGACTTCTCCCAGCAATAACGGAACTCATACATACAAGCTTCGACATAGACACGCAAGATAAAGAAGACAGCATTGGATAGACATCATGATAGCATATGCATACGACTTGGATAGAAATTTCGCCATCATATTAAATTAAATAGACTTTGTTCCTCTTATCCTCGAAGCCGCCAGCCCATCAGTGACCTTCCTCTTGCCCGAAAAGTCCATTCTCATCGAATCGACTCGTTCATGACGTCGTAGTGCCGTTATATGGACATAAGTGATTCTTGTTGAAGACCTCGTCTAAACCATCGGTGCAGCCGTAACATGAACACATCTATAAAGCGCAGTGCGTGAGTCTCTGTTCTTCTGAAAGGTGCAGTCTTGCAACAACCGAATACGATACCGCAGGGCGACTACACCTATATCTTCTATGTAGCATGTCTCGCCAGATCAATGCCCTCTTTGTTATCGTAACATAGAATTTCCTTGCCCCCCTGTACGCTATCCTCCCTTCTTCATTGACTTATAGTCTCCTCTCCGCGGAGCGAAACTCGACCACGCAATAAGAAACAAGGAATAACTCACCAGCTCCGGAGGATCCACACACTTGAATATATCAGCTGGGTCCTTGCTGGCGCCATCCCAGCCAAGGATGATCGCATTGTAGCAGCCACTCGCGTCCATGACGGGATTGCAGGTGTAGTCCTCCATGATACACGGGCCGGTGGTCGCGAGGGCCGCTGCCACTAGCGTCGTCAAGGCAGTAAGAGTCGGAAGAGAGTACATCTTCGTTGGATTCCGTGGGTATCACGATGTTGGTATCGGTTGGTCTTCCCGCAGGCAATGGATATACGGTTTCTTCGGACTTGCGGCTTATGGCTATTCGATAGGATTAACGGCTACCTAAGTGTATAGGAAATGAAAATGCGCAGCGATATATAGCCAACTATTAAAAGACTGGTCGTTTAAACCCCTGTATCGCGAGTCCCCTCTTATCCCCTCCATTAGAGAAACGAGCGTGTCTCTAATGGGCTCTCCAAAACGCCGAGAGGAGGTGCAATATAGGTCTCGAATCAATGCCCGGGGTTCGAACCTGGGATAATTATCGATCCCGGATGGCGGGTGTGATGAGTGTATTTATATTTAGCCTGGATGGTATCTTGGCCTCAGCCGTCGGTAGATAACGGCCTGGCCGACGCGACGAACCGAAAGCTAGTACGTAGATAGGCACTATTAAATTTCCCCATGAAATCGGAATCGGAATTCTCACTATTAGATTTAGCGTTCGTTAACATGAATGGGAGCAGAAGCGCTGTGGTGCCAAACGCTCATAGCCTTGATTAGGTAGTGACAGAGAGATAACCTGATAAGGCGTTGAGGTCTTCTCAAGTCTTATATACAGCAACATATTATCATTTCGTATTTGCTGCTTTCGCAAATAATTTCTTTTCGGCCTCAGCCCCATCTCGAAATTAATACCCAGGTTATTATTCGAAGTGTTAAGTCGATCATAAATTTGAAGATCTGTACCACAGCGTCCTGACGAAGATCTGCCTATTTGAGTAGATTCGCTTACCTTGATGAACTTGCATACTCCCCTAATCGCGATAGCTCTATCACTTCAACTCACAAAGAAGGTGTTCTTTGCCCCAATGCGGACATATGAGTAAGACAATTGGAAGAAGCGCCTAAAGTTCCTCGCCGTCGTCACCATCAAGATGCGTCGGATCATCAAGATCAGCGAAGAGCTTAATGCCCCATTTTCTTCCTGGGTTATTCATTCTGGCTTTCTTATCCTGCTTAGCAATGGCCTGCATCTCGCTCCCGGTAAAATTGATGTCTAGCGCCCCTAGGTTCTCCGTTATATACTTCTCGTGAACGCTCTTCGGAATGATGATGGTGTCGCGCTGATGGCCCCATGCCAGTACAGTCTGTGCTATTGTGGCATTCTTCTTCTCGGCCAGCTCCGCCCAAAATGGATCCTGCAAGATTGGGTCCAACTTGTTATTGCCCTTATATACCGGGTTGGTGTTCGCCAGCGGAGAATATGCAATCACCTTGACGCCAATCTCCTTGTGGTAGTCGACGAAGTCTTGCTGCTGAAGGTAAGGGTGAGTCTCGAATTCGTGCGCATATGGGCAGATCTGGCAGATCTTCATGATAGTCTCGACATCCCGCTTCGCGAAGTTTGAGATACCAATCTTCCTCGCTAGACCGGAGCGCACAATGTTCTCCATGGCTCGCCATGTATCGATGATAGTAGTGTCCTCGTCTACCCGTGTCCCCTTGCCGGGAACGAATGCGACCGGCCAGTGCATGAGATACAGGTCCAGATATCCCACCCCGAGGTCTTGGATTGACTTCTGGACAGCGATTGTCGCCTCTGTGGGTCGGTGATGCTCATTCCACAGCTTACTAGTTACCCAGAGCTTATCACGAGGTACATTGGCCGCCAGAATCCCCTTTCCTGTCTGGTCTTCATTTTCTAGACAGCTAGTCAGTTTTACCCCTTCGGCCTTTCACTCAGCGATAGACAAACTGTATATCAATGCTGCATCCACATGGTTATATCCCGCTTTCAGCGCGAATTCCACGGCATGGGCAACGGCATCCCTCTCGGAAAGCCAGGTCCCTATGCCGATTGAAGGTATCTCGAGACTGGCGCCATAGTGCTCCGTCTTTACCGGCGGCGTAGCGATCGGCAGCCAATACGAGATTGCTATGAGATAAACAGAGGCGCTCACAAAAAGCGCGATGGAGGCGGCTCTGAAAAAGGACATTTTATCTAGGAATCGTCTTCCCCTCGACCTAGGTCCAACATAACACGTTGATCGGAGACTCCCCACAGCGCTGTCTCCAAAGGATTCCATTTTGTGCGGGCGTCTATATACTGCAGATACCTATCATTGGAGTCTCGTAGTGACATCATCGAACCCCTCCCAAGCGTAACCATATACAGAAATCTATATCGCTGCCCCCCATCCGCTACGGTGCACGAGATACAATGCGTTAAAGTACAGAGTTCGTCGCTATGCATACTAATTCTAAAATCACGAGATTATGCATGAAGCATTCCCACACGAAATCTAGATACAGTCTACGCAACACTAATTATGACAGCCGGATTAATCGACAAGTGGATTAAAAGATATATATCTACGAATTTCTATATCTAGTGGGACAACTACGATGCTTTACATAGCAATAAGGTTCTCTAGGCCCACCAGACAACGTCAAGTCTCATTGATATGACGCAGGCGCTAGGCTTCGGTGACGTGTATATAAGAAACACTTGTTTATTCTTAAGTCATTGTTTATCAGTGCAGTGCTGTTCCAAAGATACCGACTGCAACTCCTTTCGACACAGGGAATTACACGACATTTTATTTCGTCGTCGGAAGCATCGTGATCACCATGTCAGGACAACCAAGTACAGGAACTCCCAGTCTCTTTGAAGATGGCGACGAACGCAACTACTCTCGTGGAGCGATCCACGAGGAGCAGAGACACCATTTACACAATCCAGAAGGATACATGCGAAGTCAGTACCACAACGGAATGTCATCCCTGAGGTAATGGAAACTTAACTAATTAATCCCCAACAGAAAACCAGCACAAGGCAATGGACGACATGCTCACTAAGGACGTACGGCTAATTTGTCACTGCCCCTCCATCGCAAATCATGTCCACTGACCAAAGCCATATCCCAGACCCAAGTCCAGATCGAGGAACGGTATAAGAAGGATCCGCTTTATAGTGTACGTAACGCTGCCATCGCCCTACACGTTTGCGAATTCGCTTGTTGATACATCGTAGGCTACCATGCATGGCAATCAGCCGTCAAAGGGTGCGAGGCAAGATGCAGAGATACAGGCGGAAGAAGCTGAGTTGCTGAGAAGGAAGAAGGAGAAGGCAGATAACATGGCAAGCAAGAAGCTTGAGCAGAAGTCAGCGAGAGAGCACTGAATAGGGGATGTTACACGGCTTTTCCTGGGCCACTCTCATGATAGCGATTGTACGTTAATCAAGGATAAGTACATCGATGTATACTCAATCCCGAACGGCAGACCCTCTGTACTAAGTAATTCATCCAATGGTTCACTGTAGGGTCTGCTCTTCGACAGCACTCTTATAACTTCTATGAGTGCTTCTATTAGAATGCGTTGCATTTCCAATATTTTTGCTGCCAAGTCGAATTATATGCATGTATATGTCACCATCCGGTTTTGGACGGCTTTAGAATGATCACAAGGAGAAAGAAAATCGAAATGAAGAAGAAGACAAAAACACGAAGTCGGCATTAGGCACGACTATTTTAATGCTAGAGGTATTAGCTTCTTACCAAGTTCGGAGGGGCGGATACAGCAAAGTCATACCGAAGGCTTTCGTTAAGGATTTTATCTTGAATTCTCTATCTAGATATTCCCTCAGAATAGTTGCTCCGTTCGGGAGCACGCTTGCCGAAAAGTCTCAGGAGTTATCGACTATGGAATGGGAAGTCGGTTAAGTATTGTTGGATCATACGAGAGACAACTCTCATCACGGCCCTACTTTGAGGCACGCATGGGTCTATCCTTCCTCTGTCGGTCTTCTCGCTCTGTTTCTAGCGCAGTATGTTAATTATCATGTCTTTGGTATCTATTATCCTCCCTAATATGACTGAACCCAACATCACTACCTTGAAAAGCTGAGTGGCACGAGGACCCCACCATGGCATACGTCCGCCGATGTCCATCGCACAGATGTACGGGTTGATGCAATCTTGAACATTCAGTACGATTGACCTCTCCTGACTCATGTTAGTGGCGTCGTGGTCCTTTCGAACCTGCTTCTATAAATACCTGCTTACAGCGAGTGTTTGGTGGAACCTCCAAAATTATGGATGGGGCTTGAAGGATATAAAATAACTATATTTCGCTCCTGGTATGCTTCCATCTATTAAAAGCAAGGAAATGGGGCCCAATTTCGCTCCAGATCGCGTTTCCAGGCGCAAGCCCGATGTAGCCTTTCTTCGAAACAAATAACTTGCGGCCTGAAGTCAATGGGAAGACATGAGACACGAACCCACCAAATCTGGACTGAGAGCGGTATGAACCACCGCCCACGTCCTTGTATATTACATGCAACAGGACTTCCCACCACCCTTCATCATGATAACCTCTCGTATCTTGGTCTGCTATTTTACGTATACCAGAAGTAGGTGAAGGAGGTGAGGGATCAACGTCCATGCAGATGGTTC
Organism: Nemania abortiva; assembly: GCA_022578505.1. Classification (NCBI taxonomy): domain Eukaryota; kingdom Fungi; phylum Ascomycota; class Sordariomycetes; order Xylariales; family Xylariaceae; genus Nemania; species Nemania abortiva. The sequence continues at coordinate 251,856 of MU392561.1, forward strand.
GCCAATAGGCGTCGATAATAGTCCATCCATACATGTAAGACTGTTCTGGCTCCCTGCCGACATTGAGCGCCCTACGCCAACTTAAAAGGCCGTCCGGGTTAGCACACCGGGTACTTAAGTCGTTTCCTTCATGAAAGCGATATCACGATTATTGTCATCGTGCAAATGGACGATACATACACACCTAGACGGAGTACACAACCCAAAATGAAATCAATAACTTAAGTGAGAAAGCAGGAAAGTTCTGTCGCCGCAAGACATGCAAATGTACGATTGAATAATGGCATATGCATCATATCTTAGACGATCCTGCCGGACTACCCGACTCTACTATGCACCCTTAGCCGATCCATTGTCCAGTCTTAAGCGACCTATAGTCGCATCGTGACCCACGGCTAGAGCATCGATCCACCCCTCAAAATCCCTAGCTATGTCCTCTACCTGTGCATCCGTCAAGACACTTGAATCGTAGCAGAAAACCAATCTTGCCGAGCCTCCAGCTTCGGACGGAAAGACGTCAAGCAGAAGAGCCCAGTCGTTGAAATACATGTAGTCTTGCACCTCTTCCCGCACTTCAAACAGCCGCTCTATCTCCCCCACGCCGCTATCCGCCGGCCTCTGAATGACGAGCATATTGCGGAACGCGCACGCCGCGCGACATCCCTCGCCGTACGTTGCGATCTTGGACAGGCCGGCTTGTTCGTGCGCGATCATGTCCGACTGCGCCGATTGCAGGTCTTGCAGGAACTTTCCTACTGGTATGTCGTCGTTGGCTGCCGTCAGTGAAGTTGGGAGCCTCACTCTTACGGGAACGTGAGCGATGGTGGGCTCGAGCATGTCCATGATCCCGTCCACTGGGGCGCTCCGCCCCGAAACCCGCGTGCCGAAGACAACATCCGCATCGCCCGTGCGCTGGTTGATGAGCTTGGCCCATGCGGCGAGCATAATTGTGGGCAATGTGATGCTTGACCAGCACCTGCGGAGTGGAAGCTTGATCGATATCTCTCTCGTGGTATCCGCATGGGGGACATAGGTTGAGTCGACAAGACGGAGCGGATAGGACTGTTTAACAGAGTAGTCGGAAAGATAGGCTTGCCAGAAATCTCTGTTGGCTTCCTGGTTCAGGGACTGTAGATAGTGGATAAATGGGCCGAAAGAAGGCGCCGGAGGTGGAGGAATTCCCTGCATGAGTCCGTTTAGACTTTGCAGAAGCTTGTCTAGAGTGAACCCATCGTACATAGCATGATGTATGGTTACTATGACTTGCGCCCTCGGTGAGGTGGTGTTCATCGTGTATCTCGTCAGCGAGTCCCCATATGCCATAGCTGTGTTGCGGTCGGCTCTCAAAAACTCCGATATATTGTCAGACGCGGCCCATTTCATCGGGGCCTTGATGACAACCTGAAATGTTTCGTTTGTGTTTGTTCGGATGATGCGAGAGCGCAGTATTTTAAAAGATCTGTATAATTGCTCCCACATGCCTCGGAACTGTTCCGTAGAAATACCCTCGAGAGCAGTGTATCGTGTCTGCGCCATCCATGCACCAGGTTTCCTCTGAGAGGAGGCCATGAACTCAGCTTGCAATGGTGTTGCTGGGAGGACCTCTTCTACGTCGGTCAAGTTGACAACGCATTGGGCTTCCGCCAGTTTCGCGATCTCCTCCGCCTTCTGAGTGGGATTCATGAGCGTCGGAGAAAAGAGCGTAGATGCGACTTTGTCAGTGGGATTCGCTACTCTAGCTAGGTCCTTGAATATTGGGTTTCTGAAGATTTTCGCAACAGATATAGAAACTCCAGAGCGCCGAGCAGCAGCGACGAATTCCATCGCACGAATCGAGTTGCCGCCTTTTGAGAAGAAATCGTCATCAATGTTGAACTCATCAATGCTAATATCGAGGGTATTAAGCCATGATTCCTTGAGGCTCTTCGATATATCATCTAGGTTTCCGTTTATACTATTGCCGTGTCCATTTAGTGCTTGAGAAGATGTGATACTGCGCACCACCATTTTCTGGGCTGAGTTAGAAAGACCTGGCGCTGAGTCGATCGCTGAAATAGTCAACAATTGGTTTTTGTCGCATAGAACATATATGTTCTCCTCGAGGGCGTTGACTAAAGTTCTCATTTGTTTGTCATTGATGACGTTACCGTCGTAGCACACGGTCAAGTCTACCCCTTTTTCGTGCATATTACACTTCCACATGATACAATCGCTGTTGAAAAGGTGTATACCTCCGCCACTTTCATCGAACTCAAACACGTCAGTGTATTCGACGCAGTACGTCGGCTCAATCACGAGAATTGATTGGAATTGGCAAGCTATGGCGCATTCTTCAGATAGGAGACGGATTTTCTGGAGGCCATATTGCGCATAAGCCATCAATTCCGCACTCGTGCTCTGCATCTGCTGTAGGAAATGGCCAATCGTGTCGGCCCCGTTGATTCTGGTATTTCTAGGAATTGTGTTGAATGTTGGGCCGATAATCGATTCGACCCCGGGCACGGGGATTGATCGACCGTCAAGCGTTTCAAGATAATTGACGTCAGAAGCTCCGGTGACTTGAGATATGGTGAGTGCGAGCGCTGCTCGGATCACATTGGCATCGGTGACACATGATTTATCCGGCTTTGTGAAGGAGATTGATCGCGTGTAGACTCCAGTGGGTACAGGTCTATACGTGGGATACGGGATCTTTGGGAAATTAACGGACCGCCTCCCACGATAGCGCGATATCCAGTAATGCTTGATAACTTCTTCATCTGCCTCCATTAGATGTCGAATAAAGCGACTGAAAGGAATCTCGGGCCCAATGCTCTCGCCCCGGTATCCCTTCGCGACCGTGTTTAAGAATAGTGGAATAGAGTGGCCGTCGTATAAGGCGTGATGAGACGTCCATATCATGATGCGGCTAGACGAGACGTCATTTTCGGCGATGGTATCTTTGCCTACGAATGCATAGCGAGTGGGTTCTTCTCCAAAGTCTAGGGGCTCTAAACGATCTTTTCGAATATAATCCTCCATTGATCTTGACTCCTTCCATTGGCTGGCCTGCCTCAAAATGACTTGATAGGCACCCGTAGTAGACTGAATGATTCGAGTTCTCATAAACGAGATAGTCTCTACAGCTTTGTCCCACGCTGCACGAAATCGCTTCACGTCTACCCCTTTCTGCAATTGAATGGAAAATTGAGCGACGTAGCTACCATTGCTAGCTAGAGATAGCGCCCATAAGCCTTCTTGTTGGGGCGTGAGAGGGAATACGTCTTGGATATCCATATGCGTCACACGACACTGTTCGATCGCATCACGAACGACTTCTTCCCTGGATGCTAGGGGAATCAACGTAAAAGGTTTAATAACGGGTATTTCTTCATCCGTCATCCTGACTACCTTTTCTGCAACCTCCTTGAGCGAGGGCATCTTGAACATGTCCGTATAGGTAACGAGGTACCCCTGATCTCTTGCTGACGCGATTAGTTGGAGCACGGCTAAAGACGAGCCGCCCAGAGCAAAGAAATTGTCATCCAACTTGATGCTCTCTGGTTTGATGTTTAAAATTTCTCCCCATAGCTTTTGTAGCCAAGTCTCAATGGGGGACAGAACCGGCAATAATTCTATAACCGCACCGTTTTTCATCGAGGTGGAGTATCGTAGTAACTCGTTGACTGTGAGATTCGAGCCGAACTCTCTCAGTACTTTTCGATCGAGCTTTCTAGAAGCATTGTAAGGAAATCTTTCGATCGGATAGAACATGCGCGGCACCATAAACTCGGGCAGATGGTTCCTCAGTTCTCTCTGTAAACTCGGCACCATTGCAGACACAGTGTCAATAGCAGCAGACTTGTCTCGCAAACAAATGAAGGCGACAAGAGTCTGGTCGCTGTTCTTGCCCGATGGTATTATGAGATCTACCGCCACGTCTGCAATGCCTTCCAGACTAACCCGCAGCAGATGTTCGATTTCGTTGAGATCGATCCGTTGACCCCGTAACTTGACCATCGCGTCTTTGCGGCCCACATACATCATCTCGCCGTTTGGTAGATAACGGACTAGGTCACCAGATTTATAAATCCTGTTCGTGCATGGGGCGCCGATACTCTGGCGCCATGATGGCGGCCGGATGAAAGAAGCCGCCGTCCTAACTGCATCATTCAGATACTCAACAAATACAGCGGGGCCTTCTATTAGCAGCTCTCCCACCGCGCCGACAGGTAGCAGTCGCTCAGGATTGTTGGGGTCTACAACCCAACCATGGGCGTTCGTCAGTCGCCCGAATGAAATCGTCTTCGGAGACGGTTCGTTGAAAGTTTTGATGAACCAAGTAATACATTCTGCCGGACCAAAGACGTGAAGAACCTTGACCCTGTCGACCCATGCATTTATATCGTCGTCCATTGCAGCTTCGCCGCCCATGGCTATTGTTTTCAGGGTCGGGACATTGTATCGACGGAAGAATCGAGAAAATGTGGGAGTAAAGAATGCCCACTCGCATCGCATCCTATTCATTGCCCCTTCAACGTCGTTTAGACGCTCATCTTCTGACGGAATACATATGCAGCCACCGTGTATTAGAGGGGCATAGATTTCCGTCAGGGCTACGTCGAAAGTATAGGCAGCCCATTGAAATACTCTCACGTCTGGTCGGTCCAAGCCCTCTCGCGGTGCGCTCTCGACAAGACCAGTGCATACAGTGGTATGGGTATGGACGATGCCCTTCGGTACTCCGGTGCTTCCGGAGGTAAAGGCAATTAAGCATGTATCACTCGGACTCACAGTGGAACACACCGTCTCGTGGGCGTCCGGAAGTCTCGCGATGAATTCCGAGTCGAGAAGAAGTACGTTCGCATGGCCGCGGAATAGATCCTGATGTATCGGTGATGTTATAATAAACGATGACTGGATGGATTTGATGATGAAGTCGTGGCGGGCTCGAGGGTGTCCTGGATCCAAGCAGCAGGTCGCACCTCCAGCTTTCAATACTCCTAACATGGCTACCACTGCCCAGGATGACTTTTCGAAACAGAGAGGCACCTTCATACCAACATTCAACTTATAAGCTTTCGTAAGATGGCTTGCTAATCGGTTGGCGAGCGAATTGAGTTGCTTGTACGTCAGTTGCCCATCCCATGAGATGAGTGCCGTTTTGTCGGGATACCTCTCCGCGGTGCGTTCAACTAACTGATGAAGACAGGCTTGTTCCGGTTGAGTTTCTTCTTTGTTCCATTCTTCAATCATCAGTTGGTCTTGCACGCTGAGTAAATTGAGGTCCGAGACAAGCTGGTCCGGGCATTCAACTATGGATTGAAGAGCTTGGTTGAGTGCACGTGCTATGTTCTCGACTTGGAACTTGGAGTGCACGTGTGATTGGTACTTGATGATTGCTCGAGCTGAGGACGATGAAATATTTATGATAATTGTAAAATCGTGCTAAGTTTAGTTAAATCCAAGCTGCCTTTCCATAACATTGATAATGGAAAAAGTTGAATGGAAATGTGATTCAGTGGTTCATACCTCTGGAAGCCCTGCAGCTTTGTTCTCAGTCAGTTTAACTGAGTCCAAATTACCTAAGATTATCAGGTAGGGAAATCGTGAGTCCGCTTTTTGAGTATCATCCAATGTCGAAAAAGGGATACATCGGATGACCGAAGAAGCGGCATTGGTTTTTTCTGACGGGCTTAGCCCACGGCGCAGGGCAGCTAGAACCGTAGTAGTCTGGGATAAATCAGGTTCAAACTTGAACAATGACTGGGTTTGACTATAGTAGCCATTGGTCCTAGAACTCAAGTCTTCCAGGAATATATAGCTATCAATGTCAAAAAATTGATGAAGGACAACCGCATATGCTAATTGAAAAATATCAGCAGTTGGAATATTGTGCTCCTTCTCAAAGGCAGCTACAGCCGGCGGTGAGCGGAATTCGAACGCTAACACGGGCATTGTGTCTATTATGAAGAAATCGGCTTTGCAGTTTGTGTTAGCTAAGGTGATTTTGTTTTATAGGATGACTGATATTTATACTACGGGAGGGATGTGCAGCTATACGGGGTTGACCATTATAGACCAACAAGGGGATTAACAAAACACCAGAAGAACTAAACCAGAAAGACGCGAAGTTTAAAGATGGATAATGAAATAAAATAAATATTTTTTATAATTGGTATAAACGCTAGGATATCCTTGACTTTTTTCTTCTGTCAGCAGTTTATCTGCAGACTGATATTTTGAGCTTGGCATCATCCGAAATCGCGTCGGCGGGGGACGTCGGACATGGTCCTCACGGACCTTGCATATACTATTACAACAGCACGCCAATCGGAACCATGAAATGTGTCTCCAGAATACCTAATCCCAACCTGTCGAGACCCATCAGGACAATCTGCGTAAGATTCTACCAAGATGTATACAGTGCTGACATGTTTTATGAACGCCGCCAAAACACCCCATGTTGATGACCCGATGGGAGTGACTGTTAAGTCATGAGATTTGAACTCGGTGTTTTGCTTCCGCTCGTCTTTCCCAGCGTGGATTTATGCGCCTGACCAAAATCAAGGGACGAAAACAAGTCTGGAAGAGAGAGAACAGAAAACGACGTTTCAGCAGGTGAGCGCTAGTGAACGCCAGCAGATAAATCATAATGGTATGTAACCGCTGCATGCCTGTTGTGCCCTTATTTACCAGAATATCTGCTCATATTACTCCGATATCTACTATCTAGGATTGTGAAAATGACAGAGATGCGAAGGCTAAGGCCTCGCAAGAGGAGAAAATCTCACTATCTATGCGCCGCGATGCGAGCACGAAAGAAGAGGTGACAGGAGAGTCGACATCAGAGACCGACGTGGTGGAAGTAGACTCGACGCCGTCGTCGCCATTGAAGCTAAATACCATCCAATTCGCGACCTTGAGCATCGCCATGGCCCTATCAGTCCTTGTCATTGCAATTGACGAATCTATAGTGGCAACTGCGATTCCACGGATCACAGACGATTTCGACTCTCTCAGCGATGTAGGATGGTACGGGTCGGGCTACCTCTTCACGCTCGCCAGCTTCCAACTCACCTTCGGCAAGCTGTACAGGCACCTCTCGAGTAAGTACGTGCTTCTCTCGGCCCTGCTCATTTTCGAGCTGGGGAGCACCGTTTGCGGCTCTGCGCATTCCTCCAACGCGCTCATCGTTGGGCGAGTCATCGCTGGCACCGGCGCTAGCGGCATCGTCAGTGGCGTCTTGATCATCATCTCGCAGGTCGTGCCAATCCGCCAGCGCGCCATCTACACTTCTTCCGTCGGCGCCATCTACGGCGTAGCGGCAGCCGTAGGGCCGCTCCTAGGCGGCGTATTAACAGACAGCTACCTCACCTGGCGCTGGTGCTTCTGGATCAACTTGCCACTCGGCGCGGCCGTGGGCGCGATAATTCTATTCCTATACCACCCTCTCCCCGTCGACAGGGCGGAGAAGCTGGGGTCAGTGGGAGACTGGGTCAAGATGCTGGACCCTCTCGGCCTCGCCCTCTTCACCGGCGCTTTAGTGAGCCTTATTCTGGCGCTGCAGATCAGCGGTGTGTCTGGGTGGGCAGCGCCGACCCCGATAGCGCTACTAGTTGTATTTGTGATCCTACTGGGGCTCTTTTTTGCCGTGCAGGCTTGGCTCCAAGAAAGAGGAACCCTGCCCCCGCGGATCGCCCGGATGCCGCAGGTCATCTTCGCTTCGGCGTATGCTTACCTAATCGACAGCACGTACTACGTCGTGGCCTATTTTTTACCCATCTGGTTCCAGGCCGTGAAGGGAATCAGCGCCAGAGATTCGGGCATTCGCCTAATACCCATTATCGCCGCCGCGGTCCTCGCTTCGCTCGTATCAGGTGTCGTTGTATCAAAGACGGGACACTATGCCCTCATCATCCTGCTATCGTCCGTTATAGCCGCGATAGGGAGCGGGCTTTTGTCCACAATGGATCCGGGTAGTGGTGCAGGCGCCTGGATCGGATATCAGACCCTCGTCGGGATCGGGGTCGGGCTGGGGATGCAGCAAGCTGCCGTCGTTGTCCAGAACGGGCTCGACAAACGCGACATTCCCACCGCCATATCGACCGTGACCTTGTTTCAAGCCCTGGGCTCTGCGGTCATGGTTAGCATTACGCAGAACGTGTTTGCGGCCCGTGTCTATGACGAGGTTCATGGAATCGCGCCTGAGGTGACGCGCGGCATGATCATCAATTCGGGAGCGACGGAAATCATCGACCTTGCATCCTCTCCAAGCGAGCATCAGATATTCCTAAGTGCCGTCAGCGTGGCCCTGACTCAAGGATTCTATGTCGCCGCTGCCGGCTCGGCCTTGGCGGGAGTCTTTGGTCTAGGGATGGGGTTCAAAAAGCTGGAGCAGTAAATGAATCTCTAGTATGTGGGATTTATATAAGAAGGCCGAAACAAGACCACCTTATTTCGAAGCACGAGTCCGATAGAAGGATCCTCAAGGGAAAAACAAATCCTATACCTATAATCTGTTTCCGGTCTAATCATATTGTTGCGATGATTCTCTATCTAGTGATTTTCCTGTTCTCCTTTCCCTTCTGGGCCTTGACATGCTCGAGACAGGCGCCCGGGTGGATGGGGGCTGCATGGTGAAGGAGTTGGTCGTGCTAGAGTTTTGCGTTAGGTCACTCACCACCTAGAGGTACCCATGGCATAATGGAGATATGCGTTGGAGATAGGACTTAAGAAGTAGGTTTGGTCTGATTACGTGCATAATAGCGTTACGTAAACGGAACTCCAGGAGCCTAGTTATACCGACAGTTGGCCGCTCGTAGATGATGCTAGGTATGTAAATGATAAAATACCTAGCAAGATGTGCTCACTCAAAATACACCGGTGAGTGGTCAAAACTGGCCGGCATCAAGAATGCTACTCTGATACCACGTAAGCTGCGGCTCAGGGATTGTTACCCCGCGTCTAGTCTATTCGTATATTATAGCGCGGGACCCTTGCATTCCCTAAAACAAGAGCAGAGCAAAGTATTTCCAACCCCGTTCATTTGGTTGAATTTGAATTATGATCCTAGCTTAGTGCTTATCTAAAGTTCTAGTGCCGAGATACTAGGCTGCTCTCCCTGTCAGACTATGTAGCCAGTATCATTCTGTACACTTCGTCCACTGTATGCGATAGTCACACGGACACTTCCTTGCTCTATGAGAAGGACATACCGAGCGAATGGGTATGATGATTTGGGTATGATGTTTAAATGATGAGACCAGGCGAGCAGCTTCCCACGCTCACCATTGGCTTATTAAGCGACGCACGGTCGTCTCCGATTGGTTATGGGAAGGCACTCGAGACTCACGTAGGACTCGGACATTGCTTCCAATGTCGCGCTCCTATATAAAACACCAATTAATGATACTGGCATAAGTCAATCTTCTAGAAGCCGAATATACCATACCAGACAGCAGATAGCTATTTGGCATGTCGGAAGCCGAATATCTCAAGGCGGCAGATGCTGCGAGTCCAGTCTATATGACCATTCTTGGCTGCGGTATGTTGATATAACAAATACTTCAGTACATATCCTCGTGTTGTGTCGACGATTCGGAAGTGCTAATCTAGACTTCAACATAGGCAGACTCGGCAGTGCCATCTTGGCTCGTCTTCTAAAGTCTCTGGAGGAGCGCATGAAAACTCCAGGTGCAGCGGACGATGACCAGATTGATCTCGACATTCTCCCTACGCGCTTCTTAGCTTGCGTAGGCACTTCTAGAAGCGTCGAGGCCCTAGCACGTCGACTAAAGGAGTACACTGTTAGCCCAATACAGACCAAGAGTGTAGGTATCGAGGACTCCATCGATAGCAGTCAACCTCAGGGCGCCGAAATATCAGACCCCGCCGTAGATATATGGCGTGGACGTAACACCGAAGCTACGAAGCGAGCCAAGGTCGTCCTAATGGCGTGTCAACCAGGTCAGGTGCCGGGAATTCTAGCGGAAGAGGGGATGGTGGATGCGCTGGAAGGGAAGTTGATTCTCAATATCTGTGCCGGCAGTTCGGAGAAGTTGTTCCAAGAACAGATGCAAATTGCACGGCGCACGAATTCGGTAAACACCAAACATAGTATCCCCGATGGGCAACATAACAACCCCCAGTATCATTTTGTTCACGCCATGCCCAACCCTGCAAGTATGGTTGGCGAGGTAAGTCACATTTGATCGCGCTTCCTCAGTTCCACGGGGTTGCAAGGCCTGAACTTTATATCGTAATTCTGAAAGGGACGAAGTACTGACGTTTCCCCCCTGTTAGTCCGCAACAGTTCTCAGTCCCCGCCCCGCGGATTTTCCAGCTGTTTACAGCACTATTACAAACTGGGTGTTTAGCCGTATTGGCCCGATCTTTGAAGTTGCGCCAGACCTCATGAACGCCGCAAGTATGGTGGCGGGTTGCTCCGTTGGGTTTTTCGCTCCGACGCTTATGGGGATCTCGGCGGGTGCCGTCGCTGCGGGCCTCGAAGAGAAGACAGCGCTGCGTATGGCAGCGCAGGCGATGAAAGGGACAGCCGAAATGATACTGAAGGCGGACGAAGATCCGAAAGAACTTATGGACAAGGTGGCTACTCCAGGGGGTTGCACGGAGAGAGGTCTTGAAACGCTCCTATCCCCAGACTACAAGGGAACTATAACTAAAGCCTACGAAATCGCGATAACACGTGCTGTCCGGCGAGCTTTCGAGCTCGGAAACCACTAGGGGCTGGATGTTCTAAGTGCTATAGAAATACAATTCGGGCTTGCTAGCCCCAACTTATCAACAGCCTCATTCTTCATTCGTCACATGCTTTGTCCCATATTAACCATACAGTAAACACTCCGATAGCCGACTAGGCATGATAGACAAATCAGCTATACTTCGACGTCAACACAAGCTGTTGTCAAGCCGAGTGATCCTTCTTATTATACACCGATGCTTTGTCCGATAGCACACTCAATGGGGAGTCATAGCTAGCAGCTCGGGATGTAACATGCAGTGCATATATGCACAGTTATTGTCTCACTTTGAGGCCATCCGATCCTATTGCAGAGCAAGACTTGGGGTCTATGGGGCTCACTACTATTTATCGGTAGAGAGATTAGCGGACGTTTAGACCTCGGCCGCTACGATCTATACGAATGGGAAAGAGTTTGCGATGAATAGGATAACACTAGATGGGAAAACCCACATGGGACCAGAATTATCTACAGGGATGATGATGAACATAGGGTGGTATATAACATACTGTGTAGTCATCAACAAGATCTAATATGTACATGGACCCCTGACAATTTTTGATCTCCCCAAAGCGAGAATATACCCACTACTATAGTAATTCAATATACTCTAAATCCTCCAATAGTTCACCACCGCTTTTTGACAACCATGCCTCACCATTGACCGCCCCGCTTATCCAACATGGCGCGACCAGAGTGTATTTTCCTGGTTGACTAGGACACTTGCGAATGAGATATGGCAGCTGTTCTCCAGTCAACATCACAACCTCGTCCCCCTCATGTACCGCTAATGTTGACATTCCAACCCTCCCACTGGCAGCTAGGAAGAGTAGCCGGCCGCTAACAAGTTGCAAGAACTCCCTAGTGAAAATGCGCGCATCGTGGACTTCCCTTGGAGCTAGGAAGTAACCCCATTTCTGCCCTGTGCCAAAATCGTTTTCGTCCCAGATTCTTGGAAACCACTCGCAAACCCCATCCGCCTTCAGGTTAAAAATCCCAGCCAATAAGGATGCAAACTGACTCAGTTTTGGCACTACCCCGTCCGCATCCCACGTCTCTTCCACCCATGCCTTGAATACCGCGAACGCCTCTTCCGCCACGACAAGGTCTATTGAGCGAGACCATGGGACCTCCAGAGGAGGTACTTCTGGGAACATCTTGCTCACATTTGCGGTAGTTGTGTCGACCCGAAGCCCTTTCAATCTAAGAACCTGTCTATCATCACTCTCAGATATTATAGACTTCTCGGAAAGCATAGCTGGCGCACAACGGCATAGCTTCTCTAGAATATTCGGAGGATCATTCCATGCGGGCACCCAGGAGGGAAACCCATCAGCTCGGTCACCACGACAAGCATATCTAAGGAACCTAACACGCTGGGTAGTCGTTAGGAGCAACCGAGCAGCGTCTGTATAGACATCTCTTGCGGATTGCGAATAGTCAACTCGCAGACTACCAAGGCTGTGCGGGAACATGGCCCTAAGGGCAAATATCCGATCCACTTCTACCGTAGCCTTCTTGGTACAGATAGAATTTAGTGCCCGTTCATTGAGCTCCATGCTATTTGAAGCATAAACACTGTCGCTGTGCAAGTGAAGTCGATAGGGTAGGTATATATTTTCGATGCCGTAAAATATATAGAAGAGCCCAACCAGAAAATAGCCTAGGATGAATGCTTCAATTCGAAGCGGCTCAGATGGCCCACAGAGCACAAAGCAGGACGGATTCACTGAAGCCTCTTGGACAGTCCACGCTCTTTCCCAGTACTCTCTCGACGCTATGTCGGCTATACCAGCTCGTAATCTCCGTTTCAAGTCTCTCAGTTGGTTAGCTAATAGTGCCAAGGTGAAGGAGGCGAGTCAACTAACCTTTGAAAACAGGGAAAACTCGAAAAAGTAGTAGCGGCCCACAGCCTATGAATATCATGACGCAGATCATAAAGAAGTCGCAGCAATGGGCCAGTGATCCTAAAAGCAATCTTCGGTAATAACTAGTTGACCAGAGATAAGCAGTTGAGAACCTTTGCCTCACGATCATGACTGGCGAAAGGGGTAGACCGGTCAACCGCAGCCACTTGGAAATAAAAGTACTTGATTTGTTCCCCTCGCCTAGCCATATGTTGACTCGTTGCGCCCTTGCATATACCTCTAGCATCATCTGGACTTGCGAGCTCTTCTCATTCATATCCGTTTAGTTGATGCAAATTGCGTCGATCCACAGGTTCCGGAATTTGCCTGGCTTGGATGGACGAAGTTTCTTCATAGCGGCTTTCGCATTCTCGGTGACGAAAGATTCTTCGCCATTGGCATAGACAACTTGATCTAATGGCTGCCCACCCCATGTATATGAAAGAGCCTCATAGAACGGTGGTGGTGACTCATCAAGAGAGACAGAAATAAGATCAAAGCAAATAACTTCATCTAGATCTACAGCACCATAGAGCTTGATTACACGAATACTACGCTCGTTAGGGAGTTGAGGATAAGCCCGTAGACCAGCCATCTAGTGTTCGCACAATATAGCGCATACAGTCTTGAAGATATCTATAAGGATAACAAAATTATATTGTGGAAAAGTAAAATTGTAGACAAATACCAGGCAATAAAATGCAGTGGCATCGGAGCTAAACATGCAAGCCAACCGGAAGCAATCGCGACGGTGGCCCCTCTAGTTAACAACCTCCTTTTACGGATTAGTAGGGTGTCGATGGGATCAAAATTTTAGTCAATAAAAACCCTATCAAAATTTTCTATGTTCGCATGCACGCGGCTACACTCGGCACAAGCCTTAAGCTACGATGAGTTAGTAGACGCCTTCGTACCGAGTGTTCACTAGTGCTTTTGCGTTTGCAAAGGTAGTGGGAGGGAGTACGGCGCTGGAGTTGTTCTCCGTGGCATCTGATACCTATTTACTCGTTTAATTTACATTTATTTCAATCTAATGAAAGCATATAACTAGTAGGGTATAGACGAGGTGATAATGGTGGGTTTTCCCGTCGGTCTAATCTCAGTCTTCCCATGTTCTCTTAAATACTATCCACTTGAATAACACTTACGTGTGGCTTATTGTGTTAAGCAACTACTTCGCTTTCCTTGATCGGTAAATCTTTGCCCTGAGAATCTTCCATTCCAAAATCAGTTTCCAAGCCCATTCTCAGTTCCAAGCTCTTCTCAATGAATACCAATAGAAACGCGCCAGCGGCTATCCCAGCCGCTGCTTGCCACAATGTTGAAAGTGCCGAGCCATATACGCGATGAACTTGAGCTTGTATATCGGGTGAAAGTTTGCCGATCGCCCCAGTTCCAGCATAACCGTAAGCTGCTCCACCACTGAGGAGCTGGCGGACGGTATCGTTTTGAACAAGGTGCAGATTTTGTTCAACCTTGGCATTGAAGATGATAGATGGCAAAGTGATACCCCAAACAAACCCGAAATTCCGCACGAAGTTGAACGTACCCGTCGCCGTGGCGGCATATGATTCAGGTAGTGAGGCTTGTATGACAGGAAGGATACTGATCAGGGTGCAGCCAGCCCCGATTGACAAGATGACCCGGAAGAAAACCCATTCGACTGTAGGCGAATGTGTGTTGAGAATAGAAAGGAGCCCTAGTGCGATGGATGTGGCTGCAAACCCAACCCAGTGAATAGGCTTATATTTCCCAAACTTCGTGAGAAAACCTCCTGTCACAACTGCTAACGGGACATAAATAATGCTGAACGGAAGGACATCGACGCCGGAGGTCAAGGGGGTAGCGTTTTTCAGCGACTGAAAGTATATCGGAAGAAAATACACAGCCCACTCCAATAATCCACAAGCGATAAACGTCAAGGCGAGGCAGATCACCGCCGTCCGGTTGGCGAATATCAGAGGCGGCATGCTGAGCTCTTTGCATATGGGGGAGGCCTGATGAATGTGGAAGACAACCCAGCCGACGAATCCGATAACGAGTGGCACGATCGTGTGCCACGAAGACCAGGGATAAGTCGTCCCACCATTGATGAGCCCGAATAGTACCCCGGATATAGAGCCGACGAAAATAATGTTCCCCAGAAAGTCAACGCGTGCTAGAGCTCTAGCCCACGTGGGTTCCCGCTTGTGCTTAAGGCGCAGGAACGGAATCATGATGGAGAGGGCTACAACCGAAAAGGGCAAGTTGATAAAGAAAACCCATCGCCAAGGTGCTTGTGCCAAAACACCACCGAGAACCGGGCCAATAATAGTGCTTAGCGTCGCAATTGCGATGCGAAACCCTAGAAACTGCCCTCGCTCCCGCACGGCAACCAAGTCGCTGATAATGAGATCGTTTAGGACGAAGATCCCGCCGCCGCCGAGCCCCGTGACAACCCTTGCACCTATCAACATTGCGGAGTTGACGGACGCTCCCGCTATGGCATTGCCGATGGTGAAGAGAACGACAGATATGAGCATAGGAATTCGGCGTCCGAATATGTTTGATGTCTGGCCCACGAAGGGCATGACTGCCGTGGAGGCAAAGACGTATGTGTTCGCGAGCCAAACATATTGCTTTTGCCCGCCGAGGTTCGTCGTGATCTTAGGCAGGGCGGTTGTGATGATAGTAGCATCCAAAGCAGCGGCGAAGTCGATCAAGCAACCCGAGAGTATGACAAGCCAGAACGCTAGTCCTCTAGAGTTCTTCGTTTCATGGACATCACTTGTTGAGAGATTCTTTTCAGTCTCTGACGCTCCAGCCGAATGATCAATATCTGGCCCAGTTGTCGACATCGTGGTTAATAGAAGCCCGTTGAAATGGGCGTGGTGGGGGGAATATCCGGGTTAGCACTATTCCAACTAAGACTACTTAGCAGTCTTGGTCGAAACCTTTCCTAATGTGAAGACAGACAAAGAGTGCATACCAAAGAAAGAGCACGGCACGGCACGGATACGACGTACAGAAAGTTCGGACGTGTCGGTTTTTTCGACGGTATGCATCGAGGAGTGTGACTGGTTATCTTGCCAATTACAAGACCCTTCAAACTGCTCGAGGCTACAATGAAGCTCTGAAACTGACCTACAAGAGCCTCTACGCTCAGGGGCAGAATAGATAATTAGATTCATTTTAGAACGGTCTATAACTTGCGGAGGTCTCGCCTGTATAAGCGGCTCCCATGGCACACATGGACTAAATCTCTTTAAAGCATACGGGGTCGGTCTACATCATCAGCTTGAAGCTTCCTATACGCACCTCCCCGCCGCCGCCGCAGATACAGTGGGCGAGTCACAGTCGCCACAGATAAACACCCCTTTGCTTGCTATCTCGCGAAATATAGACGTGACTCAATTCTTCGTGGAAATTTCCCTTTGGTTCTAGGTATTGGAGGCTTATGCCTAGCGAACTTCACAGTGATACGTGGGCCTCGCTCAAAATTGATGATTTATTCATGTGAGATCCACATGCAACCTTCTGGTGCTGAGCTAGCATCAAATTGACTCGGTACTTTGGTTATAATTACACGCCCTGTTTTGATTCCGAGCATGGAAGGTCTTCTACTGCCTCATCCCGGGCGCGCCATTACTAAGACCCGTGACGCCCTCAAATTTGTATAGAAGCTCATGTTATGGGCCAATGTCTGCCCCGCGTTAGCACAGGAGCCGTGTCAAGCGGCAGCATCATGGCCAGACGAAGACTGTCGGTTTTTTTGTGTACCAGCATACCAGTTAGCTCGGCTACTAGGTATGTGCAACTAGGAGATGTATTACACATAGGTAAGACACTACGCCCATGAGCCCTAATTATAGGCTGGCATCCCGCGGCACCCACACCCGCCTCATTCGATATACAATTAATTTACTCAAACACATGATTCACCTCTACTGATCGAGAAGTACTTGGTCTGGTTATGCCGTTATTAAGTAGTTTAATTCCTTGCGATTATGTATTACATACAATACCTAATGTGGTAATTTTCCCCTATTGAAACGTCGTCGGGCGCAGAGGAGCGAATCGACTTATCACAACTAAAATTCACAATCTCAAATAACCCGTAAATATCCTTAGGGCCCCTATTATTGTCTGTCGCACCCAAATAGCCCGTTCCACGCGGCGTCGGATATGTTGCAATCCGGTCGTAATTCGAATGTTGTACCGCTCCATAAGATGCCACGTCTAAAATGATCAGACGTGGAGGGAAAGGGCACACACACCGTACACAGTACCTAGGCAGGCCTATAGTATCTACTATAGCTTCTTAGCGTGTAAGTTAGGGAATAAGAGCCGCGCGACCATGTGAATAAGCCTTACCGAATGTATTTGACCAACATACATACAAAGCGCCGCAGCATTACAACGTATCTAGCCAATTACCACACTTACAAATTTCTTTATTGGTTATATAATTAGCATCACGGCAGTTCAATCGGCATTATAATCTTTTATCGCTGATACGTTCACCGCATCAGCCCAAGCCGGCATTTACGGGCCCAAAGTAAGGGACCATACTGACCCCGTACTACTTCTATGGACAGCGAGTTTTCTAATTATATCACAGATCGGGGCTTGTCATTGATCTGTTTGATACACTATGGCAATGAAGTGAACAGCGCCAAATTTTAATAGTCTAGCGGTTTAGGAAGCCGGAAAAAGAAAACAAAAGAAAAAGGGGAGCGGAAGAGGGAAGAGGGGGCTTCCGTATCAAGGGCAACTAATGGTTAATAATGGCCGGCAACGTGGGACATTGGAAAGAATAGATTACCTAAGGCACCTAAGGCGACTTAAATAAACGATTCCCTCCTCCACACTACCTCGTACAATACCTACGACGCCAAGTATCTACTTAGCTACCACTGCATTTTTAGAACACAAAGCTCCACATCTCAACAGCACTTTGCCAGAAACATGTCGGAATCCAAGCCCACCAAATCCAACGTCACCAAATACGAGTCCGAGCACCTGGCGGAGTTACAAGGCAACGTAGGTGAGACGGCCATCACTTACTGCCTAGGCCTGATCCCCCCCTTTGAGAAGGGAGACATCGTCCACGACAATGCCTGCGGCACGGGCGCCGTGACCGAGGTCATCATGGCTAGGAACCCGCCCGACATCCACATCCACGCCACAGACATTAGTGAGGCTTTCGTCGCGGGTACCCGCGCGCTGGCTGAGCAGAAAAACTGGCCTGTTACCACGGCCACCATGTCCGCTCAGAACTTGGGCTTTCCAGATAACAAGTTCACAAAGTCCATCACGGGCTTTGCCTTCCACTGCGTTGGGGACCACGACAAGGCCGCCATCGAGGTCTACCGTACCCTTAAGCCCGGCGGCTTCGCCGTCGCCACGATCTGGACCTTCATGCCCCACATCAAAGCCCTGCAACACGCCCACTGGCGCACGCGCGGTACAGACGCGCCCATGCCTGTGCTGCTCATTGATGACTTCAAGGAGCCACATCTCAGGGCCTCTCTGCAGGTCGGTGGTTTCCAGGATGAAAACATCAGCACCTCCGAAAAGATATGCTACTTAAAAGTACGCGACATGAAGCGATGGGCACAGTTGGCGTGGAGTTATCTTGGTCAACCGCCTTCTGGGTGGTCCCAGAGCGATGAGGATAAGTGGAGTGAAGCCCTCGGTGACATAGTGGAAGAGCTGAAAGAGGGTGATGGTATAACTCACGAGAACGGCGAGACTGTCATGAAGATGGTTGCCGTTGTCGCTGTTGCTAAAAAGTAGTCCACAGATAGTCACATATTTCAAGACGGCGATTGTCGAGAAAATCATTGCTTTCGATATTACTACCACTAATGCCAAATAAACGCATTGTAGTGTCTAATACGCATGGTTATATCACATTCTACTGCTGCATTTCATCCAATACTATGTCGTTGGAGATTCTCCCCGAAGTAGGTATTAGTTGCTATTTTCACGTACGCGCCCTACCCTCTTCATCCTGCCCCGAGCCCCCCCTAGAATTGACAGTTTCCCCTTACTCCACCTTAGTGCAGATTGGCCTAGGCCACACACGTGGGGTCAGAAATCATTCTATCTTTGATACCGAGGGTGGGGGGGGAATAGAATGGCTTTCGCTTGACGTCCTTCGAAGCACATGCTGTGGTTTCCATGTTTTTTCAACTAAAGATTCCCGTCCACTTGAAGTAGAGCGTATTTAACGGTAAACAATCTTAGATGTCGATTGCTTTTAGGTGATTACTACAAGAAATTTGAGATATCTGCTTTTATGAGTAATATTAGTTTATAGGTAGTTTTGCAGTAACTTTGTAATAGCGAAACCTGCAACGATATCAAGATTAGACTTAAGTATCAGGCTTATTAGACTTAAAGTTAAAACTCCTAATGCTCCCAAACTGAATTAGGTTATTCAAATCAATAGCATGACATATGAGCAACCGACGGGTATTCATACTGATTAGTGTAGATATAAATCGAACCTACATATGATAAGAGAGGAAGATAATCAAGATATCTAAATGTCATAAATCGAAATCAAGCCTTCGGAGTAGCCCGGTGTTAATTAGCCTTGGCGGCCATTCTCACTTTGACTCTCATCCCGTCTACGGGTTTTGAGGTGACCTGTCGGGTCTGGATCGATCATGTTAGGATCACAGACCTTAACCCACAAATGCATGGAAGTTCAAGGGAACTTACGTTATATAAATGTGACTTCAGCTGATAATCGCCCTTAGAATCTTTCATCGGGTGACCATCACCGTCACGTACGACCTCACCCAGTCCGACTTTGGTAAAATCATACCGACGGGCAACGTACGCGATAATAACACGTGCCTCGATATTCGCGAACTCTTGGCCAATACAATTTCGAGGGCCACGCTCAAAGGGCCTCCAGGCACTGACTGGTATTCTAGGGGTTGTTGAATGTGTTTCTAGTAAACCATCTCCTTCATTCAACCAACGCTCCGGAACAAAGCGATCCGCCGAGTCTCCATAGACGGATGAGTCACGCTGTATTATATTTTCGCAGTTATAGATGATCATCCCGTCTAGGCAGTATTCCTGGCCCTCTGTCGTACGTACTGAAAAGCCCGTTCCATGCTCCGACACGCGAGCCGTGGCGGCCGGCGGATGTAGTCGAAGAGTCTCTTTGACGACTGCAGATATATACGACATCTTCTGCACCAGCTCCGGACCATCGGGTCGCAAAAGCCGATCTCGGATAACTTCGGGGCTGGCGTCAATACCCAGAAGAGTATCAAGCTCAGCACGTACAGCAGCCAATGTAGATGGCTTCAGCGATAATTCATAGAATGCCCAGGCTAACGTTAAACTTGTGGTGTCACTGTTATAACACTGGAGTCAATAATGTCCACTTATGGTAAAAAATTACTTGGGGTTTCGGGAGCTTGCAGGAGTAGCAGGAGCCAAAAACACCCGTTAAGGCAATTTATGACTCCCAGACATGCCAAAAGGGGGAATAAAAGACTCCAGGGAACTGACTGCCCAGCGAGGAGAAAGGTCTTCAACTGGTCACACGTGACGTTGACTAGTTCTGGCGACAGAGACTCCGTATCCCCTAGGCTTAGAGCAAGAATGCTTCGAGATTTGCCGCTAGTAGCAATTTTCTCACGCTGTTCGGCAAATTTGCGGCGAATAATGTCTTTAAGGAGCACGTCAATCTGCTTGCCAAATCGACGGCGTTTCATCTCGGTTCTGGGAATAAGCCACCAGGGGTAATCCGATATATCGTTACCATACGCACCGAGAAGTTCACTAAAAAGTCGAACGAGCTCGCCTTGATCAGACGGGTTCAGGTGTTGAGCCTCAAAGTCGACATCCATGACTACGGATCCAATAATGTCAAACGTCAAATTAATGATCAGAGGCACGAGGAGAAATTCTTCCTGGGTACGCGCAAAGCGATCGAGGTGCGATATGAAGGGTAAAGTCTTGTCCAAAATACACGGTAGGAGGGTGTTCAGGTGCTGCGGGGCAAACCCTGGGTTAAACCTCTTACGGAGCATCTTCCACTCATCACCATAAGACGCAATGAGGGAAGTCGGGCCAATGAGATGATCGAAGTGCTTGAGAGAACCTTTGGGAGCGCTGATTGGGAAAAGAGTTGAGGCTTTAGATACCTGCTCCGCAATTTCGTGGTTCGCGATGAGGGCCATAGGGCGGTTGAGGGGTCGAAAGTCGATGAACATCAATGGCGGTCTGCCTAGATCTTCATGCATTGCTGAGAAGATGATATCTGGGTACCGGTTAGAGTAATGTACGCTTATCACATTAAAAAAGCATATGGTATTAATACCGGGATGGCTGTCTGCTTCGCCGCGCCGCATATACTCATCCATGGTCTTCAAGTGACCCCAAAGAAGATTGGACGGGAGCTGCGGGAAGGACGCATACTGGCTAAAGCGTTTGAAACGTAGCTTCATATAAAGATACGTCGCGAGCACAAGTAGAGATGTAAGCAAGATTGGCCCCAACATGTTGAGGTAATGCGAGGCAGGGACGGGATATCAACGTTTGGCTACTGTGTAGACAGTGAGGGGGGCAATGCCGTCGAGCGACGCTATATAAAGAGTTGCCTAGTTAATATTTCGATATCTGTAGGTGAGTGTTAGTAGTTACGCGAAGCAATGGAAAAGAGGGTATTCTCCGTGTCATGTTGCATCGCTACGCCGCGAACAAGGGCTTGTATGCATGGCGGCTAGGGATAGTAATATTCGATTTAGGAATAAGCTTCCGAATGGCTATAGATAGAGAAGCTAAATTGTCAGCTTCGGCTAGTTTTATCCCTCCTTGAAGTAGTATTAGATAATTGGTGCAATATTAAAAGCGCCCCGGTCTTATATTATTACGGTTGACTAAAATAAGGAAAAAAAGATACATGTGTAAATTCTCTATATTCTTTCCAAACAATGCCACGCCGATTTTATTAACTCTAGAATTTTACACAGCTTGGTATGCTATGCTTAATATAGTTTCTAGAAAGGCAAGGTAGATTGATATCGCCGAGTTGACGAGGTCCGGCTGCTGCATGAAACGCGGTGCTAGAGTCATTGTGATAACGAAAGACGAATTATGAGCCTACCAACCTCTGTTTCTCGGAGGTTCGCCTGCGATGACCTCTTACTTCTCATTCCTGAATGTTATCCCCGCTGTTGCAGCTTATATATACGCGCTTTGAATTGGCTTAACGGAGTTTTCATAGCAAACACCTATTATGGCGGGATAGGGGAGGAGAGGGTCCGAGTTATCAGCTATCATTATTGCAGCCGAGGGAATGTTTGTGGTCATCATTTCATATTATCTTTTCCCATGAACGAGTCTAGAAATATCACAGCCGTTAGCACCTTGTAAGAACGGCAAAGAATCATCAAGTACGTTTCTACTAGGCTAACTTAAGTGGCACGCACGAAGCGGATGTAGAAGGGATAATCAAAGAAAACCCGGATGACCACATAGTTGAACCTCCCGCCAGGGACGTGGGAGCAATCAAGTAGCCTTCAAGAGCTGCCGACTACTCAGTAACAAACACAGCTTGCAGATCTATTCAAAATTTAAAACTTAACGCCACATAAGAACTCAAGTTCTATCTAAATGATGAATTTCACAGTTCCGTCATTAGTTTCTAGGACATCTTTATCAGAGACCCCGTAAGTTGTAGAGAGACAGATACGAATCGCATTGGTTAGAAAACTGAGACAGAGACGCCGTGACATAGTTCCATTCTCAGGTCCAGGCCTCCACGCTAATCCGTAAGATAGTTACAAATGCCTTCTGCTAATGTACTAAAGTGTTACAAGCATCGATAAGAATAAGACGTACGCAGAGCCATCTATTTTGCCGCATTTTCAACTGGCTTTAATCTTCAACGAATTCAATAACTTTGCTTTAGATTAAAGGGGTTGCCTTGTTCGCACGAATATGTTCAATATAAAGTGTGTTGAGAATTATGCGGCTCGTGACACAGCCGCTCAAGATGCTCTTTTAAGCTTCTAAAGAGGAACCCACACCCTTATTCCTGCATCATGCGGGGTTCGGGTGGATATACCAGCTTACCCCCTGCGGGGACGACGTCCTGTACCGGAGAAGATGGTAGGCATTCCTTCCCGTAAATTAGCCTCATCATTCAACGAAGATTTCGACTGTATAGCCGAGTATATAACCAAAATTGGGCGAACTAAAAACTCCCACTCCTAAAGCCGGACTCACGCTGAGCCACGCCTCAAAAATCATGTCAGTCGAGCTACAGCGTATGGCAGGGCCGCAAGCCCCCCAGGAAAGCCGTGAGAGAAATGAGGACGAGACGCAGCATCTGCCGCCCGCAGATACTGGTCCAGGGGCATGGAAGTTTCTATTCGGAAGCTTCATCATTGAAGGCATACTCTGGGGCGAGTTAACATACACTCTGATTTCGGTTTAGCGACGCTAATTCAAGTATTAGGCTTCCTTTTGACCTTTGGCGTCTTTCAAGACTACTACTCGCAACAGCCCGAGTTCAAAGATAGTTCAAATATTCCCCTCATTGGTGCCGTCGCCTCGAGCATCATATTTTTGAGCGCACCGCTGGTAACCCCTCTAGCCCGGAAGTTCCAGCGGTGGCAAAGACATCTCATCTTCGTCGGGGCTGCGATCTGTCCCTTGTCTCTACTAGGTGCCTCCTTTGCTAGTTCCATTCCTGCACTCATTGCTACGCAGGGAGTCATGTATGGACTTGGCTTCACAATTTTATATTATCCCGTGCTACGAATGCTAGACGAATGGTTCGTGAGACGTCGCGGACTCGCATATGGCTTGCTGTACGCAGGCGGCGGCCTTACCGGAGCAAGTCTCCCATTCCTCCTCCAGATCCTGCTATCTAAGTTTGGTTACCGCACTACCCTAAGAGCCATTGCCGTGGTGCAAACAATCCTAGTAGCCGCCATCTTGCCTCTAATCAAAGGTCGCCTTCCTACATCTGGTAATAGCGCTCTTCGCGTCGTTGATTGGAGTTTCCTAAAACAGCCTCTGTTTTGGTGCTATGCTCTGTCGAATCTCTCCCAAGGCCTAGGTTACTACATACCATCTCTATTCTTACCTACATTCGCCTCCGACTTGGGCCTTAGCGGAATAATCGGCGCGTTGATCCTCGCAGCCAACAATCTGGCCACTGTCCTGGGCCAAGTCGGTTTCGGGTATCTCTGTGATCGAGTCAGCAATGTACTCCTCCTTGTCTTTCTATCTTCTTCTATATCTTCGATTGCCGCCTTTACTATCTGGGGCCTTGCTCGGTCACTGGGCTCTTTACTTGCGTTCGCGTTAGCTTACGGCTTTTGTGCCGGGGCATTCCCCGTATTCTGGCAGAAGTTTGGGTCAACCTTATCCCACGATCCACAGCCCATACTAAGCCTCATGGCATTCGGTAAGGGGGTTGGCAGCATTGTTGCCGCCCCAATCGCTGCAGGGCTCACGACGGAACTCATCGGCTTAGGATATGGCTTAGGGAAGTTCCAAGGCATAATATTATTTGTGGGAGTCTCGATGTTCTCCTCCTCGCTTGGTATCTTCGGTTGGTCCCTGAAACGATGTTGAGAACCCGGGCAGCCATCTTAGCACACATGTACCGACTAGATATGGCAACGAAGCAAACAGCAATTAAAATAGATAGCAGCAAAAGGGACATTTTAGATAGAATGAGCTATCACCAAACCCACAGACTAGCCGTCGCTACGGTTATCGAAGACTTAACCGATTGAAGTCGAGGAAAAGTGAGAGAATCACACGGGGAGCAACTGATTGTCTCTAGTTTACCTATCAATTCATAGTTCTAGGGAGTGAACACGAGTGATTACTCCAACGCGCGTATATGCACGTCTATCCCTCAGCTACGCCGATGTGCTAATTCCTGTAATAATGGTTTTCTTCCAAGCAGCGAGATCGTCAAGGCTAGAGACTTCGTATTGAGTGTTCAGCGTTTCATTCTAAAAGTCTTATCGAGATAATCTAACGACGAGTCATTGATTTACATTCAACTCAAAACCACGCCGCCAAAATTCTACGTACAACTCCATTCACATCTAGCATCTATGTGGTATCCGCCTCAAGTCCCACGCATCACCTCCTACCCCTTCTTAGTCAAACTCTCATCGAACGTTTGCCAGACCTCAAGCACAACCTCCAAGTGTTTAAGTGCAAGCGGCTCCTTTTCGAACCGCGCCATCGTGCACGCCGTGTTGACGGCGTTGGCGATTTCTCGGCCGTTGAGCTCGGCGTTTGCAAGCTGGTCGACGACCTCGTTGGCCTTGATGGCCGATTGGTCTGCGGGGACGTTGCCGAGATAGCGCAGCCAGATCTGTCGGCGCACGTCAGGCCCGGGAGGTGAGTACCCGAGCGCAAGATGGATGCGTGATTTCATCGCCTTGTCAAACGAGTTTACCCGGTTCGTCGTGAGGAAGACGATGCCGCTAAAGTACTCTAGTTCCTTGAGAAATGCTATCAGAAGGCGTTAGTGTCAACTCCTAGCTCTAGCGTACGAGGGGGTTAAAACGAAAAGGGGCGAAAGGGGGTGCGTCGCGAAAGAGAGAAGAGGCAGGCTTACTCGCAACTAAGGCGTTCCGGTCAGAACTATTATCTGTCCGAGCTTCTAGGAAAACATCGGCTTCGTCGAGAAGTACGACTGCTTGCCAGATAGTGGCATATCGAAGGATGGTCTTGAGTTCTCTCTCGAAAGCTCGCGTACCAGATAGCATGCTATGCGATCATCAGGTTAGTATAACTATGAGGAAAAGCACGACATATAGTGACTTACCTAGACTTCTGGTTGAGCTCTCCAATTGAGGTCATGACAAGAGCTTTCTTGGAAGCCTCAGCAGCAACCTCAGCTGTGAGCGTCTTGCCTGATCCCGGAGTGCCGTGCAGCAGGACGACGAGTCC
Source organism: Nemania abortiva (assembly GCA_022578505.1). Taxonomy (NCBI): domain Eukaryota; kingdom Fungi; phylum Ascomycota; class Sordariomycetes; order Xylariales; family Xylariaceae; genus Nemania; species Nemania abortiva. Next base: position 277,447 of record MU392561.1, read on the forward strand.
CTTGCCCTTCTGTTTGGCTTGGTCTCGCGGATTGTCGGAACACTTATGAGATGTGACTAGAGAGCGAAGAAGGATTTTCTCCTTATCGGGCAGCACAAGGGAATCCCAGGTATTAGGTATCCAGCCCGCATCTTTGATATTCTCGACTAGCAAGTGAATCCATTTCTTAAGGCCAAGAGAGTATCCCAGGGAAAAGGGAGGGCAAAGCCAGGGTTTCGGATCAGCGAGCTTGATCTTGATGTAGCTCATCCGTTGCTCCTCTCCGAATGTCTTACGGTCTAGTACGACTCTCCCAGTCTCAGTGTACGGTAGCCAGACCCCACGAAACTTGCAGTCGGATAAGTCGTAAAAGTCGTCTGGTGGTGACTTGAGCCACTCCGCCTGACCATTGTACCGGCATGTTGAGCCGTCTTTCAGCTCTAGGAACTTTTCTCCTCTCACTTTTAGGCGGCGCTCGAGAGAGTCCCCAATTGGGACAAACTTGCGCGGATACAAGCTCAGCCCTGTAATAGTCACGGGATTCTCTTGGGGAAATGTAACCCTCTGCCACAGCTTCATGACGTGTGGTGCATCTCCCACGGTAGTACCGTTGTGGTCGGTGTAGGTAGCATGGATTTCCAAGTAGGGGCCGTCGTCTGGGGTCTCTTCATAGACTGCCTTCTTGCATAGGAGAAGCCACGGCTCGCCCATGAATTCCCTGTACAATACATCTCCAGGTCGGTAGATGACCCAAGCATTCTTGAAGGCGATTTGACCCTTTTGAATCATCTTCAGTGCCTCGTTTCGATCTGATTTGAGCTCGTGTTCCATGAACTCGAACAGCAGATCCATATGCTTACGCCCGTCCGTATCACATAGGGCCCGCCGGTACTCGTCCAGCTCGTCCCAGTAGTGCACTAGCATGCCGAAAGGAGCCTGAAGGGTGAGGGACGAGGTGAAATCAGATGCCACGGGGTCGTAAGAGCGGACGACATCACGAAAGGCCTTTAGGATGTGTGGAGAGTTGACCGTCAACTTGGTCTGCTTGGGCTTCTCCTGAGTGAAACTTCTCTTGATAACCAAAGCGTAGGTGTCGTCATCGTTCTTGTGCTTATATTCGGCGAACGGTTCAGGGATATGTTCGGTCTCGGGTCTACCATCTTTGACAGTCTCATGATAGGCCTTGAACTCACATTTACTGCCGATAGAGTGAGACGACGGCGAGCCGTTTGGCAATTTTCCATTAGACATGGCTGAAGAACTGAATAATGTGCTACGAGTGTGTTGAGACAATGAGACAAGAAGTGTGCTGCGTCGTTGACATGTTGCGAGCACAATAGGGGATGGCCGATGCCATATTTATATTCATTGAGGAGGGCATGTCCACCTTTGGAACCGGTAGGAATCCTGTCAGACGTTACGCATATCCGTCTTGATATGCTGTATGTTGGTTGACTTGTTCTTAGTGGGTTCCATGAGCCTCTATGGTACAACCACTGGTTACTTTAGCTGTCAAGGGAGGGCTCTACAATGACTGCTGATTGGTTATCTCCCAATAACATCCCTGTCCACCCCAGCCCCATCCCATCCCTGCCCCAAACCTCGACCCCCACCAAACATCTATCTCAGCCTACAGATTACCTACATCAACAGACTGAAGTCCTTATGACACTGACAAGTTTTAAGGTGGGCATGAGTTAAGGGATTTGAAATTGTAAACCGCCTCCTCTTTGATAACCCAATGGTCAATAAAGTATACAAAGTACAATGTCAGACGATTACACGGACCTACGGACGGAGGTTGTGGCATATTTGAGAGCCAACCGCAGATCCAGGACGCCGTCCAATGGCGCAGCTAGCGAATGGCCGGAGGAGATGTCCGTTGGGCTAGGTAGGCAAACAGTTATGCGCATTGCCCCTTGCTATCCCAGGGTATTTGGTTTCCTCCGTACTAAGAAGGACTTTATGCGTTCCTATTTAGCGAACTATGAGTTGTTACCGCAACCACGAGACGAAGTCAAGGCCCACTGATTGTTAGAGTGAAGTGCAGTTTTTCAATACACACCTACATATGTACCTCGCCTATTCCATATGTCAAGGGTTATGGGTCCCTAGAACAGATAGGTATTAGTGCTGGATAAACTGCTGCGAGTTTAGCCTCATCCTGGATTCATCCCACTTTGTATCTCATTCTATGCCCGTCATTGGATACCCATAATAAAGAAGGCATCACGTCCGCCTGTAAGAGCTACCGGTACCCTTGTCAAGTACCCGCGCTAGGCAAGGCTTTCGAGACCCATGAGCACATGCAGGAAACAAAGACGAGTTAGCGCGTCAAGGAATACAAGGGTGTATGAGCTTAGCACGGTCTGGCACGGTAAGCCTCACCTGAGACGGCAGGCAGCCATGTAAGCTAACTCCAAGGGTGGTAACGCTTAGACAGCGTATCTATCAGATTAGGAAAATTGAATGTTGTATCCTCGCCAAGATCATGTCAGTGGCCTGAGGACAGTGGTGCTTCTCATCACGATGGCCCGGGTATGTCGGTGAGCTTTGTCAAAAGGTGGGAAAACAAGTTACACGATGAGTAATTTTGAGGCAAGGCCTGCCTAGAAGGATCAAAGGGGGCGGGGGACATGGCGGGACCGAGTCACCACTGAGCGGGTTTGAACTTGTGTATTCCGGAGACCCCATCTCACAGCCGAGCAAAGTAGGTATGTGTTCGTTATCTATTGGTAGTGTTAAATTCCAATGTCTCACTTGAGCCTCCTCGAGGCAGGGTCGGAGTGCCAAGAAACCACACATAGGTGTGGCCTTTTTGGTGGTGTATGTGTGGTGTTTTGGCACTCCGACCCTGCTCGAGGGTATGTATGTGCGCTATATTGTTTGTTTGTGTTACAAAGTGATGAGCCCCTTGCCTCGTTTCCGGTGCGCATTTACATCATAGCGTGTCCGTCGATGCCAAGGATCTTGCCATTCATCCATCCACCGTCTTGAGATGCGAGGAAGCAGACCACACGGGCAATATCGATCGGCAGGCCAACGCGGTGTAGGGGGGACCATGTGCATGCGTACTAGATAGATAGCAGGTGTTAGCAAACTCATTCTTCCAGATAGCAGGTTGAAGTTTGATTAGATATCGTTTACCTCGTCGACTTCCTCATCCGACAGGGACTCGCCGTTGGGAATATACTCGCGACAAACAGCGTGGTACATGTCCGTCTTGATGCCGCCGGGAGCGATGCCGTTGACCGTGATCTTCTTGTCACCGAAGTCAATAGCCATGCAGCGGACGAAGGTCTCAATGGCGCCCTTGGAGCCGGAGTAGACCGAGTGCGCGGGGACGCCCTTGGCCTGGCCCGTAATGGAGCCCATGAGGATGAGGCGGCCGCCGACCTCGAGGTGCTTGTAGGCCTCGCGGGCGACGAAGAACTGGCCGCGCGTGTTGGTGGCGAAGACGCGGTCGAACTCCTCCTCGGTGACGTCCTTGACGTGGCCGAAGGAGACGACGCCGCTGTTGGAGCACACGATGTGCAGCTTGCCGAAGATCTTGATGGCCTCCTCGAACATGGCGACGATCTCGGGCACCTTGGACACGTTCGCGCGGATCGACGCCGCGTCCGAGCCGTTCTTCTTGATCTGCTGCACCACCTCCTCGGCCGACTCCTTGCTGTTCGCGTAGTTGACGATGACCTTCGCGCCTCGGCGGCCCAGCTCCAGTGCCATCTCCCGGCCGATCCCACGACCTGCAGGGATGTTAGTGGGGGAGTCTCAGCTATCTTTTTGGCATTTGACTATTTTGGACGGTGCGAGGGTACTTGATTGGTTGGCTCGAGACAGCCATCCGGACATGGAGTTGGGGTTGGCCGTGTAACTAACACCCATGACCAAACCAAGAACCCATCAACCGGGTATATGGCGAGGGAGGTAAAAAGATAGTTACATACCAGCACCAGTTACAAGAGCTACCTTGCCCTCGAGAGAAGCAGAAGCCAGGCCCAGAGGACCGGGAATCTCATCGTACTTCGTGATAGCGCCAGGCATCTTGAATCGTTGTTGGAAATAGGTATATGGAGAGGCGATCGAGCGGCAGGACGAAACGTCGTAGATGGAAATTATCACGTTTGAGATTGGATGAGGCGGCCTATGAGTAACAAGAAGATTAGATTCATCTGTAAGGAGGACAAGCCAGGTTGTTTATAAACCACCCCGCGCGGAGCTGGGAACCTTCGCCTCGCGATGTCGGACGGACATGTTGGAGACATACCGAGAGCCGGACTACCACAGCACGAGAAGGATTTGTGCATGTGGCTGAGGGCTAGGTTTAGGTTACCACATCAAAGTTCACTTGTCCGGACCACTCATCTGCGAGCTGAGCTCGAGGTCCGGTGCAGAGTAGTATATGTGGCAGTCCGATGCTGCGGGCCGGGAGACCATCTTGTCTCACCCTTTCTGCAACGGTCCGAAGACATGATCTAGGGACACAAGATCTTCGCTATTATGTGTGGCACAGCCAGGTCATGACACCAATCAGACACTCCTTGAGTGCTCACAGTGTTTCTTTTCGCTAACAAGACTCGGTTCCGAGTGAATCGGTATGGAGATATTGCCAGGCACTCGAAGCACTGCATGCTGCGCGGCGCTGGATCTAGCAGATACAATGTCTCAGCTAGATTCCAGGAGTAGGGAATAAAAGCCTAAACTAGTCGCTCGGTATTTCCAATGCATCTATCCCTCGTGTGTCGGACACAACATATCGCCAGCCGTCTGACCGGCCATCCGGGTCTATAAGCAAAACGTTCCCCAACCTCCGGACACGAGCTGAGTGCCCAGCTTTTGACTATTATTATATTTACCGCCCTACAGTTATACTCCGACCAACAAGGGATGTCTATATTATGCACTGATTAGTATCTTGGTACTGCAAAATTATAAATCAACGATATAGCGAGTCCCGAGTCGTGAGCATTCATCGCCCGCTATACGGCATACAGACTACAGACTGAAAATCGTAGCCCATCCACCCAATCCATTAGCGATCATAGATTCCGCTACGTGCTACGCTATTGCATGTGGTCTATAGAGCGGGTACGCCCTAAACAGACTGGGGTAAAACTTGAAAAGTCGAAAGTCAGTCTACGAGGTAAATCTAGATGATGCCAACCTGCTTGGAGGGACCACTGAAGAGCAATGGTAAACTTGGCCTGGTGGGCTGTGCATGAACTCTCCTTTTACAGTACAGGTATACCATATAGTTGGAGCATTGCTCATTAGTCTAGGTCCTACGTAAGCCAAAAGCGAGGCGCTTCAACCGGCATAGCTATGTCTTTCGCGCCAATTCGAAAACGTTGAAGCGTTTCTGTATAGCGATATCTTACATATTACATACATGCCCACGTTGCAGGCGATGGGTAGCACAACACATTGATTAAACGACCAATTGGTAGGAGTGTAAATGGGTTCGGGGAACATTGTACTCGAGTGGCGCACTCCGCATTGAATCATGCATACGGGTAGGTATGCGTTGACCATTTGGGGCCGAGAATTGATCTTAGAACCATCAGCCTAGGGGAATATGCAAGACCCATACGTTGATGCCGAATACTCAAGGGACATGGTAAGTAATGGACATATGACGAGCCATGATGGGAAATGGTGCTTTGAAGAACTACGTTTTAACTATTTGGATTTGAGAGAATGAGTGATTCCTTATGCTTTTACAAGTACGTTCAACGAGTGCTGCTTTGGGAGAAATTTGAGGACCTATATCAAGTAGATAAACTCGCGATGGTCGTATTATCACCTTGAACCATCTATAGACATGCAACTCCAATTATTGATCTTGTATCATAATGGAATCGACTATTCGCTTAGTCCAGATGGCAACGCCAAACACGGCCGGACGTTCAGCTTTGCTCATTCGGAACCATTAACCATTCTCTCATGGACTAAGCCTCTCCAATATCCATGCATCAGTATCATCCTGCACAGACTCTTTCTTAGTGTAGAGGAATCGATCGTGTAGTCGGCTCTGGCGACCCTGCCAGAACTCAACCGACTCCGGCACTATCCTTAAACCACCCCAGAACTCGGGAACAAGAATCTGTTCCTGGCCCTCGAATCTCTCCTCCACCTCCTTCACCCAACCCTCAAGCTGCTCCCTACCATCATCCTCCTCCTCGCCTCCCTCCCCGCCATCCGTCGCAACAGGCGTCAAGACCTGACTCTGCCGGCTCGCCCACGCGCCGACCCGACTCCCACGGACGCGGGTGTCGAAGTACTTCTGACTCTCCTCTGGCGAGAGGCGGGCCGCCCGGCCCTCGACGCGGACCTGGCGCTCGAGGTCCTCCCACCAGAAGGTGAGGCTGGCCCAGGGGTTGGTGGCGAGGTCGCGCGCCTTGCGGCTCGTGCCGAAGTTGCTGTAGACGACGAAGCCCTCGGCGTCGAGCTCCTTCAGGTACACCATGCGCGAGGACACGCGGCCGGACGGCAGCGACGCCGTCGCGAGGCAGCAGGTCTCCGGGTGCGCCACGCGGCCCGACCGCTGCGCCGCCGCGAACCAGCTGTGGAACTGCCGGATCGGCGACGTTGCGTCTAGGTCGCCGCGCGTCAGGCTCGCCTTGGTGAACTGCTCTGCTTGGCCGTGGGCTTCCGATCCTGCTGGTGCAACTATGCAGGATGGTTAGTTTTAGTAGGTATCAGTTGCGCGGCCACAGATTCGACGGCGTTGTTCCGTTCCGTCTGGCCACCGTCAAGGAGGGGCTGGATGAGATGAGGCTTCTTACATATGTATTTCGCGCCGCCGTCGCCTGCGGAATGTAGCGCCATTCTGCCTGGTGGTCGTATGAGTCTGAAGATGGATGCACGCATAAAATCAAGGCTAATTATTAAATTCAATCGCTATTGCATGGAAATGTCTGGCTTAGGTAGATGATGTAAGTGGTTCTCAACAAGTTGTGCCCAGTGAGTGTGGAGCTTTATTTATGACTCTTAGATCTATCTATCTAGGTAGGTTGCTCACTAACGGGTACCGATCGGCCGGAAGCATTATTTAGTGAGTTATTTGAACTTATCATATATACATCTTGAATTGTATTCACTTGACTTACAAGGCATATGCTCAAAACAATAAAGTTTTTGGAAGAAGACGTTTTGCGGTCCTATATTGGATGTCGACCTGGCGATCCCTCAACTCTTACACTCAATGAAGTACCTAAAATCTCATACTACATAAAATACACATGTTGAAACTTCGAATAGTTGTCTGTTCTAAATGAAACAAAACGCCTAAAAATATATAAGTAGAGGGTTTATTCTAGTAATTATAGCAGGTTATTGCTATTGTATACTCTATATCAAACTCTTATTCTCATAAAGTAATCCTGTATTAGATACCCTACAGACTACCTAGGTAGTACATGGTGGGTAGAGGGACGAGATCTGGCTGGCTGCCCAAGTCGATCGATTTTTTATAGCGGGGCGAGGGGTCAATCCCGGACTTTTATCAGATCTATGCATCCCACCCTCTAGTTATCCTCTATCGCATCTGATAACCATTTTCCCTAAGAAACACTTATTTTTTCGTGTCACATAATCTGAACTTAACCATAGAGTCACTTAGTGCAGGCCCTTAATGTCCTCCGAGACCGACACACTGGCGACCATCGCCAGCCTGCGCGAGTCGCTCTGTTCCGAGTCGACCCCGCTGCCCATCCGCTTTCGCGCCCTCTTCTCGCTGAAGCACCTGTCCAGGCACGAGACCGGAGATGCATCCGTAGCCGCTATCGACGCCATTGCGGCCGCTTTCGCTTCGCCTTCTGCTCTCCTCAAGCACGAGCTCGCTTACTGTCTTGGCCAGTCAAATAACCTCGCTGCCGTCGCGCCGCTTCGAAAAGTCTTGGCGGATCTACAGGAGGACCCTATGTGCAGGCATGAGGCGGCCGAAGCCTTGGGCGCGCTGGGCGATCCAACCAACCTAGACATCCTCCGCGAATTTAGAGATCGCGAAGGCGAGGACGTAGTCATCACGGAGACATGTGAGATTGCAATTGACAGGATAGAATGGGAGAACTCGGAGCAACGGAAACAGGAGAAGCTGCACCAGAGGTACGCATTTGGATCACTATCCGGGTTTTATTGTCACTTTTTGGACTTGACTAAAATCTATCTAGTGACTTTGCCTCCGTCGACCCCGCGCCTCCGATGCCCGAATCAAACCAGACTGTCGAAGAGCTGGGGAAGACGCTGATGGACACGAACGCGCCCCTCTTCCTCCGGTATCGTGCCATGTTTGGGCTACGCGATCTCGCGTCGCCGCCCGACCTACCAACAGCAGTCCCGGCCGTCCACGCCCTAGCCAAGGGCTTCGCGGATTCCTCCGCTCTCTTCCGACACGAAATCGCATTCGTCTTTGGACAGCTGTCCCATCCCGCATCAATACCCGCCCTCACAGCCGCCCTGAGTGACCTTGAAGAGGCAAGTATGGTGCGCCATGAAGCGGCGGAGGCGCTCGGTAGTCTCGGCGATGAAGAGGGCGTAGAAGAGACGCTGAAGCGATTCTTGCATGATAAGGAGAAGGTGGTCCGTGAAAGTGTTATCGTGGCATTAGATATGGCCGACTACGAACAATCCCACCAACCAGAATATGCGCTCATCCCCGAGGCGGCAAAGGTAGCGGTATAGAATCCTAGCGCACTCTTTAAAGGGCATGAGCAAGGCGTGGAGCATGTAATCGGCGTTTGGATATAGGGTAGCAAAAGTGATTTTTTTACTAGGGCGCGTTCTCGTAATATTCGCTGTATCTTCTTGTTCGCATCATATCTCGTAAAGGATCAATTGTCCTGCTTCCATCTACCCTATAATTAGCAATCAGATCCTCGGCGGTAGACGAGATAGAAGAGGCGCACTTGTGTCCACACTCGCACGAGTAAAATATGGTACTTCCTTCATCTGCACTACGCAGCTGCACGGCCGAGAATCTGACTTCGGTCCGTCCACATTTGTCACATGTTTCATTTGCTAAGGCTTCGGTGGAGATCTTGTGCTTCTCGACGGACTGGACGACGGATAGCTTCTGGCGCAGCAACGAAGGAAAATCGGAGGGTTTGCTCTTGGTGACAGTCGTCTTAGATGCCGTGTCTGAAACCTAAGGTTAGTTCTATTTCCCAGGAGGACCCAGATCGCAAAACTATTACTGACCTTTGTTATCAGCACCACAACAGTCGCAGTGCAGGATGTTTTTGACGTTGCCTTTCGAGACAGGCAAAAGATTACCGCAGTCTGAACAGAAAACTAGGGAACCAATTGCCGCCATCTTTTCGCCAAAAAGAATTTCAAAGGAAGAAACAAAGACGGCTATCCGAGAAGCGCAAGTCTCAGTAATATTTGAAGCGCAGAGGCGGGTTGATTCAGTCTTTAGATTGGTCAATGAAGATGATTTCGAAGCCGAAAAAAAATCACAGTACGTACCAGGTAAGGTGACCAAGCGCTGTACGTACAAACGTGTATCCACTAACACAGACCCCTGCGCGCTCCAGATAGGTAATGCCAAGAGAGCCTTCACGATGTACCTAGGTACTATCTCGCTTATCGATAAACATCGTCGGTGGGCGCAATGACCGACGTGCCTCCTGGAGGTAGGCACGGATGGGAAGCTTTCAGGCGCGGCGCGCAACTCTCGAGTACGGTACCCGTTTGGTAGTCGAGCTCTTTCAACCTGACAATCCCTTTCCATCGACGAAACAATCGACCGACCGACCGCATTCCACGTGGCACAGCTGATTCACTGCATTCCAGCCGTTGACAGCCCGATAAGCTCAGCTTTACCAATTCCGAGCCTCACCTCGCATGACATAGCTCTCGCCGTTACGATTATCCTCACCTCGGCCTACAGCCATCGCAATGATAGTGCGGATCTTGGGAGCAGACAAGTAGGTATAGGTGAAGCGGCGGAATGCACTATACCTAGGCAAAATGGCGCATCCTCAGCACTTTCCTCGGAATGGTGTACCGCCTCATGATGTGCAACAACAGCAGCAGCACCCGTACCCGTACCCGCAGCAGCAGCAGCAGCAGCAGCACTTTCCAGACATGCAGTCCCATGAGCAGCAGCTTCGCACACGGCCCTTCACCTTAGAAGAGGCCCTGCCGTATACGCCTTTCACCTCGGTCTTTCCCTTCGACTCAGGCAAGTATAGTTCTCGCTCCGAACTCTCGTCCCCTTCCTCGGCACTATATTTCTATCCGCCTATTGTACAGCTGCATTCATTTGCACCTGTCGTGCATTCACACTCACCCACCCCCAACTCCTCGGTGCCGCACGGACAAGACAAGACTAACCCATACGATCTCATCTAGAAATACTCAGTAATCCCACCATCGGCGCAGGGTCTTTTGCGCCATCTCTCGCCAACCTGGTCTCAAGAGATGACTACGATGCGCTAAACAATGAAGCCGAAAACTCTCAGCAGTCTAAACGCCTCGATAGCAGTCTCGAATATGTGCAAAATCTGCTAAAGCCCGAGAAAATCACTAAATTGTGAGCATCCGTATCATACATTGAGCTTGGGGTCATTTCTGACAGTATCATTATAGCGAGTTCAAGACAGCTCCCAAGCCTGGCGCGGCGCCCAGTTACGCTGCCAAGCGTCTTACCGAGGGAATATCACCGTTCGCGAGGATGGTCTATGACAGCACTTCTGTTGTTTTCGGGTACCCATCAGTTGATATTCCCATGACACACCCTCCCAATGGCTCAGCAATAGCACCAATAGCCACGAAAAAGTCGCCTAGCCAGCGCAAGCCAGATATGCCGAAGGTCGTTAAACACAATCCCGCTGCTATCAATGCACAGGCTGTCGCAAGCAATAAGTCGCGTATCGAAGTACATATACCTAGTCAAAAGCAACGAGAGGCGACCTCGACTATGCTTACATCACAACGTTCCAGTGCTGTCCCTCCACCTACAGCACATTCTCAACCGCAAACCGTTTCGCTTGCCGACTTAATGGTTAAGCCAAAAGTGACCCCCGTTCCCGTTCCCGTATTACCCAAAATAGAGCAGCGCCCTGCAGTCCAGCCGCTGAAAGCTATACCGCTGGCACCACAACCTTCTCTGCCACCATCCAGCACAGCCACTACGCCGAAGCTTGAGAAGCAAGTAACTCCCCAGAGGCCCTCTATACCACCTCAAGGCACATCATCACCTGCACCGTCCTCACAAAAACAAGGCGAGATCAGGATTGAATTGCCAAAAGCTACCTTCAATAGAGAAGAATTTGCTGTTGTACCAGATTCACCTGATGCTCCAGCCGATTTATCGTCTAAGAGAGATCATGAGGCGATTGAGGACCCTTTGACAGCGGATCTAAATCAACGTGAGAGGGCCAATATACTCTTTGCAGAGCTTAAAAGGTGTCTCCAAGAGATATTTATAGCCGAAGATCAATTTTCTAGTCAACAAATCTATTCATCGCCACTCATTTATATAACTCCAGAACAAGAACTCACCATGACCTCGAGTGCTCACGATAGAGCTCAAAGACTATTAAAGCGAGCCATAGATGTTGGCTGTTTTAGTCAGGTTCCATTCGACGGCTTAGTCCGGCTACAAAATCTGAGTGAAGGTGCTCTAAAATATGCTGACTCCCTCGACTTCAAGATCAACGACGACTGGGGCGAAACAGACGTCAGTTTATGGGCGCAGCAGATACCACACATAGAGAGAGGACTTAAAGCTGCCCGGACCGCCCTAAGGGTCATGTGTGGTGGCCGTGAAGAGAAACAGCTTTATTCCGAGGACCTCATTCAGCTCGGTCTCAATCTCTTCAGAAACGTTATGGAAAGCATCATTGTGCCCATCGCCGAAGTTCGAAGTACGGGCCCCACTGCCAGCTTGTTCCGCTGCTTGACCTCGTATAAAAAGGCTATAATATTATTGTTTGCTTCGTGTCAAAAGCTCTTTGCGTTGATGTCCGACTTGATAGCAAGCATAGATCTCTCCGAAACTGTTGTCAATACTTTGGAATTTCTCTCCTCTCGTTTGATGTTCGTGGAGAATGCGTACACCGAGAAGGACTCAGTAGTTGGGGTTCCCAAGTTTGACGGGCTACGCCTTGTGGCTATGCATATGCTCTCACAGATATTCTTAATGAATCCAGCTCAACGAGAAGGTATCCTCAGTGAGATTTTGACCTCGCTAGAGAAATTGCCCGTTGGAAAACAGAAAGCTAGGCAGTTCAAGCTCTCCGGCGGCGGTAGTATTCAGCCTATATCAGCTCTGATTATGCGATTGATTCAAGCTAGTGCCGGCAAAGTTGACGACAGCAAAGACGAATCCCGATCGCAAATCATACAATCCCTTCAAGACAACGCAGGTCCAGCCTCGACCCCAGCTACTAAAAAGTCTCAGTATACAATCCGAACGGAGGATCATGCTGCCGTTGAACATGAGGTTGCTGTCCAGGAACTCCAAGATCTTGCGAAGAGGCTCTTTGACGGTGCATATCGCTACGCACATTATGTCGTCAATTTCATCGTTAAACGAGCCCTCAAGTCTACCAAAACTGGAGACACCCCATATCGAAATCTCCTTGATCTGTTCGTGGAAGACTTTACAACATGTCTAGACTCTCCGGACTGGCCCGCAGCTGAGCTTCTTCTTCGACTGACTATGTATTTGATGTTCCAGCAGGTCGACGGTGAAAAGAACGCAGCACCGGCGCGGAATATGGCGCTTGAGCTATTAGGCGTAATGGCTGCTTCAATCTCAAGACTGAGATCCCACGTTCGCAAAACTGCAAGCAGTTTTGAAGGGAGTGATTCTGATGAGCTCGGTAGATGGCTTGCTGACCTCAGTTTGGCAATCCTTGAGGGCAATACATCCTTAGAAAAGGCATTAAAATGGGACGGCCCGTATCGGATCGTCGTTGAGTTTCTTCAAGACCGCTTAAATGAGGATGGGCACCTATACAGCGCTATTTCATACACTGTGACAGACTGGGGATCACAAATTTGGTCCGCATATGACTCTGCATTAGACGATGACCTTGCAGAACGACATTCGGAGCTTGGCAGGACAGCATACCGTCTACGCAATATGATTGAAGATTCGAAATGGCTGTCGAGAGAATGGAGGTTCAAATCCGTTGCCGCCAACCACGCAAAACTAGCGCATGCAATCATATTACTACGATCGAACTTCTGTACAGCCTTTAGGAACATCTTGAATGTGCTGATGGGTTCAATGACTACGGATCAAGCAACTGTACGCAGCCGAAGTCTTAAGAGTGTTAATCAAGTACTCGAGACGGACCCGACAATCCTCGACGGCGACAGTGTATTTATCGACCTTATTCTACAATGTTCTAGTGACTCCTCACCCCAGGTGCGCGATTCGGCTCTCGGCTTGATTGGAAAGTGCATTAGTATGCGCCCAAGGCTCGAGGAGATAATGACCCCTACAGTCATCCAACGTTTCATCGATTCTGGTGTAGGCGTACGAAAGAGGGCAATGAAATTAGCCAAAGATATTTATCTCGGCAATGAGAATAAGGCTGTTCGAAGTAACATTGCTAACGGCCTACTGCATAGAATGCAAGATCCCGATGAAGGCGTTCGCGAACTAGCGAGACAAATGATCGAAGAGATATGGATATCACCATTCTACAAAGATGATGATTCTGTGTCTTTTAAGCAATCACTCACAGACCATGTCGCGCTGATGGTTCAGACAGCAAAGCAAGGCAATACTGCGCTCATTCTTGACAAGGTCTTCCAGACAATCTTGGCACCCGAATCCAAAATGTGTGACGCTAATACTCGAGTTTGTACTAAGCTTGTAGCCAACATGTTCGACCTCGTGGATAATCCCGAGTCGAACGATACTTCAGTCCCATCAGGGAAGGATGCTTTACAAGTTTTGATGATCTTCGCCAAAGCGGACCCGAAGCTGTTCACATTTGAGCAAATAAGACTTCTCAAACCACACATCGCAAGCGTCAGCTCGAGCGAAGACTTAGTCGTCTCGAGAGCTGTTGTAGTTATATATCGGCGGGTGTTGCCCCAAGTTTCTAGCGTGCACTCCGCATTCCTTGGGGAAATACGGAGCCTCCTTATGCCCGCGACCCCTAAGATCACAAGAACGCTTCTAGATGACGTGATGGCTTGTATATGGATCATCAGTGGTCTGCTCAACAATACTGAGCCTGTTGCTCGTCTTATTTCTTCGAGCCTTGCTGGTATTCAGAAAATCCGCAGTATCCTAGCTAAAGGTCTTGATCAGAAGACCACTAGGCAATTCGACCGTTACTCGCTCATTGTCGGTATGGGTGGTAAGCATTGCCAACTTGACAGCCATACAGACCTTTTCAAAAGCAAATTTCCGAACTGGAAGGGGGATTCTGTATCCAAGCTCATGGTCGATGTGATTTGCCCCTTTACCCACTCGGCGCAATCGGTTGATATAAGAAGACCTGCATTGGATGCTATCGGCCTTATTTGCCAGTCCAATCCCAGGAACTTCGTCACAGAAAACGTAATCTCAGTTTTTGAGCAAGTCTTTAAGGAACAAACTGTGATTCTAGAGTCGATGATCCTTCGTTCTTTCAGGGAATTTCTCTTCGCCGAGGAGCAGAGGTCGAACCAATCAAACACCAATGCAGCGAAAGAAAAGAAGGACCTTAAGGTTATGGGCAGCACAAGCTTTGATGACGTAGCCAGCGCAACGACACAGCGATTCCTTACGGCAATAACAAGAATTGCTTTAGCAACGCAGGACGACCACGCTTTTCTCGCTGTGGAAATTCTCGCAAGCATCAATCGGCAAGGTCTAGTACATCCCAAAGAGACCGGCGTGACTCTCATTACTCTAGAGACTTGCCCAGTTACTAGAATCTCCGAGCTTGCTTATCACGAACACAGGGCGCTGCATGAAAAATATGAAAGTGTACTAGAGCGGGAGTACGCTAAGGCAGTCCAATCTGCATTCCAGTATCAACAAGACGTAGTTCATGATTGTCGTGGTGCAACCGAGGCACCTTTCACGCCAAAATTACATCTATTGATCGAAATACTAAAGATCAGTAAATCAAAGAACCGTGTTAGGTTTCTTGAAAAGATTGTCGGCCAACTAGAATTCGAGCCCTCCGAACTTGACGTTAGCCAACACCTGCCATCACACGTGGCGTACTCTCGTTTCCTCCTTGAAAACATTGCATTTTTCGAGTATGTCAGCATTGGCGATCTTCAAGCAGTTGTTTCAGCTCTAGAGAAGCTAGTCACGGGAACGGGTGCCGGCATTGCTCAGACAATGGAATCCGAGATTTTCCAAGTACGTATGGATCAGGATACAGCTACGCAACAGCCCGGAGAAGGCGACGCAGTATCTACAGCCCTAGCGGTTCCGGAGTCAGTCAACATGCAGCGACTTCGCCAACTTACAGCCGGTTCCATGATCATTTCAGCTGCTTGGGAAGTCCGTACCTTTCTTCGCCGGCTCTACGGTCTCAATTCCAGTCGCCGCGAAGTCAAAAATAAAGGACCACCCAAGGACCTCACAAAAGCCCCTGTCAAAGTCCAAGGCGTCACAGGCGACAAGTTCTGGGACGACATTTCCTCCATTATGTCAAGCCTCGATATGCCAGAGCGCATGATACAACAATGCAAAACATTCGTTGATCTCATGAATGTCGACAGCGAGGTCAAGATTGGGGAAGAAGAGGAAGAAGAGGACCTTGACGCGGACGGTGAGCCGCAGACTCCTGAGGCAGCTGGCGACGATGATGAAGCTACGTTTGACGCCCGTGGCCGCAAAAGAAAGGCAGCCAGCACCCCCGGCGGCCGAAAAAAGCGGGCGCGGAGCAATTCAAGACCGCGGCCACGGGGTCGCCCAAAGAAGCAACAATCTACAGAAAATATTGGCGTGAATATGGAGGATGATGCATTCTAAGTCTAGCCTTTCTAGATGAATTCATCTTCCAAATATACACGACCCCTCTTCTTCCGGGACATTCAGAGGATAATATATATCCGGGATATTAGGAGTGTACAGGAGTCAGCGGGCGTGCAGTCTCACAAAGGAGGGTTGCACTTAACGGCGTTTAAAAGGATAAGCTTATGGGTCTTGGGTGTTTGGGTTCGGGGTCCCGGGTCCGGCTTCAGGAGTTTGTTGTCGCAGCATTGCAGTGGAGTCACACATGTTGCTTATTGTTGCTTTTTAGACCCAGATGATACCTTTTACTATTTGCTTTCGATGATGCTAAATTACACGCGTTTGGCTTATATGGTGGGTTGGTACCCTGGGATGTACAATAATTTGGGCTGTCTACTCGAAGTAGAATAAATAGTCATTCCTCCAAGGCATGACTTCTTCAAACCCCATGGCATTGCAATGTAATCGAGTAATGTACCCAATTCTCTGTGGCCTACATAGGATGTGATCAGTCCGGACAAGAGGGGTACAGTCAAAATCGCATTGTCATTTCAAAATTCATTCATTAATACGAAAGTGGTCCTGACCTCTACCCATCCTTTGCCTAAGCAAAGGATCGGGTTGCGATGAGCTTCGAGGTTACTCGGCTCGGAGGCAGAACACATTTATTCGGGTCGACCAGCCCGATATACCCTATTTTACATGGTACGGGATGGAATAGACCCTGCTACCTAAGTACCAGCGCACAAAGAAAAGTCAAGTCTATCATATGTACTACCGAGGATACCCTGGTGATGTAGAAAAGAAGGGCAGTTCACCCATCTGCCTGAATTAGGGAAACATACGGACGCCAAGATGCTGAAATTAAGCCTGCACGGCCAGCAATCGCGGATGGTGATGCTTCATGCATGTTATGTACGAAAGGAAACAATCCAGAACACCAAAGCTGTGCGCTTCCGACGAGCGTACGATTAAGGCATCCCGTGGTATGCGGGAGAAGTCAGGTTTTGCACCACGGTGGTAAATGATGTAGTAAAAGACGAAGGGTGCCGGTTAAGACATGTCCATGTCATCGGTGTCGCCGGGGAATAAATCGTCTTCGTCATCCGAAAAATCGTCCATCCAATCAAGGTTGTCCTGGGCAGTCGCGGTCATGTCTATATCAGGATGATCATACAGGTCTCCTTGTGCGACGGGGGGAGCTGTAGAACTCTGAGCCCTAGTGATAGAGAGCTTAGTAGTGGTGGCAGCCAACTCCATGTCATCGTGGTCAAGGCCAGTTGTCTGCGAAGGGGTGGCGTTGACAGAAAAGCCGTTGGTCATCGTATCCGTACACACCCCTGTGGCTATCGTGGGGGCCTCGCTACCTTTCAGGGTGGAACTCTCATCATCATCATCGGAAGGGATGGTTTCTCCGGTGCAGAAGGCAGGGCCCGGCCCTATCGGAAAACCACGTTCCGCATCGGGGATTTCGGATTGGAACACGCCGCCGGTGCCATCATCTAAGCCACCGGCCCAGAGCGGGAGGAAGTTAAACTCCTCGTCCGAAAGTCCGAGGGCTAGGGGGCCGGTTTGCGGAATATTAATCTCAAGCACCGAGGGCGCCCATTTACTCTCGAGATTGCCGATGGCACTAATGAGCTCGCTATGAAATCCTTGTATAACTGAAGAGCGTGGGAGCCCGAAGCGTGAATCCAAAATGCGATCCGAGCTAGCAAGTATGAAAAGTGAGCGCCAAAAGTATCGGGTAAGAACTCGCTGTAATGGTGATAGACCTTGATAAATCTGTTCCGTTGGCACGAGGTCGTTTCTCGAGATATATCGGTATCGGTCTTGGTCGTATTGTCCCACGAATTGAAACTCCATGGTCTGCTTTTCTGCAACATCGACAAGGTGGTGGACATAGTCGCGGAGTTTGTGGGATAAATACTGATCATCGCTCGGCCATTGCGAGATTCCAAGATGCGTGATCACGTTATCAGACTCAAGTTGAGCCAACACGTCCTCTGCCCTCTGCACTAGCCTTTGCGCAGCATGCTGAATAGGAGTCTCCGGCTCCTCACTCAGGCTCCCGCGAGGGCGTCCAAATATCGACGACGGCTGCCCCCTAGAGTTTTTCGATCTAGTCTTATCAACAATCTCCATAGCTCTCTCTATCACGAGGATCCGGAAAGCCGCGCGTGTAACAACCGGGATTTTCAGTATCCACTGCAACAGCTTAGATTAATATAGGCTCTAGGGACTAGTGATGGGTCTTGAGAAACACGACTTACGGCGATAGTCAAAGCATCTTCGGTATTGATGTCTATGAAATTTTGGTTTGGCTCCGCTATAAGCCAAGTCAGAACAGAGTCTGCCTACAAGCTAAGGGTCAGTCGCTAGCTCATCGCATCCTTAACCGTATTAAGCGGACATACATACCACGACGCTCACACAGTCTAATGCTTTAGCGACTACAGTCACAGTTGCTGCGCGTGGAGCGGAGTTGAGGACAAGCTCTCCGGTTGAAATAGCAACAAGTACACGAAGGATAGCTGCCCGATGGCGGATTGGACAATAGTCAGGAATCTTTCTCGATTCCGGGGATTCTAAGCAGCCTATGGCACCGGGAGGGTCGTTAGATCTGCGTTGCTGTCTCTCGATGTTGAAATTAGAAAGGACCGCCTCAATGTGTTGAGGGCAAACGTCGTCATGCCCAGATGCGAGGTACTTCGAAATGTTGAGAACAAAACAAGACTGCCACCAATTCCTCATCCCGTTAGATAGGGACATTTGAGCGACCTGCGAGGCCAACTCGTCCCCTTCGGCAGGCGGTGTCAGGTTTAGGACGTATTGGGTTTGTACATGTGTCTCCCCATCGCGACCGAGGCGACGTTTTGTTTGCACTTGACCCTCTGGAGATAGCATTGCTGCAAACACCGACGAGCCAGTCCTGAGTAGCTGTTGGGATTCCATTAAGAATTCTTTCGTCTCCCACTACAAGATAAATCAGTAAGCCGTCATGACGTCAACTTAGGGAAGATGAACGAAAAGGGGGAATGAGGAGTATAAAGGTGAAGATGAAGGGCCAAGGAGACAAGTAATACCCTGCGCCCATGGCAATTGATAGCATCTCCCCTAGGAAATTTGACGATAACCAGAGTATCTCCAGATGTAGTGCATACACTAAGATCATCCAGTCTCTGGAAGTCAGCCTGCTCCCGTGTTTCAGGCTGAGGGTCAGCATCTTGCGTGGCTCGTGAGAGAAGTCCGATTGTAACGTCGACATCATCAGGTCTATCTGCCATGGTCCTAATCGCCGTGGGGAGGCTGGACGGACTGAGCGGGCGAGCGTAATAGGGGAAAAGATAGGCCAATTACAGATAAAATTGGGAGTGAATTAGCGAGGAGGCTGTTGGCGATGTGGCTGATTGACTGGCCGGCCTTGTCGCAGTTCTGGACTTTTGTTTTCTTAAGAAAAAAAAAAAGAATTAAGCCAAGTCAGAAAGTCGGTGGGCAACAAGGCAGCTTGCTTGCCCTGCTGTTCTCCTACCTAAGGTAGATAGGTTGCCTGGCTTTCCTAAGCAAAAGACAGGTGCTATGCCTATGTGCCTATGTGCCTATGCGCCTATGCGCCAATGTTGTCATGTACCTACCTACCTGCCTACCTGCCTACCTGTTATAGTGGCAGCCTGATAACTGACTGTTAGCGGGGTTGCCAGAGACGACGCTCGCTCGCTTCTCCGGCCCCCACTGGCAGGACCTCTCGATCAGCTGTGCGCACGTCCGTCCTCATGATAGGCGCGTGGATGACGGCCAATTGGTGAGTGGCGAATACTTGGCTCACTGTGAGACGCTGCCTGTGTGTGTGCTGGGCCATCTTTGAGCTGCCTGAATTAAGGTGATTTAAGATTACTTCTCTATAGCCGCCGAGTGAGGTATCGAGAATACGAGAAACGCCAACACATCCCCAGCCCAGCATAGTCTGAGACAGGAATATCAGGCTTGTCAGCTGCAAGTCCACGGGGGAACAAGCTAGTAACAGCCCTGTTTCTTTCTTGGCTGAATGCCCACATGTTGCGCTGCTAACGGGAGCGCGTTTCAGGTTAACAGCATGTTCCAGTTCGGATTAGGGGTTCATAAAGACTTGTAAGGTAAGTCAAAGGGGTATTAGTACACTGCAAAGAATCAGGCTGTGATGCAATTGTTAGGCATAATTACAAGCTTCACACTTCATGGAATAGGTAAACAAATGAATGCAGTCACAGTTGACCTTTGAGGAGGTATGGTGATGTTGTTACGTGTGTGGTTCCTTCTCATAAGGTTTATCCAGTTACCCAGATATCCATTTGTGACAGCTGCAACCTTAAACTTGGCAATAGCGGGGTGAACCAGGCCCCCCCCCCCCCCCCCCCACCTGACAATTCTGTAGTGCTGTAAGACAGCTACCAAGCGCTCCCAGCGGGAACGAGACCTTGTAAATCTCAGCCCTATAAGTGGAGTCCCAGCATTGAATTGACTGTGTTATCACTTACAGTAGGAATTATCTGTTAGGTATTTGGCTCTACCTACTTGAGCCACCTTGGGAGCTATGGCTTGCGAAAATGCTACAAGCAGTAACAGAATAGAAAATAAAACACACTCTTCAAATTATATTAGAGTACTTGTATTGCACAGAGGACGCAAACAAAAGAACAGACCCCACAGCTAACCATCTTGTATCTGTCTTACTACGGTGGAGATGAACAAAAAGATAGACGGCTTGAAAAAATAAACCTCATATGCGGGGGAGGTAGTAGACATAGGTAGTGGAGTGGATAACCTGTTACAAAGGTACTTTGTCAGGCTCCCACATCTTGCATGATTAACTCTAACATTGTGATTAAAATTAAACACTTAATGTAGTATTCCTGTAGCTTGAAATAGATGCCTCGGTTAGACAACTCATCTAATCTGACCTAGCACCAGATGAGCCAAAGCACAAACCATCAATGCTGTAAAGAATCGAACCCAAGTCAACATATTTCTCCCTGGTAAGTGTACCCAGGTTCTCGCTATCTTGATAAGATCTGGACAGGCATGGCGTCAGGTAACCCACCTATTTCTTTCACTTCTCCAGATCTCCGCAAAGGGACATGGTCAGTGCTCGTCTTTAGTGCAAACTTAGTCTCCAGCTAGGAATCTCTACCCAATCATCTTTTGCGGGGCATTATCTAGCCTATCTCACTAGACCTATCTAGATCCCGAGGTCGCGTGCCCTTGCACTCGATTTTGGCGGTGTGATGCCTACAATCTACACCACCTTCCTCCTAGCGGCGCCGGTCGACCGACCACAGATCAGGAGACATTGTTTCTGTTATCCGAACATTACCTTATCATTGGCCACCCCTTTCGATGTAACTGCTGTTTTCCTGTTCACTCCATACTAGGTAGTACGACTGCAGGTATTCCCTACCTCTGTCCCTACGTACATACATACATATGTACAAACTAGCACGGAAACCTGGAACACAAAACTGGGGTCATCGGCAACGCTCGAACCCCCTTGGTCGCCCTTGGTCGCCCTTGGTTTGAAGCTGAGCATTCTCGTGTGTTTCCGGTATATCTTCTTCGAGGCCCCCCGGTTCTCCCTTGGTGCTTCTCTTTCTGCTTTTACTTCTTTCCTTTTCTACTCATCCCCTCCCGAATCACCTAGATAGCTAGACCTTACCTAGTCTCATCTTATTGAAAATTCAATCATACCATCGTCATCGTGTCTTACTGCTCAAATTTTGCTGCCTCTGCGATTGCGTACTCCGCCCGCCTTTCCATTGCCTAGTCTAAGCACTTCTGTTCTGTCTCCCAAGCCCAACAGACAGGCCTAGAACTTTAGCAAGCCTGAGTGATTGGTCGAGTCGAAACAAGAACACCTACAGCAGATAAGCAGCTTGTAGCTTAAGCACATAACAAGCATACCAGCCCCAGCCTTCGAGCCCATCTACCTTCATCATAAACGGTATGAACCGTCTCCAAGCCACCGGACTACCCAACAACCGCCACTTAACAATGTTGTAAGTAGTATCTGCATCTAGTGATTCCCGCTTCCATCGCTCCCCTCCTTCCTGCCTACCTACCTACCTCCTCCATCTTTCCTGAAAGATCTTAAGAGACGAGCATCGTGAACCTAATACGTAATCTCCAATAGCCGCCAACGCCCCCTCATCCTCGCGGGCCTTTTCGCTACGGGCCTCACCTTCGCCGGGGTCCAATACCAGCGGATGGCCCTCGCACGGAACGAGCGAGCCCAGCGCGAGTGGCAAGGGCCGAACTTCTACGTCAGCGTTGACCGGAGCGGCGGCGGAATCTAATCCTCTCCTCCCAGCCAAACCACCCTACCTAATACCTAATCACGTCTTTTACGGAGTTACGAAACGAGAGCATATTATATTGAAGAGACAATGTGGCGAAGGAATTAGCCAAGCAACCAAGTAAACAAACAACAAACCAAAACCACACAAGAATTGAGAATAGGAAAAGAAATTAAGGGAAAAAAAATGGCCAGGCTGGAACAGGCCGGAAAGGGCTGAAAAGGAAATGCCACACTTAAAACCGGGATCTCGGAAATCGAAGAAGGAAATAGACGGGGAAGGTATGGCAAGGAAAGAAGGAAAGAGGAGGGGTAAACATCACAACGTCTACTTATCCACCAGCCCGGTATCGAAAAATATTTCATGGCTTTCAGTCGTGAAAACATTTCGGTGTTGGAGCTCAACGCAGCTAGTAGGATGGGGATATCCGTACCCTGGGGGATGAAGTGATTTTGAACTTACGAGGCGTACGACTCCAAATTTACTCAGATGGAGTTTGGGATCAAGGGGACCTACTCTGATTACAGGGTGTTTATCGGGATATATAGTTCTCAGTCAGTATAACTGCAGAATCAATTTTTTCGGGTTACTCATGAATACCGTTCCCAATGAACTATGCCCTTTAAAAGAAAGCTCAGCAAAACCACGTCATCATAGAAATCAAAGGGGCAGGTAGTCCCTGTGTGACCACCGAGTCTTTCAGTTATAGCCGAGAATCTTTGAATGGCAGAGACTGAAGATCATATATTCTCGAACGCCCCCCTTTTCAGCAGCCTAATATGCGACTTGTACATGTCAATCTTACACTCACTACGCAAATGCGGTACGTAGCTCCCCCTATACACCATACTATTGCACGGAAACAAGAAAATCGTGCACGCTGGATATGCCATGCCCACTCCATTCCTCTCTCCTGCGAGTACGCCCGCCGAATGGGCGCAATGCCCATAATACACCCGAATCGGTTCCGCAACCGAGATAATGCCAGCGCCGAACGTCATGTGCTGTGTACCATGACAATGAGATAGCCTCCTAAACGCCTATCAATGCTAGACCACTCGCCAATGATGAAACAGTGAGGGAGTCGACCCCCTCCTTATTAACCTTCCCCATAGATAGAAGATGACGAGAATTATGGGCTCACAACGAGCTCCCCCTCCTCACAAGTTTCCTTGGCGGCCAATCTTCGCCCTTATTGTCGTCGTACCTCATAACTTCTTTTCCTTTCCCCTTCGTTCTCTGTTCCTGGTATGTAGATGCACCTTCAAATACTATTTCTTCTTCCTTGGCGCTCCGCGCTCGAGTTTTCCGCTGTCCCCGACTCTTCCTTGAGAATCTACTCGGCGCTGATAGATTCGCGTTGGTATCGTGTGAGTCAGCTGCAGAGCTCGTCTCGTCGGCTGAATTCTGTGCTGTTGGGACAGCAGAGCGCATCAGTTGAACTTCCCGGGCTACGTCGGCAAAACTCTCTTCTAGAGTCTTCATGCGCGCCAGCACTAGTCTAGACATGCGATCTGCGTTTTCCCGATCTCTCTCTGCGGAACTTGTACGCTGCAAACCCCGCAGTTGTCCCGTGGCCATCGCCATCTGCGTTGCGAAGGATGCGGGCACTGCCCCGAGCTCGTGCTTAGGACCTGGCAGAAGACCTGTGATGTCTGAATTGACCGAGGATGGTAGCTTCCGCTGTTGTCGAGGCGGGTCTATGGCCAATAGAGCAGTTCGGCTGAGTGTTGATTTGGGGATAGGCCGTGGCCGCGCCACATTTTCCGTTGCATATTGTGTTCTTCGAGGTGAGTGTGTGCCGGTAGATGTAGATTGCTCAATCGTCGTCATCCGACTCGTTTTCGGCCGAGATCGCGGCCCCATCGTCTCCTCTGCTATCGAAGTCGAGTTCGGTCCCTGCTGACTTAGCTCCTGGGGGTTGTACAATATGGTGTTGGTAGAGAGCGTGCGACTATGGAGACCTTGGCGGCGCGTGGCGCCACCCATCCTTGGAGACACAGTCACGGTGGGATTATCAATCGAATCAATCGAGGACGGAATAACGGAGTGCCGACGTGACGCCATGGGAGTAGTAAAATAATCCTCTTGGTCGACATGCGATGTGTTCTCTTGACGACTCTCGCCTGCAACTTCATCATCATAGTCCTCGTCGTTCGTAACTAGTTCGTCGTCACCATCAGCGTCTGTGAAATCTTTCGGCTCATGCTCCATTATCTGGTTATCGTCTACGCTAGTCCTCGGAGGAAAACCATTGTTAGAAATAAGGTCAGCGGGATCACTCGCAGCGGATCGCACATCAGAAAGAGTTCGAAACCTCCTCGGTAAGTCCCGACTCATGCTCATTCGCCGTAGTGAGTGGCTCGGCCGGCTGTCAATAGTTGGCCAGCGTGATAATTGTTCCCCAATCTCATCGCTTTGGTCCATCCAATTTCGTATAGCCGTTTGAGTCTTTCTTCTTTCCTGTCTTCTCTGGGTACGTATTGTGTTAGCATCAGGTTGTCGTCGGAAAACCTCATCCAAAGCTTGATCTTTTTGGAAACCAGCAATTGACTCTTCGCGGGTTCGGATATTTGGGCTAAAGAGGCTAGCTCTGCTTGTCGCACCAGCTATTGAGAGCGCTCGGCTTTTTCCACGTCCTGAATTCTCAACCAAGTCTGTAGGCTCATAAATCCATGAGGCGAGATAATACTTCTCATATACGAATATCAAGAACAGAATTGGCCAATGAGTCAACTTAATGACCGTTCTATTTAGCAAGACAAATTGTCTAATAGGCATGATATAACGTAAAGGAATGAAAACCCAAGCAAGAATATTGGCGGGTGCAATGTACGAAAAGAGTGCATCGTTCTTGACCATGGAGATTGTATTGATGGCGAACAGGAATCTATTCATATCATTAGTGATCAAGCGATATCAGAAGGTAAGTTCCTTACTGATGCTCTTCTTTCGCATTAGAAGCGATGGCCGTAAAAGAATTCGTTAGCACGGTAATCAGGATAGTGCTATAGGCTCGTCAGACTACTATTAGCAGACAGATCGGGAGTGACATACGCAATGAGAAAATGACAAATGACCAGGAAGAAGACCAAGAGAAGCCGTTCTATGAAACTATATTTCGGCCAGCTAAAATCAATGTCAGCAATCATCCATCTATGCACTTGAAGGTTCAACTTACACATCCCATGCAGCAGGCGTAAAGCCCATCAGAATCTGGAAGATTTTGTAAGCTACATCGGTGGCATTGTCCTCATTTTTCGATAGTGTGAAAAAGGCAAAGAACCCAGAGCAGCTGATCAAGAGCACAACAAACAGAGCCATGAGATCTTCCGCCATAAATCGGAACGCGATCAAAAGCTGCGAAAAGTATGGATAATGATCCAGAACGCTGAAGATACGAGGCAGGAGAAGGATAGCGTTTGCCGCGAGCACTTCATATGCCATTTCATTCCATTTGACAGAATTAACCAGAAAGACACCGCAGAGGCGCATTCCATAGTAGATGGTCAAAAGCAGCAAGATCCCGAGGTCTACAATATTCCAGTAGCTCATGACATAGAGCGAGAATCCTTGTTCGTTAAAGCCGACGACCTCATCTAGCATGAATCCCGCACTCCAGAACCAAAAGAGTAACTCTAGGGAAGTTATCAGGCTTGAACGTTCAATGAGAACCGCAAGAAACAAGCAGATCATGACAAATAATGAGCATGTCGACAAGAAGTATCGATAGCGAGGAACACGCAAACGGGACAACTTCAATGGAGAGGCATTTCGCGGATCATATAAGGCTACCGTCCGCCGAACGGGGATTTCGTGAACCGGAAGCTGTGAGGCTTGTTCCTTGAGGAATTGGCGGCCTAGTAATGGAGTTCTGGCATCGGCATTGCCTCTCCGGTCCGTCGTGGCTCTTTGTGCGCCCGCCTGATCACGATGGAGGTTATCATGCGAAGAATAGAAGGTGATAGCACCGTTCCAAATGGCCTCTAGCTGCTGCACAACCAACGGGTGGGAGACGAAGTGCTTGGCAGAAGCGCGGATAGCGACCTCGAGGGTTGATGACCTGGCAAACTGCGTCCTTCCCCTGCTCCCAGGAGCACTTCCCTTAGGGGGCGTGCGAACGGATCCTTGCAGAGGATCGAAATCATAAGATAAGGCATCGATGAGTTCTCTAGTGCTATACTCTTTCAATAATTTCAAAGCAAGAAGTTCGCAAACCTTGGCTCGGGTAGTGCTGACGGCGGCATTACCGGGGTACAGCTGGCCCTCCTTGCCAAATTGAAGACAATTCGCCATCAAGGCATACAGGGTTGCTCGACTGAAGTGCTGTGTTCGTATCTGTTGTTGCATTGGCTTGATCAGAAACTGCGAGACCTGCGGGGAGCGCAGCTGTTCCCAGGACAGCGACGTCTCGGTCCTCGTCTGGATGATGATTCGAATCGCATGGACGACGCTGTAGACTGGCAGGGCATCTGCTCTCCTGGTTAGCATGTGCAGACCTAGACAGCCACAAGAATCCGAGTTCGAACCTAGATGACTAGCAGAAAACAGGGGTATGACGGGGTGGTGATTGGAATTCCTTCGGAAAGTACCCTGGTCGGCGAAGCGTATATGGCTAGGGTCGAATTCGTTGTCATGGTCTTCCTCATCCTCCCCCTCCCCCTCCTCATCGTCGTCGTCGTCATCGCCCTCGGTGAAGTCGGCGGTGGCATGTCGTCGCTCGAGGTACTCGCGGCTCGCTGGGCCAGGAGAAGGGGTGTCGGGGTGCGAGTCGAAGAGATGTGAGTCGACGCGGCGAACAGCGGGCTTAGATCGCAACAGCGAAGAGAGCATATCCTTCGCCGTTGGTATCATGGCGACGACCAAGTCCAGCACTCGGGCAGCGAGGCCGAGGCTGGGTCGAGGCCGTGTCGCGTCCAAGCCAAGACAAGACGAGACAAAACAGACAAGTCAATCCTAGCCCCTACCACCTCAATACGCTAGGCGATGGTCAGAGCAGCATGGAGTGGGAGAGGATGAAGAAGGACTAGAAGAACTAGAATGGCTGGAGGAAGAGGGTTAGGTAGTCCCGCCTAATAAGGTCAGTTCAGGGGGATGCTTCGTGAGGCCTATGTGAAGGTGGTGGTGGTACTCTGGTGGTATCTTCTTGGTTAGACAGAATTTACTGGTGTGGGACGCGGCGAGAAAGGTCCTACTCGACTATCTATGTAAGTAGATAGGCGCGCAAACAGCCAAGATTAAATTAGTTAATGGTATCGATTGCTACACTAGATAGGTAAGTATAACCAGTCTACCTACTTTAAGTCTAAGTCGTCGTATATCACGCTGACGGCCACCGCGCAGTCGCGACTTGATGAAGCTGCGCTACAGTAGATTAAGTAGTAGTTTGGCACTTCAATAACGGCAGGAACGAGATGTCACAAGGGCATAGTTCCTTGAAACATGAATTGCTGCATGTAGCGAGCTCGTATATTATTGGGTGTTACCCACAGTAGCTGGCAGGAGCTGTACTAGATGCTACAAGCGATCCACCTTCTCCGCCAGGGCAGAATTGGGTTTAGCGTAGCTGCCGCTTTTACGGCAGTCCTAAGTTCTGTCCTAAGGTATTCCATTCTAAGCAATAAACTCTCTGTAGAATAGAGAGAAAAAATATCACACCAACAGCAGCGGTCACTTCCAATGGAATACCCTAGGCACGCCCCTTGCACGTATGGTCTGGTTTGAGGGTGCTGTTGCGTGTTATGGCGTCCCTACTGTTGTCTTTGACCTACATCTCATTGTTCCAAACATTTCAGAGGCAACAGCTATCCTTTGAGAGTCAGGCTGGTCGCCCGAATCTTCCAGCGGGTTCTCTTTCTTACTCACGACAACATCAATGCGATGGGAGCGTTTATTATCGCCCTTGACGCCCTCGACTCGAAGTAACTATCGAGACCCTATACAATTTCTTGAGAGTCAACCGCCAGGACCGCCTCCGCTTCCAAATGAGATACCAACCGGGAGAGTAGCTACAGTCCTGTTCTCCGCTACCGAGTGGGGTATCAAGGCAGAGATGCTCCTAAACGCCTGCGAGCATAAATTCTATCCATTTTTGCCATTGTTAGTCGATATATTAATCAACCAACTACTAGACACTTATGTCGAAAGCGGTATCCATAGACAAATCGGCGTTATGTTAGCCTATCTATATGGCTATGTTCAAGAGTTGAAAGATAAAAGCTTTGCAAACAAACTAGACCCCGTACACAGGCAATTTCATTTTGACTGCGTATCAAAGCAACTCAGCCTGTGGACGATTCCGTTTGTGGTACATGAGCGCCAAATCCGCGATCTAATACGAACAGAAGGATACGGGCTCCGCGACTGCTCTGCCATTCGAACTTCCGACAACCAGATCTTATTCGCCGGGTATCTCCCTGAGGAGCTGAGGAGAGAACGTGATGCTCTCAGGGCAGATAACTCTTCACGAGAACAAGAAGAAAACTATTCTGAAGAAAGCGATGAATGAGAGGAAAATAGGGACAGGGTCAAGTGATAGGGTTCTAAGTCATCGTTCTGAGACTCGATAGAAGACTACCGAGCACGTATACCCCCGTAGCTACGGTGGCTAGAGGCCTGCTTTTATACTCCTGGAACTCTGCCAGAGTTCTGTGTAACCGGTGATCTAGGCAACTTAGCAACAGCTCTATTGGGAACCTAGATAACGACGACGGATGCGCTGGTACTTATTCAGCTGATAAATGGTCTACGTGAATGCTTTGTGCCCTCAGCATCCTGACCAGAAGCGTACGTAGTAGTACCAGCTTAGCTGACCTAGTTTTTATTTAAGTGCAACCGTCAAACACGGCGCCATCATGCCCTTTTTCTTATAGGAGCAACTCTAGGTCTATAAGAAAAAAAAACATCAATATCCAACTTGCCTCCTGCTCTAGGAAGTCGGTTGTGAGCAATACAGGCTAAAAGCGGCGTGGCTCAGGTTGGCATCCAAGTTACTCAGTAGATACTAATGTATGTAAATACCCGTTTTTCAAGGTCTAACCACGCCGCGCCCCCACATCCCCAGATAAGAGTACCTATAGGTGTAAAGGATCATAAATGTTAGCGCGGCGCTAGTAGATCAGTTAAGCCCGATTTGGATAGAAGTAATTTTATAGCTAAATTTTTATAAAAAAGTATTTATATAAAATTGCTATAATATTAAAACAAAATAAAGCTTAAAAATTAGTATAGTTATTAAATTTTGCTAATATTTATAAAATTTTAAAGCTGTTTATATATTAACTTAGCTAGTATTTTTAAAAAGTTTTTTAATACTTTTTTTTATGCTTTATATATAGCTTAAAACAAAATATATTTATTTAATTTTTAAATATTATATATATATTTTAATTAGTTTTTTATTTAAGCTTATATATTTTTAATTAAATTAAAATTAAAGCTATAATAAAACTATTATAATATATATATATTAAGCTATTTAAAAGTTTTTTTTATATATTTTATAATATATAATTTAATACTATTATATTAAAATAAAGCTTTATATTTTAATTATTATTAAAATTTTTTTATTTTTAATAATATATAATTATAATATTTAATATTTATAATTTTTTTTTTATTATAAAGCTATATATAATAAAAGCCTTTATATATATTTTAAATTTAACTTTAAAATATTTATATATTATAATTTTATATATAAAAAAGCTTAAAAATTATTAAATTTTTATAATTATATATAATTATTTATTAATTATAAATAAGCTTTATAATAATATATATTTTATTAAAAAAAATTAATTTAGTTTTTATTTAAGCTTTAAATAT